>CM042674.1:45306555-45361812 GCA_023638005.1 Forsythia suspensa
TGAAAAACATAGCAAAACCCTAAAATCTCCTTCGTCCGAGTTAAGTGTATGTTTGTGTTTATAAATCTTATAAGTTGATCAAACATAATTTTTATCCATATTTTGTAAGATTTGTAAAATTATAGATAATGATGAATATTTATTTAGTTGTATCTAGATATACATGTAGTTATCTCTTACTTTCAGGAAGAGTGTATTACAATCGGGGTTGTAACTCACTTTGGAACCACTATAAATAAAGGTCGTTGTTATAGTAAATGAGCATCTTGAGTTTTGACTCTCTCTACTCTCTCTCTTTTTTCTCTCTACTTTTCTAGTTTTATAACACGTTATCGAGACGACATTCTAACCAATAAATTAGCAAATAGGTATTATTTTCTATTCCAAAAAAAAAAAAAAGTGAAGCAAAACATTCGGCAGAGACGTGATTTCATAACGCAAATTCCAATTTATTCAGCAGGTATTCTTTTTGTTATAGTACGGTGGTTGAATGATTTTTATATTTCAAATCTAATCTGCAACTGAGGCATGGGTATGTTATCATCAATCATAATATTATAATTAAAATAAAGTAATGTTTATGTTTTAAATTTGTCATAATTTTACTTAACTGTTATACGATCACAAGACGTTGTTAATGTATGTTGATTCTGATGATTCGTAATAACAATTAACAACAATGTCAATCCTAGCCAATTCTAATTATCCATGATTGTATATTCATTACTTTCAAAATTCATATTCTCTCCTTATTTTATTTCTGTAAATCCTATAATTTTGGATTCTTTTCTTTTTCTTTTATAGAAACTTATACAAATCTTAAATTGATATATATCATATTATTGCTCGTGAAGAGCATATATTCATAATGATATGTTGGTGTTCCTGAAGAAACACAACGTTAATATTTTAATGAGAGTCATATGTCAAACATAATATATAAATATTCTAGAAGAATATTTTTTTGTTGCTTCATAATAAGCAAAGATTTATATTACATTTATATTTCAGTATAATATTAATTGCTCCCAAAGAGCCTAATTTTACAAGATATAATATTCTATAAGAATATTCTAATATTATTCTTGAAAAGCAAATATTTATTTCAGAATAATGATTTGTTGTTGCTCCTGAAGAAGCACAACGTTACTTTAATATTCTAGCAGAATATAAGAGCATAATTCATAAGATCTAATATTAAGCTATTGTTCCTGAAGAGCAAATTTTTATAAAGTTTAATATATTTAAAATTACTTGTTGTTGCTCCTGAAGAAGCACAACATTATATTAATATTACGGCATATTACTTGCTCTCGAAGAGCATAATTGTAAAGATCTAACTTCTAGTATGATTTTGCTCACGATGAGTAAATCTTTAAATAATAATATGTTGTTGCTCATGAAGTAGCACAACATTATATTAATATTCGATCGAATATTACTTGCTCTCAAAAACGTAATTTTATAAGATATATTATTTTATACAAATATTGTATTAATACTCTGAAGAAATATAATATTATGAATATCAATATTTTAAAAGAAAATGATATTATTGTTTCTGAAGAAACAGAAAGTATAGAAAATATTAAAAAAAGGAATATTGTGTTGTTGCTCTTGAAGAAGCACAACTTTACAATTTCGAATATTAATGATGTGTAATATTAGAGTGTTGATACACTTGAAGAAGTACTATATTGAACTAGAAGTTCAATGTCCTAAAAATTTTATTAATTGGCATTACCGGGTTAGACCATCCCGGATCAATATGATATGAAATATTAATGAGAATATCTATTGAAAATCAGAAGATTTTTCAATATAATGAATTCTCATGTGATGCTTGTTCTCATTGTATATAAACTAGTAGATCTTCACTAGGTAAAATCGGAATTAATTCCTGCATTTACGAAAATTATTTAAGGTGATTTATGGGGCTCCATCACCTTCCATGTTGACCATCTATATATTATTTGTATCTAATAGATACATCTACTAGATGATTGTATGGTGTTATTATTATTAAACTTGAAGTTTGCGAGATTACTTGCTCAAATTTTAAATTATGAGCATAATTTTTAGATTATACAACCAAGACGGTGATGTGTCTTGTCAATACTAGTGAGTCTAAATCTCAAACTTTTAATAAATATTAGTTGAGATGATGTTAAATGGTTTAGCAATATTGTTTTTCAACGCCTCCAATTAAATTTTAAACCATTATTATTGAGAATAAAGCGCTTCTCATTTTTGTCTAGGGAATGCTATTTTATATGTTGAAATACTTATACGCATTATGCCAACATCAAAGTTACTCCCGCTATAGTTGGCTTATGGTCAGAGCCTAATATTATCCATCTAATTATTTTTGATAGTGCAATATATGTACAATCGGTCCACCATAGTGCACTGAGATGAGCTTTGAAAAATGTTGAGAATACATGTTTAGTATGGAACATTATAAAATATCTTAAGTCCTAACGGGTGATATTTTATAATATGGTATTTTGAATATTATTTTGATAAGACAGTTTTCTCAACATCAGGGGAGAGAAATTAAGTAGCTGGAAATAATACATGAAAATGCAGTATATTATATTTTCTAGATCCTTGCACAAGACAATATGAACCAGAAGTTCAACAAATAACTCATTTGTAAGTTATACAATTGACAGATGCATTTACTGACCAAAGAGATTAAATCAAATATCATATACCAGCTCTAAATGCTCTAATTTATATTAGCGTCCTTGAAGGACAATCCATTAACATTATATCGGGTAATTAATGACACGCTTTGGCGTGGTGATATTTGATTCCAAAATTCTCAAATTAAAAATGGAGCAAATTATAAAGATGGTCCTATTAAGGAGGTGTATACTCTTTGAGAGTATATAGACATAACTAATTATAAAACCCCATAAGAGGTTCAACTAGCTGAAATAATAAAACGAAAAGATTTCGTTAAGTTATATCGTTATGAGAAAGAAATGGATTCAAAAATAAATGTTATTAACAACACTTTTGTATATAAAGAAGTGCTTCATATTATAAAAAGTAGCGAGGATATTGAAAGAAATCTGTCAAAGAATTAATTAGCTAAATAAAAGGATGCTATCCAAGTAAATTGAACTGACTAGAGAAACCTGAAGTTTCTGAACCTATAGTCGGAGCACCTAAAGGTGTATATTTATGCGAAAAGGAAATGAAAAAATGAAGTCGTAACATGTAATGCACGACTTTTAAATTTTGCAAAGACTTATGTAAAGCAAATCATAAGTTGATATCTTGTTAGTCTGTCAATGCATGATATATATGCATATAATGAATATTGTTATAACCAACACATCTAGCATGACTAATAAAACAATATATATGAATTCCTGGAGGATTTAATATGCACAAGAGCATATAGTTCAACTTTTCGAGAACTCAATCGATCAAAGTACGGATCTGAACTAATATTATAATGAGGAGGAGTAAATACGCATTGTACTCTTTTCTTTGGTGAGATTTTGTCCCATTGGATTTTCCTGCAAGGTTTTTAATGAGGCAATTTGCATGGCGTATTTAAAAAAATTTGTACTCTTTTTCCTTTACTATGATTTTTTCCCACATGGTTTTTTCCTAGTAAGGTTTTAATGAGGCATATTCTTTGTGTAAATGATATCCAATTAGAAGTGTTATAATTCTTATAGTTATGGATGTCTATAACCTACAAAATATTTACATTCATCATAACCCTATAGTTATACTCCCATGTATTATAAATTGTATATGAAACTCCTGAAGAGAACAACTACAAGATATATTTTTAATATAAATGCATCAGACCATCATGCTGACTACAATCAACCAGAGATAGTGTATGAAAATGATATTGCTGGAGGTTATCGCATGGAGCACATTTCACCAGAATTATTTTATACAAGTTTGAAAAAGATGGTGGCATTGAAGACATTGACGCACAAGATATGGATAGCTCGATACAAGTTTTTCCATTGGTTGGCCGGTCCTAACCCGATTTTACGACTATTCTTGGACAAACCCAACGGACATAATTTTTAATTTTTTTATATTTTTCAAAACAATTAAAGAAGAAAAAAAAAGGACAAAAAGACTTCATATTCTTCTTCCCACCCCTAACCCGTCCACAAAAACTCCCTTGCCACGATCACCAAATCGGGTTCTTGTCCTCGGTTCTTGGGACACATTGGTCATAGATCAACAACTCGTTTGGGCTAGAGGCGGAGGGTGGAGACTTGGACCCGAGACATTTATAGGGTCTTTTAGAAAGAAAAAATCGAGGTAACCCATTATAATTGAGTCGACTGATTGGCCTAAGCGGACTAATCTTACTGCGATTGTCAACAAGCTTTGAGTAAATATGATTATAACTCTAGACTAATAGAACAGTCTCAGACTTAGTGATGTATAAGTGAGAGGAATTCAAATGTCTTCGAGGGAAAAAAAATGTTAAATTCAGAATCATACTGCCATATCATATGACATCACGGAAAATAGACAAATGAACCCACTTAGAACTAAATAAAATGTGGCATTGTGTTTCAGATTTCTTTTTAACATGGAAACCTAGTAAAACCTTATTTTGTTTCTTTTCACGGTCGTTACTAAAATTCACAGTGGGTCCATGATTGATCTACCCAGAAAATTAATTGGGACTCATTTTATTGGGTCATATAAGTCCAGAAGTTGAGCCATAAGAAAACAACTTTATTAGCTATACATGTTAGTCATCACACAAATCAGGTTTAAGACGACTCGCATGATCACAAAGTGTCTCCTAAAACCATGTGCTTCCACCATGTATAATTTAGTTAAAGCCTAAGTTAGGCCTGTGTCCTAACTTTAAATATCCATAAGATTATGATACCATGTTGAACCACTTGATCTAAATGTTTTTGGTGTCATGTGTAAATTTGGATTTTGTCTTCATCAAAGGACAACCACATACACATGTTTTGTTAAGAATTTAGATCAGCGATTCAACATGTTATCGAGAACAAACAAATCTCTCACACGCCACCCATTTATTAAAAATTGTGCAAGTGTTACTTTGATGAAAAAATAAATCCGCCAATACGTGAGGAGGCGTGTTGAAGATAATATTTAAATGATATACATGTCATATCTAACAACTTAAGCTTTTTTAGATCAAGTGGTTCAACATGTTTTCATATACATGTGACAATGAAACTTGAAATCAAGACCTTTTCTTTGCTCTTTTAACCTTTTAGACGAGTTGGTTTGACAAAGATAAGAATTTGCACCTTATGATACATAATTAATGTACGTAACTTGCAGTTTTGTGACATCTTGTTGAAGTCATTTTGTTAATTTAGGTACTACAAATACTTTGTACTCAAAATTTTACTGAGTGCTCGGTTGCTCGCTATTGAATTATCGAGTATAAAAATTTAAGCTCTTTGACGAGATAAAGTTATGGTTATGCATTTTCATCTTCAATAGGCAACCTCATATGCAAGGAAAGGCCAAATTGAATAATAGAAAATGGCATAATGAATTGAGAAAGCGTGCACATGATCTCATGATTCCACGGTGTCATATTATGATGTATTAGTTGAATAAGAGAACCCGACTCTTATTGGTGTCAAATACAACATATTTGCTTCTGCAACATAGTACCAAATTAAAATATCATCAGATTTTTACAATTTAAATAGATATTCTTTTCTACATAACCGAGTTAGCATCATATGTATCTAAAAAGTTCAAGGATAAGGTAAGCATAAAGCAATTACATGTACACATACAACATCAAAACTATAGTTTACATCTAACAACTAATGACATCAAGATGCAACTACGGAAGTACAAGCTCGTAGTATTCAAAAGGCTTTTAATACGGTCTTTGGTACACTAGATCAATATAAAATGTGTCTAATATATAACCACGGCCATGTGTGGGTCAACATGGATTCGGTTGATTTCACATTCTCTATGCACCCAAAAGAAGTTTTAACAGTACACAATGTATTCCACGTATGAGTACTTAGGAAATACTTACAGGATCTCAGTCATGTGATCAACCATCGGACTTTAGAGGTAAACCACGATCTTACCTATGAAGAAGCATGTGATGATCCTAGTAAAAATTCACATGCTAAGGAACGGGAAATTTCTTTAGTCAAAGTATTATGGCGTAACCATGGAGTGAAAGAGTCGACTTGGAAAAAATAAGATGAGCTGAAAGCCAAATACCGAGGGCTTTTCACTAAGTGAATGTAAATTTTGAAGACAAAATTTATTTAAGGAGGATAGATTGTAGAACCCCGAAAATTTTGAGATGTTAAATGACTTAAGTGAAAATAAGTTTTAGAATCGATTAATTAATTGGGCTAAATAATTAATTATTGAAGAAATGAGTTTTAGTGTATCGATATTAGGCTCGTTTGATAGCTCATATTTAATCATGTACTTAGGCTCAAGAAAAAGTAATTTTGGATAAACCAAGCTCAAATTATAGCCGATCAAAGAAACCTATAACTAAACAAAGTTTAAAATGATTAATTTATTTTAGCAAATATTTACTTGAGTTTTTGAATTCAAATTGATTTTAAACTCTCTATCCCCTAATTTTATTACAACCAATAACCCAAACTCTATATTAGTCACATATACACGTCCTTCACTCCTTCATCTCAAAGCCGTTGGACATTATATTTTACCATATAGAGATTATCTAATTTTCAATAGTTACTTGTGTGCACTCTTTACAAATTTTGTGTTGAGATTTCAATTTCAGTATAATTCTCATTCATAAGAACTAAGATGAGGTGTTACGTGCTATAAGTTGTTTTCCATGTCTTTCTAGATGTTGTATTTATATACAAAATTTAATTACTTGATTCGGTGTTCATTGAAAAAATCATGAATCAATTGATTAAACCTTGGTTCGGTTTAGCTTTCAAGTTATTTGGAGTGCTTGCTTGAATTATTATTATCGTGGTATGATAATTTTAAGTTCATTTGGTAAGATAAATTTATGTATAATTGCAATATTTGAGCCGATTGTGGGTAGTGTCGTTTCATTGAGTATTTTATATTCATCCATTTTCATTAATTAGAGCATCTCAATGCACTCCATCTATTGCTTTTTAGGCGTGCCACATATGCATATATAAGCGAGTTATAAAAAACTCTCTCAATGCATGTTGTGAGGACTACTGTCTAGGCGATTTGACACACCAAAAATAAACTCCGTCTAGAAGTCCGTTAAATTTAGATGGAGTGACTCAGCAAATTTAAATCAATCTTAGTATTTTATTAAAAAAAAATATCCTGACAAGAAAAATATAAATTGAAGACCTTCCAATTTTTAAAAAATTTAATGCCACATAAGCGGTAATATTAATTTTAAACACAACCCATTGGAGACGAATTTATAATTTAACCGTCTATTCAATAGATGTAGTGCTACATGGACTGAAAGTCCATCTATTTTACTATACATAAACTACAATAGATGGAGTGCATTGGAGATGCTCTTATTTTTAATTGATATTTAGCGTGTTGGATCGTGACAATTGGTGAAGGTGTTGTGCCAGCGATCGCAAAATAAATTTAGATTTGCTTTTAAGATATTTTAATTAATAAGGCGATCGACCTCAAATTTCAAATATTAGCATTAGTCTTTTATTTATTAATATGTTAACGTTTTGAAAATCAATTTTAAATGTTTACAAATTATTGAGTTGTTTGACAATTGATATTTTTATTAAAGTGTCTTTTTTAGCAATATATTTACTTTTTATGAATTTTAGCAACTTCCGAAACCTTAGAAATTTGGAGCCTTACATAAGTCATGCCACATTGCTCTCAACCGGGCCGGTTTTGGGCGAGGCGAGTGAGACAACCGCCTTGGGCCCAAAATCGAAAGGACCATTTTCATAACCAAAAAAAAAAAAAAATTATTTGTGATTACTAAAATTGTAAAAAAAAAAAAAAAAAAAAAATTGTGCAAAAGTTTGAAGTCCAGCAAAGAAAAACAATCCCATTCCATAAGGATCATGACTATTATTAAGTAGTGATCCAAAATCAAAGCAACCCATTTTGTGAGTTGATAGAGAAAAAAAACATAGAAGCCCAACCCACCAGCAATCACATCCATGACTTATCAAACTTTGCTTTGAGGGCCTAATTTTCGGACTTCGCCTCGGACCCCGAAAATGTCATAACCTACCTTGCTTATATCCTTTGCAACCACGCCAAGACCATAATAAATATGATCTACCTCTACCTCTTCTAACCTACTCTACCTAGAAATGTATCACAACTAAGATAGCCGTAAAGAAGCTCAAAAGGGTGTAATAAATTTTCATAAAATCATAGAAATTCAAAACCATGAACTATACTAGAAGAAATATTCAATCTATGGGGTCCTAATTGAGCATAAAGTTGAATAAGTTTTCTTATGTTTGCCTACCCAAAAGATGACCATAAATCTGGATTAAATGACAACGTACATTACAACGTTGTTAAAAATATTCGACAAAGCGTTGTGAAAAGACAACACGTCAATAAATGACAACATGTATGTAATGTTGTTAAAACCAAAAACAACATTCAATTGCACTTTGTTAAAAGACCACCGTCAATTACCACAACAAGCAAATGCGTGGTTAAAACCTATATATGCGTTGTTAAAATATATATGACAATGCTTTTTATCTTTTCATATGGACATTACTGTTTGCCATATATATCTATTTTTGACAACATCAAAGAGCGCAACATCTGAATGTCCGTTCACGAAAGACCTATGACAACGTTTTCACTCGTTGCAAAGACTATTTTGTGAGCCAATCTCACTCTCCCCACTTTGCCATCAATTAGGTATGGCCTACCAATTATTAATATTATTATAATTACATTTTATTGTTTCTTAAAATCTCGCGACCACATGAATTTATTAAATCGAAGTCCTCATAGTGAGCAAAGTAATTGAAAATAAAATTTGGTACCACATGAAAATAAAATATTTTATGGATAAATAGCATTAGGGGTCCCAAATCTTTTAACCTTGTGGCGATGGAGTCCCGAATCTTTAATTTCTAGCACTCAAGTCTTTAACCTATAAAGCGTTAGCGCTTGAAATCATTTTTTAACAAAACTTTTAGTTTGACCATTAAATAGTCAAAAATTTGTTAAGCAGGGCCATTTTAACCTTAAATTGAATGATAAAAAGAATAGAAAAACAAAAACAAAAGGAAAAACAAAATTGCAACTAAAATCCACCAACAAAAAGAAAAAAAATTGCAACTATCCCCGAATTCAACCTCATATTCTACTCAAATCGCATACCCGTCACCACCACCTGCCTTGGAAAATCATTTTCACCATGGATTAATATTTAACTAGGAGTAGGAGATTACCCCTCATGGATTCATACTTATCAATTCTAGTTTGATTCGATTGGGGTCATTTATACTTTAAAAAAAAGTATAAAGTGTAAATTATTATTAAGTAATTTTTTATTTCATTTTTCCGCTATTTGTTTTAGGCAAAATAATTGTTGATTGTTTTGATTCAATGTTAGTTTATTCAAATCCATATAAATTATGGTTTAATAGAAAAATTATAAAATAACAATTTTTGGAATCGAGCACCGTCCGAATTTTATTTAAATCTACAACTAGAATAATTTTAACTAAAGGTACCAAACATGCTATTTTGATCCAATTCAAATCGTTATAGATAAAAATACATATGTATGTATGTAATATTGAATATAACATACAAAAATATCTAAAAAGAAAAAATATATTAGTCTAATTATTCTTTGCGATTAAGTAGAATACTAATAATTTTGTATTTCTTATGATTGTGGGAGAGATAGAAGAGTAGAGATGCAAATAACTTGAGCACGAGAGAGATAAGAAGAGCATCAATTAGAATATGGAGCAGTTTCACCATTTACTATAAAAAAAAAGCCATTCCAACAAAATTTGGCGACTCGGACCAAACTTGTGGACCAGCGAGCTGACAAGGTTGTGCCAATGCGAGGCTCGATTTTTTTTTGGGCGATTTAGCCGAGCCAATTCGGCCCAAATTCGAGTTCTCTGAGTTAGCCCATTGGGTTGGGCCCATTTGCCACCTCTAATGGCTGGATCGATCTCGATAACTATGTTGAAGAAAGAAGAGGTAAATTTGAAGCACCAAAAGATTTAGCGATGGCTATTAGAGGCCATACAAAAATATATGCGTGCTAGAAATGACACTGCAATGGAACATGAGCATGATATGAATCCACAGGACCAATAACAAAAGCTTGTTTGCATGTTTTCCAACCTCCATCATGGGTATAGTGCCACCTTTCTATATTCTCTTCTCACCTTTACAACCAGCGAGAATCGTTGGAGGCGACAAGTAGGGCATGCAATGCAATTCTCTCAAAAGTTGTAGTAACTAGGAAAAGTACAATCAAACACTTTGTTAATCAAGAGTAGGCTTAGAAAACCTCATTAAGAATTGTCCATTTGTGCTTTCTTGTAAGGATACCTTCGAGATCATACTCTGAAACCCAAAATATGTGGCGTTATTATTTTTAGATTAATTAGATAAGCTGGGTTAGAATGAAGTTAAATTGAATTAAAAATAATAAGCCATTAGAAAATCGAAATAGCATGACGAGTAATAAAGAACATTTTGAGTGCTTAGCTTTAGCAAGCTATTACGAGTAAAGCTTATTCTAGAGTTGCATTGCAAAGTATTTTAGGTGACCTCTTTGAAACAATCTGAAGAAGCGCTCTCTGTCGGCCATCACAAAATATGACCTTAAGCAGAGAGAAAAAGATGGCCGCGCATTTGGGTCTTTATTTGAAAAATCCACTACATGGGTGCTAAGTGTAACTATAAGATACAAGTTATAATGATGAGCATAATTGGTTAAACTAGAGTCAAATTAAAACATAAAGTTTAGTGTTTTAAAACTTAGAACGGTCCCTCGGTTAAAGAAAAAAGTTTTTGACCTGACCAGCAATTCGGTTCGGGTTGTTCTATTAGATTGATATACAAAAATCGAAAAACCTTTCGGGTTTTTATAAAAAATCGATGACCCAAACCCATTAATTCGATGAGTCATTACTTTTGTATAGTCCTCTACTACTTTAGGCTTTAGTTTTCACCTTTTTAATTGATTTTTCATTGTTAATTTTATTTTATTTATTTTATTTTTTAACGAGTTTTGAAATTCATGTTGAAAATCTTTATCTCCTTAAGTTTTGGAGTAAAGATTGAAAAATAGTGTATGATTAGTTTAATAAATCATATTGTGTCGTCATTTATTATTTAATAAAATAATTATAAATGTGACAAGAGTTATCCACCGTTCAATTATCGAGTTAGCGTTGAATGATTGACCTAGTGACCAACTTCTTCACTAACCCAAACCGACATTGAAATTGAAATAGACATTGCGGAGTGGAATTGGACTTGGGAATATAATTTACAATTTGGGGCCATCTTCAAAATTTACAAACTATAATTTAAAAATGATTTGAGATTAAACTAAATATTGACAAACTATTTTGGATTCCATCGAATTTACCAAACTTAAATTAGAATCTATTTTGGGCAAGTGAAACTTAAATAGTCCTTCACAAAATTTAATGGTCAAATTTGACTTTTTGACTACTTATTATTATTATCGGGTTAATTTCAAAGAATGTCATCGATTTTTTTAAAATTTCAAAATAGTCATTAAAGTAATTTTCACACGATGATGGTTACTCATATTTATAATAATTACACTAGTGGTCACTCGGTTAGAAATATTAACATATAATCCTAAATGTCACTACTAAATTCAAACTTGACATAAAACTGTTACAACCCGCTTTAAATTAGTCAAAATCAAAATTTATTTAGTCAAAGTCAATAAAATTTTGGTCAAGTCCAAGTCAAATAGTCATAGTAGGCCTTAATTTAAGTAAATAAAATTTTTGGGGCTATTTTGTAATTGGTAGTTGATTGATGTAATTGGTAGTGGGGTAGATCTTCGAGATAAGTTGATACAGGAAACAACGGACACTAAGTAGGAAATTTGAGGCTTTATCTATTGTATATACAACTCTGTATATATAAGTTGTAAGTGCAATTCATAAATTTCAAGTGTTATCAATGTTTGCTGAATTCTTGGTGCTGGATGAATTTTTTGGTGATTGTACAAATTTAATTGTTCTTCAAATTAAACTCAGTGTTGGATACATAGATGTTGTCAACTTTTAAGCATAATATTGACCAATTTTTCACTAACTTTATATTCTATTGCATACATATATGTAATCACTTTCATGTATTAAATTTCATCCAAAACTATAGTTAATTAATATTTTTCTTTCTTAACTTTGCAACACCGTTAAGAATTAAATTACAACCATCGCACGTGCAACCTACGTGCCATAACTAGTATTTATATAAATATTAACCTCATCTTGGCCAAAACATGATGAGCATGATGGTTAAACTAGAGTCAAATTAAAACATAAAGTCTAGTGATTTAAAACTTAGAATAGTCCGGGTTAAAGCAAAAGTTTGTGACGACCACAATTGATCGGTTGTTCTAATTGATCTACAAAATCGAAAACCCATCGAATTTTATAAAAATCGATGACCTAAACCTATTAATCCAATAGTCATTCTTGATTGAAATTTTAAATTTTATTTAAGATTTAAATAGTCCCCTACTACTTTAGGCTTTAGTTTTCACTTTTTAATTGATTTTTCATTGTTAATTTTCGTTGATTTTTTATTTTTATTTTTATTTTCTAACACGAGTTTTTGGAATTCATGTTGAAAATCTTTATCTCCTTAAGTTTTGGAGTAAGGATTGAAAAATAGTATATGATTAGTTTAATAAATCACATTGTCATCATTTATTATGTAATGTATAATTACACATTTCTTTCAAATTTACGTTTATTGTTCAGCATAATATCTATATTGGTATTTAGATAATTAATGAAGTTTAATGTATTATGAAGTAAATAATAATTAGCAAATTTGTAGCATTATATGCAATATCTTATATAACTGTAATAAATCTTATATACTTAGTTAATTGTAATGTAGTTGAATATCTTTAAATTAGGTAACATTGTACTGCATGATAATGCTCATTTTGATTGTTGAATGAATTAACATTAGTATATGAATAGTTATATTGATTGTATTTTGTAATGCTGAGACATTTATTTTTTAAACTATTAGTCATGTGATCAAATGATTACTTGTTAACTTATTTAGTAATGAATCTTCGTCAAATTCTATTGATTGAAATGATCAATTGGTAATCAAGAATGAATTTTATTTGTAATTATATTATTTACTAGTTTTAGTAAGCTGTCTTTAGCTTTTAACTTATGTTGCACTAAGTGTATTCAGATTAAATATTAGTTCATTTAAGATCATGAAGTATAATACATACATGAATTTGTAGTTTAAAAGCTTTCATAATTTCTTGATAACATGATTTTGTAAGCTGTGCTTAATCAAGTAAGATTTTGTAAATTGTGTATTTACATTCAGAAATTCCGTAGTAGTTTTACAGAATCGTAGATTACACGTAATCTTCTATACTACCTATCTAGTATTACTTGATTAATTGAATATTGCTTATTATTTTATTATTATTATTAGGTTAATTTAGTGGCTTGGTCATAATTTTTTAAAATTTCAAAATAATCATTAAAATAATTTTCTCACAATGGTAGTTATTCATATTTATAATAATAATTACACTAGTGGTCGATGATTAAATAATCTCTAACAATCCTACATATATCTGTTAAATTGACTTGGGCATAAGCGTTAATGAAGTATAATCTATGAGACAAAAAATGCCACACCTACTAAAGTCTCAATTTTCACAAACTAATTGCTTATTAATAATATGAAAAAATATGGAAAAAATATGTTTAATAGTCTTACTTTTCTTTTCTAATTATACTTTTTCTGTTTAACATAGCGCATTAGTTGAAGTTCTTTTATTAGTATTGGAAATTTAATAGTTGATCATAGAATTTTAAGTTAACGTTTTCAACTAAGTAACAACTAATATAATATGATAGAATAAATTGGTTAGGGACGTAGTAAAGCTTATAAGGGATCACGGATATAAAAAAAAAAAAAAAATTGGGGTATAACTGTTTTGAAATTTTTAAAAAACTTCTATGACCGCTAGAAATTAACCCTATTATTCTCACCGACGTTTTGTCCACTACGGATCGTTATTCTCTATCATTTTTCAAAATCATCCTCAAACAAAACCCCCATCTCTCTCATCTTCCGTTACTCTAAACCCTCAATCCATTACTCTCTAAACCCCTCAATCCGTTACTCTGAAATCACTTAACCGTGTCCTCTCTCAAACAACACCGCCTCAATCCTTTGTCCTACAATCACCAGCCCCTGCAATTTCAAATATTCATTCTTGCTCAAGCCAAATCTGTGAACAGGAAGAAACTATGCGTAACTGGACAACCTAGGTCTTCTGCACGGAGATTGAAGAAGAAGAAGAAGAATCAGATTATTGTTATTAAGTTTGGGTAATCCATCTTATTCATGAGGCATTTGGTAAAATTTGTCAATTTCATTTTATCAAATTTTGGGTTTTAATAATCATATGATATGTTTTCAATTATTTCTATATTTTGTTAATGGGTGTTAGTTTTAATTTGTCAAATTTCTTTGTAATTTTTTAATGGATTTTTGGGGCCATTGATGGGTTCTGCTTACTGTAGTCCGGCAATGGGAGAAAATATTTTGCTTCAAAGGTCTAAAAATGAGAAAGCATATTGAAATCATCTTATGGCTATGGATTTGGTCAATCTACTGATCATTACAATGTAATAAGGATTGTCCACGAAGTTATCTGTCTCATCCCAACAAAACAGAGGTGGGGTCATTACTATTGGGATTGACAATAAATGGAGATATTGGAAGTGCCCTTTAGGACTACATGAATTCTTTCAAGTTACTCTTAATGGAGCACTTCATTGGATTATTGATGATTTAATGAAACCTAATTTTATATATTCCTTTACATTGACAAAGAAAATGTCCAAACAATTGCTCCTCCTTGAGATTTGGTGGATCGAGTGCCTTGGATGAGCTTGGTGGTATTTGGCGATATTCAATGTATTCTAGACAATTCTAGGGATTATGAAATTGAAATCTGGTTGATGAAAAATAGTATGGGATTGCGAGAATTGTGGAATAAATACTTGAGAATGGAAAAGTCCCAGTTTCGGCATCGATCATTACTTCTTCCACTCAACATTTGGAGTTAAAGATCGTGTGTTATAAAATTTTATCGGTGAATATTACGCTTTTAATCAGAACCCGGATGAAATTCTTTTAACTTGAAGTTCTCGAGAACAAATCTAAGCTTCTTGCGGAATCTGATTTATAGCGGTGTAGTAGCATATAATGTCGACTTCCTTTCACTAAATCGTGATGAGGACAAACTAACATGACTACAATGTACTCGAGATAGTCCTTTCTTGCTAGTTTGTTTTGATGGAAATAATAGTTTTACCTTTGGAAATTGAATGAAATCTAACGAGCTATGTTTCCTGTTTACTGTCAATCTAATTTAACATTCTTTGGAATATAAATTTGATTTAGAATATCCTCTTGAAAGTTGCAATCTGTTTCTATTACTTATTTTATTTCATTGTTTTGTGGGTGTAAAATTACTTTTCACTTTTCGAAACTTATGATTTGTAGCATAGTTCAATATTATATTGGTTCTTCCATAGAAGGCACCACATCTAGATGATATCCCTCCTCTTATGGAGACTCTTTGGTGTTTGTGCACAATGTACTCTAGTGAGTTTCTTTGGTTTTATCATAATAATTCAAGTGATTTAATCACGATATAGTTAACTAATAATTTTATTTAAATTAGGTAGTTAATCTATTTCTAAATGACCTTATTCAATGTACTTTAATTCTTTAGTTTATCGAGTTCTTTATTGGACACTTCTTGGTTCCTCACCTCATCGTCATTGTTGTACATGTCAAATATTGTTAAGTTCACATTTGTCCTTTGAATATTTGGTGGTATTTGGCAATATTCAATGTATTCTAGACACTTGAGGATTATGAAATTGAAATCGGTTGATGAAATAGTATGGGATTGCGAAATTGTGGAATAAATACTTGAGAATGGAAAAGTCCCAAGTTCGGCATCGATCATTTACTTCTTCCACTCAACATTTGGAGAGTTAAAGATCATGTGTTATAAAATTTTATCGGTGAATATTAAACTTTTAATCCAGAACGGATGAAATTCTTTTAACTTGAAGTTCTCGAGAACAAATCTAAACTTCTTGGGAATCGGTTTATGGCGGATTGTAGTAGCATATAATGTCGACTTCCTTTCACTAAATACATGATGAGGACAAACTAACATGACTACAATGTACTTTCGAGATAGTCCTTTCTTGCTAGTTTGTTTTGATGGAAATAATAGTTTTACCTTTGGAAATTGAATGAAATCTAACGAGCTATGTTTCTGTTTACATCAATCTCATTAACATTCACAGGAATATAAATTTGATTTAGAATATCCTCTTGAAAGTTGCAATCTGTTTCTATTACTTATTTTATTTCATTGTTTTGTGGGTGTAAAATTACTTTTCACTTTTCCAAGCTTATGATTTGTAGCATAGTTCAATATTATATTGGTTCTTCCATAGAAAGCACCACATCTAGATGATATCCCTCCTCTTATGGAGACTCTTTTGGTGTTTGTGCACAATGTACTCTAGTGAGTTTCTTTGGTTTTATCATAGTAATTCAAGTGATTTAATCACCAATATAGTTAACTAATAATTTTATTTAAATTAGGTAGTT
Organism: Forsythia suspensa; assembly: GCA_023638005.1. Taxonomy (NCBI): domain Eukaryota; kingdom Viridiplantae; phylum Streptophyta; class Magnoliopsida; order Lamiales; family Oleaceae; genus Forsythia; species Forsythia suspensa. The sequence goes on from CM042674.1 coordinate 45,323,458, forward strand.
AATGTATTTCTAAATGACCTTATTTAATGTACTTTAATTCTTTAGTTTATCAGTTCTTTATTGGACACTTCTTGGTTCCTCACCTCTGTCGTCATTGTTGTCTATGTCAAATATTGTTAAGTTCACATATTTCCTTTGACAATTGTTTCTTAAGGTATCAAGGCTTGTGTTGCATGTTAAATTTCTTTGTGAAAAATAATAATAAAATCACGAAAGGTTGGATGTGTGTCCTAATACAACTTTCGATATTTGGTTGGGTCCTTTATACTAATCTTGAAATATTATGTAAAATTGTGGCTTCCCTTTCTATGCCTTTTGAAAATCCGGGTTCTAGTTCTTCTAAAAATAAGGTATATTGGACAAAGCGATCTTTGGGGGCTATTTGCGTTTCGGTCTTTTCTTGGTAGCTAGAATCTTCGCATTCGGGAAATCTTATTATGTTATTTTGTCTAGTTTTTCAATAAGCACCTTTTGATAAATAGTTGACACGAATGATATTTCCATGAGTGTTATGCATATAATTGTTCAAGTGGAATCAAAATAGTTTACTTTAATTTAAGCCGTTCTTGTGAACATCAATTTGATTCTCCTCCCCTCCTTTTAGGTACAATATGACTTCTGATCTCTTGGATCTGTGTAGTCATAAATTGATTTTGGATATCTTGCTTATTTGGTGGCATGTTTGGCATCCTTTTATGAGCTTCTTGGTAAACTTAAAATGTCTTGGTGGGCACAGAAAAGAATGGCGGTGTCACCATTGTTGGTGCCGTTTTTCTCATCGAGAGGAGATTTCTCACGATCTTGTGCTCCATTTGATCTTGTTACATCTGTAACACTAAGCATTATTCGAGTAAACATACGGAATAGCTCATAAATTCATCTTCAATTTACGCCATCATACTATTTCTTGTGCTTAATTCTTTGTATTTCGGGTTTACAGGGTCTAGACAATAAATTGGCGCGGAGAAACATTTCCTTACATAAGCGAGGCTTATTTTAGGGGTATTGTTTTGATTTCTTCAAAATTATGCTTTATTCTCGGCACGTATTACTGCTTTTCAATCTTTCGAAATACTAACTGCACATCTTGAAATTTGTGTTTGCATTTTGGGCATTGGAATCCTTTTCTGAGTAGTTTGATTTGGATTTTATTGACATCATGACAAAAGCTCCTGCGATTTTTGCAATTAGAGGGCGATTTGAATGAAATCGATGCGGTGTTGTTATTTTAGTTTACGAATGTCCTTTTGTCTAATAGAGTGGGACTAAGAGTAAATTCTTTGTGTTATTTTCAATATACTATTATATCAATTTGCAAATTAATGCTATTATTTTCGTCAATTTAATTCAAATTGAGGTGTAATTTGCTATACTTGGTATTGATTTTCACTTTTTTACGGTCAATTTTGATGAATTGAGTTGATTGACTTAAAGAACAATTTATTCAAAGTTTGAAACTACCAAGATTAATTGTCGCACTATACCATCATGGAATTGGATGGCAATATCACCTCTACATGTATTTTAACAGCCTTATGATATGTAAAATCCCCTCCTTGTTTTGAGAAGAAAAATATATGCATAGTGAAATTTAGATTTATTGAATTTTGTAGATTATAAAGTTTTGGTGTTTTGCAATTTACGTTTGAAGTAATTGAATGTCTATCGGATTGGCAAAAACTTCGAACTACAAAATTTGGTGTTTAAAACACAAAGGTAGCAAGGAGATTTCCATTAGTATCTTTTATGCCAAATTATAATTAGCTTAACTTATTTTGTGCACCTACTAGATCGCATTCTATTAGTAGTGCTTAAATTATAATTGGTTGAGAAGTATAGCAAATGAAGAAAATGAAGGAATGGTAGCACACTGCATTGCGAGTTATCTTCTCATCTCCCTACTCTCTAAACTTGCTCATGCACGTGCATTTATATATTTATTCATGTGTCTAATTAGTGTAAAGTGCATAGTTGATGTCTTGGCGACAAGCAATTTGGTGTCTTTGTTACGATGCATCTACGGGTCATGTTTGGTTAGATGTATTAAGCAATTGAAGCTATATACAATAGTTTGGATAAAAATATAAGTTATGTAATTGGGAATATAATTTTATTTTGGAGCAGTTTCTTATTCTAAACTAGTTACTAGATAAAATTCCTTCTTTGAAACTTTCGTTGATTCAATCGAGGCACTGAATGAGGCTAATTTTGGTATAAAATCATTCTTATTTGACTTCGCGTGGACAGTCTGCGAACTAAATATAGCCCATGCTAGCGTATCTTAATAATAATTAAATTGTCTCAATTTTGAAAAGAAAGAAAAAAACAACCAAGTATCCTTGGTTAATAGAGAACAAGCCGGTATATATAAACTTAAGTCTTGCTTGTTTGTATACATATGATTTAATATTCTATGCATGGCATAACATAGGATATGTTACAAAGAAAAATGCATAAAAGTTATGGATAGTAATGTAAGTGCAAATGGTGCTCTAATAATCAATACTCGATAGGTCATAATCACTAATCTTTAATATAATTTTGTTAAAATTTCTTTTGTGGTGTTGATTATTTGAGCAGTTATTTTAATATATCTCGATTTATAACTTTTTATTATTATAAATAATATAGCTTTCAATAACTCCATATAGATTTGTCCATGGGTGACTCTGTGATATAATTGCCTTTTCAATCCTCGCATCCTTTGTCTTCTTGAATTTTGTGGGCAATATTAGATGAAAAGCTTTATTTATTTACTTATTTTTGGGTGTAAAAATGCAAATGTCTATTATATTCTCAAATTTATTCTTTTTCTCTATCGATCATCTACATATGGTTAAACTCATGAACTCTTGCTACGTCGTTTGCCAAACTCATTCTCGATACTTTTGAATTACATTTTAATTTGTGAACAATAAGCTTCTCTCATGATTTCATGTTATGGTTATAGAGATTAATATCTCTGTCTTTCGTAATAACTTGAATGTCTTATTTATTCTTGTAATAGGCACCGTATTGCTCTTTTTCATTTGATGTGGCGACTTTTTATTACATGAAGATCTTATTGAGCAGTTTTGTCAACTATAAAATAACCACCTCGTCTAAACATCTCAGAAACTATGATCTGAATTTCATCCAGAATTTGATTGCTTTCTCATCTTCATCCTCTTCATAACCTCCCTCTCCTAATTCTTCTAGTATGATTATAGATTAACATTCCTATCTACAATAGAATTTGGCGTATCTTCTCATAATGTACAATAAAATGAATTATAATACAATTTGGAAAAATAAACTTCACTATATCTGTGTATTTCATGCATAGCACTTGATTATTTCCGTTTGAGTATTAGATTTAGTGCTTAGCAAACAAATTTTCACATTGTGAATTTAGTACTTTATAATTAAGCATTCAATTTTTAGTTTATGAAACTAACCTATTAGGCTTTCTCATTCTTAATCCCATGTCTTATAATACATACGTTTCTTATTTCTACTTAAATTATGGAGTTTGTATGTGTCTAGTCAATCTTTGCTTTTTATCTTTGAGATATGTGTGAATTCTTACATTTTGGTGATTTGTGTGTTATTTCTCACTAATGAAATGTTGCATTGAATATTGTAGTTTTGTAGGATTCTTGATAATAGTATTGACTAAACATACTTCAATTATTTGATATTGATTCATCTTATCTAGGATTTGTCTTTTTAGAATTAAATGATTATAATAGTTTTCTTGTGTCTTTTTGTTTTGAGTGGATTTAATTTGGTTGATTGTTCATTTGGTGATTGATTTTGTTATGCCTTTCTCTTCTTTCCGTTTGTTTTGCATAAAACAATATTAATGACAATGTTTTCTAAGTTTGGGGGGGTGTACATGTCGGTTTGTTATTTTTATTTTTATTATTTTTTGGTTATGTTTGATTGTCTTTGATGTGGAGTCTTTTTTTTATTTGTTTAGTTTTTTTATGTGTTTGTGTGTTAGTTGGATAGTCTTCTTAGGCTAATGTTGATGTTACTTGGAACTACTTCTAATTTATGAGCAGTGATTAAGTGGTGCTACTTGTGTTTATTTTGTTAGTATGCTTATCCATGTGAGACTACTAATTCTAAGCACAATAGTCATGATGATCATTAGTTTTGGTTGGTTACATGGATAGAATAGGTTGATACATTGTGGACTTAAGTTGTTAAAACTAAGACCACCAATTGAAAACTGATTATAACCAATTGAAAGGATAGTTTGGGGTGGTTGAGGTTGGTGTGAGGGCTGTTTAGATATGTGGTGATTTCGTGCATGTTTAATATTTGTGTGGAGTGTGTTTGGCTACGGTGGAATCTAGGCATTGGCCAGTATGTTGGGGTGCAGTCGACTACTCGTCCGAATAAAATGCATTGCACGGTCATGGCTAAAAGGAAAAAGGCACGCCATGTCGTCATGAGCGAAAAGCTACCTATAAAAGATCCCATGAGGGACATTGGAGAGAAGAAAAAGTAGGAAGAAGCGGCTGGCATTGATATAATCGATGTTTGGCGAAATAGCTACTACTGAGTGAGAGAAAAAAAAGTGGCAAAAGGAAAAAGCTACCATGTCTTCATGGTGAAAGCTTCCTATAAAAGATCTAATGAGGACATTGGAGAAAAGCGATGGGAAGAAGCGGCTGGCATTGGTATCATTGATGTCGGCGAAATAGCTACTACAAGTGAGAAAAAGTGAATAAAGCGGTGCATGAAAGCGGAAGGCGCACTCTGAGCTGGTGAGCATTGGAAACTAATTTGGGGATCTAGACAACTAGAAGGTTTGACTTGCTTGGTGAAAACTTGAAAGTTGGGACACTTTCAGTTTAAGGGAGAATCATCACGGATCTAGATAGTTGCTTCATTTGGTTAGACCCACCAAACTTGAGTGAGAAAAGAACAAGTGTTTTGAGAGCAACCTTAGAATTAACACCACAGGAAGAGCTTGAATATCAAGATGGGGGTGTGAATCTCGAGAGGAGAGAAAATATTTGACCATTGAGGTCGAATATAACCAACCTAAAGGCATGGTGATTGGATTGACTATACACACACACACGATCGAGCATCGGATAAATGAAAATTGATTTTTGTAGCATTAGTTAGCAACATTTTATGAATTAGTTGAGTAGTTTCAAAAACTTGAAACAAATCTGTTGGACTATCTAATAAAATGATTTTATTTTTATTTGTTGTGTGTTTGAGTGCAGACGAACAAGGATTTAAGTTTTGGGGGTATTGTTCTTTGTTTTTATTTCTTAAATTTCTCATGTGATATTTTTTGTTTTCAATTTTTTTTTTGACTAATTGAGTTAAGGAATTGTGGTGGTCTACCATAGGATGAACCTAGTGGGATCTTTCAACTATCATAGTCTCTTCTCTCCATGAATACGTATTCTTAGATAATTCTGATTTCTATAATAAATGCTACATCCCTCCCTTTTCAAACCTATGTTCTTGCAGTTGTTGCTGGTTTAAATTTTCATGATAATAGTGTGTTTTAGCTCATTCATCGAATGTCGTTTGGCTCTATCATGTATTTACTACAATTCCTTAAAATTGTTTATGATTTTCTCCTCTTCCACGATCTTGATATTTTTCAAGGTAAAAGTTCATCCTGTGATTGTTTTTACTTGTTCTTTCATAGTGTATGCATGTTAGCGACATCTTTTCTTTTTGTGATTTTTTTCTATAAATGGTTTTAGAGAACAAATTATTGAATCTTAGTTCGACTTGATGTCACACTATTAATAAAAAAGTTAATTCATGAGATGCATACTCTTTGTGCGGAGACAAATTTTATCTTTTTGAATGATATCTTGTCAATTAAGTAGACAAAGTGTTCTATACCCCATAATATACCGTCTTTGCCTCAACAAAAACATTAATTATTATTATTATTGTTTTATAAAAAGGGTGACTAAATAAATCATTTTCATCATTGTGTTCTATACATTAGTTACATCTACTAAAGGTTCAATGAAATCAAAGTTTTGCCATTGGACTGCTTTGCATATCTAATTAACTATTTTGGCGCCTTTGTAAGTTGGACCGAAAATTTTAAAAGGCGATGTTTTGACCTAAACCCTTCATCGGTTTGATTGTTGATGCTATACAACTCTCTACCATTACCATGAAAATTGTCGAGAATGCGATTTTGAAGATGGTCGAGGAAGTTCGTAGGTAATTTAACATTATTCACATTCTCATGGAAGTTATGTAAAGCCACAGTTATGCCACTTGTGTCAAGATCATATACATTGCATCAAATAAGGATATGATTCCCTGGGTTCCCTTTTCATGCAGGCGTCTTTCATTTTGAAACCTTCTTTGGGTCGAGACCCTCTTGGGCATCGTTCTTTGGTTCTCTCTTTTACGGTGTCGGTTCTAGCTTCTCTCTTTTTGGGTGTCAGGTATATGTTAAATGTGATGCTTAGTAAGTATTCAATTTTTGACTTATGTTTAAGCTTATGATTCCAATTCTTATTGCTTTCCTCCATTTGTACTCCTCTGAGACTACAATATTGCTTCCAACTTTGTGGTGCATGGGACAACACTTGAGTAATTCGTTGAGGTAACTTTGGTTTCACAGTGACTAAAATTTAGCTTTTATTTGGAGTAGTAATGAAAAGTGCAATTTATTTGGATTTTCTTTAAATTTGGTGCTTTAGAGCATGCAGAACCACTGAGGGGATCCCGAACTACTGCAAAGCGATATGTGGTTACTTGCAGTTGGGGACCCTCTTAAGGACACTCCGAACTTGTACTCAACATCCTTATCAAGCTCATGGCGGTTGAGTAACTCAAATACTCCTTCATTGTTGCTCATGGTGATGCCTTTTCAAGATCTAGTAGAAGGATGTCTCATTTTGCGTCTAATAGCTTGTTTTGGCGGGTAGATTGAATAGTAATAGGCGGTGTTGAGGGAAGAAAAAAAGAAATTAAAATAATACTACCACTTATTGTTTGTTTATTACTGGTGTCCTTGAGAGGAATTGATGAATCTGAAAGTAGGTATTGTGACAACGGTAGATAATGAAGCGATTTATATTAGTATAATAAGAAGAATGCGGTTGCTTCGTGCTTTCGAGGAAAGTGAGGCACTACGGGTAATGTTCATTATACTATTCAATTTTGTTTGTTTGGATTAACTTTGTCCCAATTATGTCTAGCTTTCTACCTACGCACATCATCTAAAATTTTCTTTGGTGGTTGAAATTTAACATGAAATAGCGATAAAACCCTGACCTTTGATTTGTGTTGTACTTTGGTCACCATTAAAAATGAGCATTTAAGTCCTTAACCATACATGTTAGTAAGCAATTGGATCCCCATTGGACAATTCTAACTTACTTTTAATTGACAAGTTAAATTTTTATTGAAAAAAGGCGGTGACCCTTGTGTGTTTTAATAAATAACATAAAGAAAAGAAAAAAGAAAAATGAAAAGAAAAGAAACAAATGAAAACATAAATATAATTTTTATTAGTTAGGTCATCCCTCATACCACCACCCATACTACAACATATCATGATATAAAATTATTACGAGGAAAACTAGAAATCAAAATGGCTTTATATGTTTTTCCTCATTATATAAACTTCTTTTGTAGATAGATACATTCATCAAAATTGGATTCATCTCCTCGAGAATAGATGGGTTCATTTTGCCTATGGATCATTCTTTGTTATACCAAATATATTCGGGTTTTCTATGCAATATTTTGTTATCTATTTGGTGAAGTTGTCTATGATTTTATGAAAACAAACAAATTATACAACCTACGGAGGATAATTTTATTGCAGTCTGATTTTTTGTCTCATTTAGTGGTTTAGTTATAATATGATATCCCATTTTCTCCTGTATGGACGACTTTGTTGAATTATCTATTAATTGGCACGAAATCATATTTCATATTTTGTTACAATATGGAGCGATTTTATTAATTTTCTAGATTTTGTGATTCTATAGCCTTGATATCTAATCTTGTCTAATATTCTTTGCGATTGCTAAATTCTTGTATAGTATCTATTTTTAGCGAGAGCTTCTTCCTATCTTGATGTTTAACTTAATTTTTCCATGATCTATTGGTGGTAGTACTAGAAAATTTCTTATTACTAAGGCTTGCATCTAGGTATTGTCGAGTCCTTATTTTTCTTTAGTCTGGACAACTTAGTCCATGGATGTGGGCTCCGTGGAGGAAGCTTGATAACATTTTTTAGTTGATGAGACCATGGGGTGGATAATTAAATAAGTTTAAATTTTGGAGAAGAGCTTTGGAATTTAAAGGTTTTAAATTAAGTAGAACCAAGGCGAATACATCGATTGTCATTTTAGTCATGATAAGAATAAGAATGACACGAGTCATTCTCTGAGTCATTCTCTGAGGATCATGTTGTCCCAAAGAGTGATCGATTTAGATATTTAGGTTAAGTTCTGAGGAAGGAAGAGGATTTGATGAGGATGTAAAGGATAGAATTAGAGCGGGTTGGATGAAATGGCGAAGTGCCACAAAAGATCATATGTGATAGAGCAGGGATACCAATGGAATTACTAGAGGAGAGGTCCATGTGATTATCATAAAGCGGAGGTAGAATTTGGTTCAAAAATCTCATTTAATGGCGGATCGCTTAAAGACTCATCTCGATCAAAAGAAATTGCCTTATCTTGAAAAGGAAATACACACTATGCTTGGTTGATTACGAAAACAATCCAAATACCATAACAATTGAATAACATGGGAAAATAACCACCGAAGAATCGAGAATCACATCGTCAAAATAAGGCACTACCTTGAGATTGGATTGAATTGATGCAAAAGGGCATCTGGCATGAGGTGAAATAATACTCACAAGATAGAATGGTGGTGAAGGGTTGAGTTGGCGGTCTTGGATGCAGTGACAACAAGCTACCGCCCATGTCTATTTATTTATTTTTTATCCACACGAAACTACTAGCACTTTGCTCATGGTCTCCCTTCCCTACATGAAAAGGAAACAACATAAGAGGCATGATCAAAATCATTCTCAACGCCAAAATGGAGAGATTGGCAAAGTTTGGTCAACAAAAAGCCCAGTTGATAAAACAACTTGATAACAATAGTATCGGATTCCATCTTGAACACAATTTGGAGTTCAAGGTGATATCCGCAATTTAAAGGACAATGCAATTGTCAGATACAAAAGTTGTGATACCATATCCGATATCTAGGCGCATTTTAGGTGGCGTATATTATGAAACTAAAAGTGGATAGCGAAACCAACATTTAATAACCACTGGGAGGTAAACTTTGATCAATTTTGGGGAATACATTTTTCTTCTTCGAGGAGGACAAAATATGATATAATGGTGCGTAACCGTTCTTCTTTTACTTTCATCAATTCAAATGAGGTTCCCAAAACCACAGGTTGACTACTTTTCACTTAGCACCACTATACAAGATACATAATTTCTAACTAACAATAAAATCATCCATCTCCCAGTCTTATCATTTAAAGAATCTCAACTTGCGGCCTGAAGTAGTTACTTTCCCAATCACCCGAACACTTTGAGTCATTTATGAGACACTTTTTTGCTTATTCCAAATTTTTTAGGCTGACTAGTTGCATTTGAAAAAAAGCGAGTTTGGCGCTTGGGGGGGTGGGAGGATTTTCAACCTTTTTTGTTTTATTTTTAATCTTTTATACGTTGATTCTTGTTCTTTTTCTTTGTGGCTTCATAAGAAAGTTGATATAGGAGTTCAATTTGGAAGGAAAAAGTTTTTAATTGAATAAGAAAAATAAGGATTTAAAGAAATTTTTATTTGAAAGTGCAAGTAATGTCCTTTTACTATTTTTGGCATCTTTTCATTGGAAATGAAAATACCTTTCATTGAATATATTTTTCTAAGTATCGATTTTTTAGTGTTCCAATCTCCTTTTTATCTTGATTGCTTAACTTTTGTTACCTTTCTTTGGCATGATTTTCATCTTAGGGCTATTATTTAGATAAAGCGACTGTTGATCAAATTCTGAGCAAAAAGTTATATATCATATATAGTGTTAACCAGCATTGATTTTGCTTTGAAATCGAATTACATGACTAATGCATCTTTACATTGTTGGACACAATATTTTATGCGTATTATATTTTTTTTATTTTTATTTTTAATCTTTAGTACGTTGATTCTTGTTCTTTTTCTTTGTGGCTTCATAAAGAAGATTGATATAGGAGTTCAAATTTGGAAGGAGAAAAAGTTGTTTAATTAGAATAAGAAAAATAAGGATATTAAAGAAATTTTTATTTGAAAGTGCAAGTAATGTCCTTTTATTGCTTATTATTTCCACTATTTGGCATCTTTTCATTGGAAATGAAAATACCTTTCATTTGAATATATTTTTCTAAGAAGTATCGATTTTTTAGTGTTCCAATCTCCTTTTTATCTTGATTGCTTAACTTTTGTTACCTTTCTTTGGCATGATTTTCATCTTAGGGCTATTATTTAGATAAACGTACTGTTGATCAAATTACGTGAGCAAAAAGTTGTCTGCGCCATCATATATAGTGTTCAAAGAATGAAAGATTTTGCTTTGAAATCAGAATTACATGACTAATGCATCTTTACATTGTTGGACACAATATTTTATGCGTATTATATTTAATTTCATGGTCTGCCACATTCATCTTCTTGTTCTACGTTGCTCTACTTTACCATATAGATTCTATATGTATGCCTGCGCCCCTTCTCAAGTTCAGACTACATCGTTGGTGAAAGAATATATTCATGGCTGCTTGAAAGAAACAATGCCCAAACTTCTCTGTTGCCCACTTTAGATTGTGCTGCCGGTGGTTATATTCATGGAGGCCTGAAAGAAAACAATGCCAAAATTGTCCCTTCAAAACTTTGAAGATGTACTCGGGTTTCTTCCGACTATTGTGAGTAATTTAACAAAGAGGTCAGTTTTCTATTAGTATCATACCGTTCTTTTTTTCATCATTCACTCTTTTTTTTTTTTTGGGAATTGTGTCGGGTTTTTTGTTTTTTTTGAAGATAATAAAAACCCGCACTGCATATAAATGAGAAGTGGTGTAGGGAAATCGGTGTTCTCAATTAATTATTAATCTGACTCATTAGTTTAATTTGTTTTTACTTAAATTTAGAAACAAATTGAATTAATTTTGATCTGAAGGGTGCATCACGTTGCCACACATGGGTACACCCCAAATCCCCATTAAAGTTTGTTGAAGGCAAATTTCTATGATTTTATGGTTTTCATTTCATACATTAGTAGGATTAATGTAGAAGAAAAGGTAATTCCACTTGTCAGATTCAATTGCCTGCAGTTTATATCAATTTGCAAATTAATGCTACTATTTTAGTCATTTTAATTCAAATTGCAGTGTAATTAGCTATAATTGGTATTGATTTTCACTTTTTACGATCAATTTTAAGAATAGAGTTGATCGACTTAATAAAACAATTTGTTCAAAGTTTTAAACCCGCCAAGATTAATTGTCACACACTACCATAATGGAATTGAATTAAGTCACATGGTAGCAAGAAGATTTCCATTAGTATCTTTTATGGCAAATTATAATTAGCTTAACTTATTTTGTGCACCTCCTAGATATACATTCTTATTGGGTACATATTTAGATGAATCTATTAGTAGTGCTTAAATTATAATTAGTTGAGAAGTACATCAAATGAAGAAAATGAAGGGAATGGTAGCAACTTCATTGCCAGGTTATCTTCTCATTTGCTATTCTCTCTCACTCGCTCATACACATGCATTTATATTTTTATTCATGTGTATATTGTACAGTGCACAATTGACGTGCTGCTTACAAGCAATTTGGTTTCTTTGTTTTGATGCATACATGTCATGTTTGGTTAGTTGTATTAAGCAATTGAAGCTATATGCATTAGTTAGGATGAAAATATAAGTTATATAATTGGGAATAATTTTATTTTGGAACAGTTTCTTATTCTAAACTAGTTACTAGATAAAAGTCCTTCTTTGAAACTTTAGTCGATTCGTACCAGAAATGAATGAGGATACTTTCAGTATAAAATCATTCTTATTTGACTGATCTGGACAGTGATCTGCGAATTAAACATAGCCACAATGAATTTTGGATAACATTATTATATGCTTTTTATGAATTTTGATCATGCCTTGCTGCTGCTTTTTATGTTTGTGTAATGCAGCAATGAATGTTTTACCCCATTGTCGATTTGTGTCAGTTTAAAAATCATTCACGTAAGTATTTTAGATATCTAACATTATATTGGTGTAAACACGTGTCCACAATTTTCAAGAAATTCTCGAAACTTGCCTTGTGTAGTTTGGTGGATTAAGGAAATGAAGAGTTTTACATTGTCATAGTATGTCTCTTCTTCCCACACGTGCATAACAGAGATGAGTACCTTGTACCCTTTCTATATAACTTTGTATCACTTATGTATTACTTGATTATAAACATATGTGCTTTTTCTTTTTCAGGCAAGTTATGTTATACAAATTTGTCATCGTTAAAGTGTGTAATAGATTGTTCGTGTTAATCTCTTTGAAAAAAAGAATGTGGAACTCTAGGGATATATTTGTCGTCTGTGTTGCTCTGATAACCCAAATTATAAAATAGATACCTCCACGTTGTCAACCAAATACGAAAAAATGATGACTATAAAACGCCATATTGTCTGCAGGTTTTTCCCTTGCTTTTGTGGAATTTACGATTCTGCATATGCTGTGGGCATATATCTTAGCATATTTTAATTCTTTGGATCTCTTGCTAAGTAATCAATTGGTTCACAAATTTCTACATAGGTGCTAGTTGTCCGTGAAAAGGTTGGAAAATCCCACTTTAACCGGTGTGTGTGAAGTTCCCATGAGAGTTGTTGATGAGGTAGGTGAAGGTGATCGATCTTATGACATAATTAAATTGTCACAATTATGAAAAAGAAAGAAAAAACATATCAAAGTCTCGTTAGTTAATAGAGAACAAGCTAAGTATATATAATCTTAAGTATGCCTGTTTTTATAAACATGATTTAATATTCTATGCAAGATGTAATACAAGATCTGTTACAAAAGAAGAGTGCATAAAAAGTTATCGATAGCAACGTAAATGCAAATGGTGCTCTAATAATCAATACTCAGTAGGTCATAATCACTAGTCCTTAATATAATTTTGTGAAAATTTCTTTTTTGGTGTTGATTATTTGAACAGTTATTTTAATATATCTAGATTTATAGCTTTTTCTTATTATAAATAATATGGCCTTCAATAACTCCATATAGATTTGTCCATGGGTGACTCTAGCTCAATACTGTCGCCCCTTTCAATCCCACATCCTTTGTCTTCTCCAATTTTTGATTGCCCTTTATTTATTTATTGATGTAAAAATCCAATTGTCTATTATACACTCTAAATTTATTATTTTCTCCATCGATCGTCTTCATATGGTTAAACTCATGAACTATTGGTTTTAATGTGAACAAAGATGCTTTTGAAGTTACACTTGTGATTTTTTTTTTAAGAGGACTTTTTGACACTTGGTACCATAAAGAATCGCAGGTCTAATAACTACTCGGTACAACTAGCGTTTTATCTTATAGGATTTTCCTTTCACAAAAAATTCTTATAGCTCTTCTTCATTTCTTCCAATCCACTATGGTCCTATGCATTATACCCTCTTCAATACCTCGTTCCTTGACAATAATGAAAACTCAAATACCTAAATCAACTATTTTATGGGCAACATAATCCTCTATAGCAATTATATTGTTATCATAAGTACCTCTTCAAAGTATCATCAATTAAAACTATGTCATAGCCTAATAACATGCACTATGAAAGACAACTTTGATATATTTATAAGCTCACTACTATTGCCACTACATAGCAAGCTAATGACTGCTCATATGCTGATCTTGTTTCGTTTTTTCATGCTTCTTCATCAATCTCCTTAGAAGTAATGGGTTTCAATAATAGATTTCACTGTTACAGCAGAACTGATTCTCCGAGACTTTTGAATTACATTTTAATTTGTGCTCGATAAGCCTATCCCATAATTTCATGTTTTGGTTATAGAGATCAATAACTATGTAATTAGTAACTTGAATATTTTCTTTATTCTCATAATATGCACGTATTGCTCTTCCTCGCTTTGACGTGGCGACTTTTTAATATTTAAGATCTTATTGAATGCTTTTCTCTACTACATAATAACCACCTCATCTAAACATCTCGAAATTATAATACAATTTACTTGACCGGTTGCTTTTCTCATCTCCATCTTATTCATACCCTCACTCTCCTAATTCTTTTAGTATGATTATAGATTGACATTCCTATCTACAATGGAATTCAACAGATCTCCAATATTTTATTCATAACATAATATACAATAAAATGAATTGTAATACAATTTGAAAAAAAAACTCCACTATATACTGTGTATTTCATGCACAACACTTGATTATTTGTGATTGAGTATTAGATCCATTGCCTTAGCAAACAAATTTTCGCATTGTGAATTCAGTACTTTATAATTCAGCATTCAATTTTTAGTTTACAAAACTACTTGTTAGGTTTTTTCATTCTTAATCATATGTCTTATAATCTGTACTTTTCTTTTTTCTACTTAAATTATCGTGCTTGAATATGTCTAGTCAGTTTTCCCTTATTGGTGACTCTTGGCATGAATATGTTTCCTTTTATGTTGATTTATGTGTGAATTTTACTGTTTTGGTGATTTGTGTCATATCTCATTGATGAATTGTTGCGTTGAATATTGTGGTTCTCTATGATTCTAATGTGTGATATGTGTTAAGAGGCCAGTGTTAGAGTCCACCACACAGTTTAAAATTTTTTATGGTTGTTTTGAATTGAGGACTTTTTGCCATTGGTTTCTGGGTTTTTTGTATTTACAACTTTTTGCTGTAATTTTTCTTAACCATGTTTGAATAGTTAGATTTAGATATAACATGTTATATTGGTATGGTTCAGAATTGCTCATGTGCCCATTGTAATTTCGATATGGGCTTGCAAGTCTACTTTGTTTGTTCTTAGCTTTTTCTTTTGTGTTTCTCTTTTCTCTCATTTTCTTGATAATAATCTTAACCAAGAATACTTCAATTGTTTGATATTGATTCATCTTATGTAGGATTTGCCTTTATCCTGAATAAAATTAAATGATTAACAAGCATATTTGTTTTATCTATTTGAGTTTGACTAAATTCTTTATTTTCAACATATTCTTAAATTGTTAGATATTGATTTACTTTTTTATTTTTGTTATGGATGTATTTAAATAATGCTTTAGAACGTGTTATTATGACTTTATGTTTACTGTGAGGGATTAATAGTTTTCTTGTGTCCTTTGTTGCCCGTGGATTTAATTCGGTTGATTGTTCATTTTGATGATTGATTTCATTATCCTGTTCTCTTATTTTCGTTTGTTTTACATAAAGTAAAATTAATGTGTATTATACGTTTCGAGGAGTGCATGTGATTTTGTTATTTTTATTTTTGTTCTTTTTTTGGTTATATTTGAATGTATGTTGTGGTGTCTTTTTTAATTTATATTGTTTTGTGTGTGTGTTTGTGTTAGTTTGATTGCCTTGCCTACTAATAATGATGTTATTTGCAACTACTGTTGATTCATAAACATTAATTAGGTTGTTCTACTTGTGCTTATTTTGTTACCATGTTTATTCATGTCAGACTACTAAATTTGAGCACAGTAGTCATGACAATAGAAGAGGTTGATGGAATTGTAGTCTTAAGTTGTTAAAACCTAGACCAGCAGTTGAAAGGATAGTTTGGGGGTGTTTGAGTCAGTGTAGGGAGCTATTTAGATAGGTGGTGATTCCGTGTATGTTTAATATTTTCGTGTAGTGTCTTTGACTACTATATGGAATCTAGACATTAATCGTATGTTAGGGTCTGATCCCAAATACTCCTCCAAATAAAACGCAATTGCACCAGTAAAAGCAAAAAGGTAATATTAGCTGAAAAGCTTTTTTTTTTTGGGCTATAAAAATTATACTCTCCAAATTTATTATTTTTCCCCTTCGGTTGCCTACATATGGTTAAACTCATGAACTATTGGTTTTATTGTGAACAAAGATACTTTTGAAGTTACACTTGTTTTCTTTCTTTCTTTCTATATATATATTTGAGGATTTTCTGACGCTTAGTACCATAAACAATAGTAGCACTAATAACTGCTTGGTAGAACTAGCGTCGTAATCTTATAGGATTATCCTTTCACAAAAAATTCTTATAGCTCTTCTTTATTTCTTCTAACCCACTTTAGTCCTATGCATTATATCCTCTTCAATATCTCGTTCCTTGACAATAATGAAAACCCAGATGCCAAAATTAACTATTTTTATGGGCAACATAATCCTCTATGGCAATTATATTGCTATCCTTATTCTTGCTTTGTCTAGGTTTTATTTTATTTAAAACTTTTAGATTTCAAAGTGCCTCTTCAAAGTTCTTCTTGTTATTTAACCCTCTTGGAGTATCATCAATTAAAATTATGTCATTGCCTAATGACATGCACTATGGAAGTCAGCTTTGATATATTTATAAGCTCATCAAAAACATAAGGACTTAATGTTTTCTCTCCTTTTCTTGATAATAATCATAACTAAACATACTTCAATTGTTTGATATTGATTTGTCTTATCTTGTATTTGTCTTTCAGCTGAATATAATTAAATAATTACAAGCAGACTTGTTTCATATATTTTAGTTTGAGTTGATTCTTTATTATCGACATATTTTGTTTGGGTGTTGCTAAAATTGTTAAATATTGATGTACTTTTTTCATTTTTATTATGATTGTATTTAAATAATGCATTAGAAAGTGTTATGATTTTATGTTTACTTTGAGGGAATAACAATTTTCTTGTGTCTTTTGTTGCCTGGTCGATTTAATTTGGTTGATTGTTCTATCTCTTCTTTTCTTTTCGTTTTGTTTTGCATAAAGCAAAATTAAAGACATTGTTTATTCTAAGTTTGGAGGTGTGCATGTGTTTTTTGTAATTTTTATTTTATTCTTTTTGGTTATGTTTGAATGCATGTGTTGTGGTGTTTTTAAATTTATATATTTGTATTTATGTGTTAATTGGATGGCTTTGCCGGCTAATGCTTTTGATTCATAAATTGTGACTAGGTTGTTCAACTTGTGTTTAGTTTGTTATCATGCATATCCATGATAGACTACTAATTTTGAGCATTGTAGTCATGACAATCATTAATTTTTGTTGGTTAGATGGATAGAATAAGTTGATGGAAATGTGGACTTAAATTGTTAAAACCAAGACCAACAATTGAAAATTGGATTACTTAACCAATTGAAAGGATAGTTTGGGGGTGGTTGAGTCGGTGTGGGGAGTTATTTAGATATGTGGTGATTACATGCATGTTTAATATTTGTGTGGACTGTCTTTGATGGAATCTAGGCACGGTCTGATTCCAATTACTCGTCCAAATAAAAGGCAATTACACCAATAAAAGCAAAAAGGCCATATTAGCTGGAAATATTTTTTTTTTGCTCTAAAAGTTATACTCTCAAAATTTAATCTTTTTCTCCATTGATCGTCTACATGGTTAAACTTATGAACTATTGGTTCTATTGTGAACAAAGATGCTTTTGAAGTAACACTGGTCTTTTTTTTTTTTTTTTTTTAAGGATTTTCTTACACTTAGTACCATAAAGAATCGCAGGTCTAATAACTGCTCGGTAGAAGTAGCGTTTTAATCTTATAGGATTTTCCTTTCATAAAAAATTCTTATAGCTCTTCTTCATTTCTTCCAATCCACTATAGTCCTATGCATTATACCCTCTTCAATACCCCGTTCCTTGACAATAACGAAAACCCAAATACCTAAATCAACTATTTTATGGGCAACATAATCCTCTATAGCAATTATATTGTTATCATTATTCCTACTTTGACTTGGCTTTACTTTATTTAAAACCTTTAGATTTCAAAGTACCTCTTTAAAGTTCTACTTGTTATTTAACCCCCTTGTAGTGTCATCAATTAAAACTACGTCATAGCCTAATAACATGCACTATGGAAGACAACTTTGATATATTTATAAGCTCATCTGAAATTCTATACTACTATTGCCACTACATATCAAGCTAATGACTGCTTATATGCTGATCTACATCAGAACTGATTCTCCGAGAATTGAATTACATTTTAATTTGTGCTCAATAAGCCTCTTCCATAATTTCATGTTTTGGTTATAGTGATTAATAACTATGTAATTCGTAGTAACTTGAATATCTTCTTTATTTTCATAATATGCACCGTATTGCTCTTTCTCAATTTGACGTGGCAGCTTTTTAATATTTAAGATCTTATTGAACAGTTTTGTCAACTATATAATAACCACCTCATCTAAACATCTCGAAATTATAATACGAATTTACTTCTGGGTAGTTGATTTTCTCATCTCCATCTTATTCATAGCCACACGCTCTTAATTCTTCTAGTATGATTATAAATTGACATTCCTATCTACAATAGAATTCAACAGATCTCCAATATTTTATTCATAACATAATATACAATAAAATGAATTATAATACAATTTGAAAAAATAAACTCCACTATATAATGTGTATTTCATGAAAAGCACATGCTTATTTGTGATTGAGTATTTGATCTATTGCCTTAGCAAACAAATTTTCGCATTGTGAATTCAGTACTTTATAATTTTGCATTCAATTTTTAGTTTACGAAACTACGTGTCAGGTTTTTTCGTTCTTAATCCTATGTCTTATAGTCTGTAATTTTCTTTTTTCTACTTAAATTATCGTGCTTGAATTTGTCTAGTCAATTTTCCCTTATTGGTGACTCTTGACATGAATATGCTGCTTTTTATGTTGAGATTTGTGTGAATTCTACTATTTTGGTGATTTGTGTCGTTTCTCACTGATGTATTGTTGTGTTGAATATTGTGGTTTTATATGATTCTAATGTGTTAATGTGTGATAAGTGTTAAGAGGTCAGAGTTAGTCCACCACAAAGTTTAAAAATTTTTATGGTTGTTTTGAATTGAAGACTTTTTGCCATTGGTTTCTGGGTTTTTTGTATTTACAACTTTTTGCCGTAATTTTTCTTGACCATGTTTGAATAGTTATATTTTGATATAACATGTTATATTGGTATGGTTCAGAATTGCTCATGTGCCCATTGTAATTTCGATATGAACTTGCAAACCTACTTCATTTGTTCTCAGCTTTTTCTTTTGTGTTTCTCTTTTCTCTCATTTTCTTGATAATAATCTTAATTAAGCATACTTTAATTGTTTGATATTGATTCATCTTATGTAGGATTTGCCTTTATGCTGAATAAAATTAAATGATTAACAAGCAGATTTGTTTTATCTATTTGAGTTTGACTATATACTTTATTTTCAACATATTCTTACTTGGGTCTTGCTTAAATTGTTAGATATATATTTATTTTTTTATTTTTATTGTGGCTATATTTAAATAAGTCTTTAGATAGTGTTATTATGACTTTTTGTTTACTGTGAGGGACTAATAGTTTTCTTGTGTCCATTGTTGCCCGTGGATTTAATTTCGTTATCCCGTTCTCTTCTCTTCGTTTGTTTTACATAGAGCAAAATTAAAGACAATGTGTATTCTACGCTTGGAGGTGTGCATGTGATTTTGTTATTTTTATTTTATTCTTTTTGTTTATGTTTGAATGTGTGTGTTGTGGTGTCTTTTTAAATTTATATTGTTTTTGTGTGTGTGTGTTAGTTGGATTGTCTTGCCGACTAATAATGATGTTATTTGCAACTACTTTTGATTCATTAACATTAATTAGGTTGTTCTACTTGTGCTTATTTTGTTACCATGTTTATTCATGTCAGACTACTAATTTTGAGCACATTAGTCATGACAATAGAATAGGTTGATGGGATTGTGGTCTTAAGTATTTAAAACCAAGACGAATGATAGTTTTGGGGTGGTTGAGTCAGTGTTGGGAGCTATTTAGATTGGTGGTGATTCCGTGTATGTTTAATATTTTCTTGTAGTGTCTTTGGCTACCATGTGGAATCTAGACATTAATCGTATGTTTGGGGTCTGATCCCAAATACTCCTCCAAATAAAACGCAATTGCACCAGTAAAAGCAAAAAGGTAATATTAGCTGAAAAGCTTTTTTATTGGATTGTAAAAATTATACTCTCCGAATTTATTATTTTTCTCCTTCGGTCGCCTACATATGGTTAAATTCATGAACTATTGGTTTTATTGTGAACAATGATACTTTTGAAGTTACACTTATATATATACTGAGGATTTTATGACACTTAGTACCATAAACAATAGCAGCTCTAATAACTGCTCGGTAGAACTAGCGTTATAATCTTATAGGATTTTCCTTTCAGAAAAAATTCTTGTAGATCTTCTTCGTTTCATCCAACCCACTTTAGTCCTATACATTATATCCTCTTCAATACCTCGTTCTATGACAATAATGAAAACCCAAATGCCTAAATTAACTATTTTTATGGGTAACATAATCTTCTATAGCAATTATATTGCTATCCTTATTCTTGCTTTGTCTAGGCTTTACTTTATTTAAAACTTTTAGATTTCAAAGTACTTCTTCAAAGTTCTACTTGTTATTTAACCCCCTTGGAGTATCATCAATTAATATTATGTAATCACCTAATGACATGCACTATGGAAGTTAGCTTTGATATATTTGTAAGATCATCTATGATTAAAGCAAAAACATAAGGACTTAATGTGTTCTCTCCTTTTCTTGATAATAATTTTTGCTAAACATACTTCAATTGTTTGATATTGATTTGTTAACAAGTAGTCTTGTTTCATATATTCCAGTTTGAGTAGATTCTTTATTATCGACATATTTTGTTTCGGTGTTGCTTAAACTGTTAGATATTGATGCACTTTTTTATTTTTATTATGGCTGTATTTAAATAATGTATTAGAAATTGTTATTATGATTTTATGTTTATTGTGAGGGAATAATAGTTTTCTTGTGTCTTTTGTTACCCGTGGATTTAATTTGGTTGATTGTTCTATCCCTTCTTTTCTCTTCGTTTGTTTTGCATAAAGCAAAATTGAAGACAATGTTTATTCTAAGTTTGGAGGTGTGCTTGTGATTTTGTAATTTTTATTTTTATTCTTTTTGGTTATGTTTGAATGCGTGTGTTGTGGTGTTTTTTAATTTATATTTTTTTTGGTGTGTTTGTGTGTTAGTTGGATGGCTTTGCAGGCTAATGATGTTGTTATTTGCAACTACTTTTGATTCATAAACTGTGACTATGTTGTTCTACTTGTGTTTATTTTGTTATCATGCATATCCATGTGAGACTACTAATTTTGAGCATTGTAGTCATGACAATAATTAGTTTTGGTTGATTAGATGGATAGAATAAGTTGATGGAAATGTGGACTTAAGTTGTTAAACTCATGATCGTTTCTCCATTGATCGTCTACATATGGTTAAACTCATGAACTATTGGTTCTATTGTGAATAAAGATGCTTTTGAAGTAACACAAGTCTTTTTTTTTTTTTTACACTTATTACTATAAAGATTCGCAGGTCTAATAATTGCTCGGTAGAAGTAGCGTTTTAATCTTATGGGATTTTCCTTTCACAAAAAATTCTTATAGCTCTTCTTCATTTCTTCTAATGCACTATAGTCCTATGCATTATACCCTCTTCAATACATCGTTCCTTGACAATAATGAAAACTTAAATACCTAAATCAACTATTTTATGGGCAACATAATCCTTTATAGCGATTATATTGTTATCTTTATTGTTACTTTGTCTTGGCTTTACTTTATTTAAAACCTTTAGATTTAAACGTACCTCT
This sequence comes from Forsythia suspensa, assembly GCA_023638005.1. Lineage (NCBI taxonomy): Eukaryota > Viridiplantae > Streptophyta > Magnoliopsida > Lamiales > Oleaceae > Forsythia > Forsythia suspensa. The sequence continues at coordinate 45,345,358 of CM042674.1, forward strand.
TCAAAGTTCTACTTGTTATTTAACCCCCTTGTAGTATCATCAATTAAAACTATGTCATCGCGTAATAACATGCACTATGGAAGTCAGCTTTTATATATTTGTAAACTCATATATGATTAAAGAAAAAACATAAGGATTTGATACGAGCCTAACAGTGATTGGAAATTCTCTACTACTACTACTGCCACTACATATCAAGCTAATGACTGTTATATCATATATATTTTTAATCATATTGATAGGATTTAAAAAATCAATAAAAACCATACGTTGATCTTGTTTCATTTCTTCATACTTCATCAATCTCCTAAGATGTAAAAGGTTTCAATAATAGATCTCGCTGTCACAGCTAAACTAATTCTCCAAGACTTTTGAATTACACTTTAATTTTTGCTCTTTAAGTCTATCCCATGATTACATGTTACGGTTATGGAGATTGATAACTATGTAATTCGTCGTAACTTGAATATCTTCTTTATTCTCATAATACGCATCGTATTGCTCTTCCTCAGTTGATTTGGAAATTTTTTTTATAAAGAACTTTCTTGAACGGTTTTGTCAACTATATAATAACACCTCATCTAAACATCTCAAAATTATGATACAAATTTACTTCGGTGAGTTGCTTTTCTCATCTCCATCCTCTTCATAGCCTCATTCTCCCAATTCTTCTAGTATGATTATAGATTGACATTCCCATCTACAATAAAATTCAACAGATCTCCAATATTCTATTCATAACATACAATAAAATGAAATATAATACATTTTGAAAACATAAACTCCACTACATACTACGTATTTAATGCATAGCACTTGATTATTTCTGGTTGAGTATTAGATCCAGTGCCTTAGCAAACAAATTTTCACATTGTTAATTCAGTACTTTATAATTCACCATTCAATTTTAAGTTTATGAAACTATCCATTAGGTTTTCTCATTCTTAATCCTTTGCCTACCTTTCTTTTTTCTACTTATATTATCGAGCTCGAATGTGTCTAGTCCGATTTCCTTTATTGGTGACTCTTGGCATGAGTATGCTGCTTGTTATGTTGAGATATATGCGAATAGGCTATTTTGGTGATTTCTGTGTCGTTTGTCACTAATGAAATGTTGCGTTGAATATTGTGATTTTGTAGGATTCTAATGTGTGATATGTGTTAAGAGGTCAGAGTTAGAGTTCACAACAAAGTTTAAAATTTTTTATGGTTGTTTTGAATTGAGAAGGACTGTTTGACACTCGTATATGTCATCAGAGTTTTTTGCATTTACAACATTTGACCGTAATTTTCCTCGACCATGTTTGAATAGTTAGATATCTATATAATATGTTACATTGGTATGGTTCAGAATTGCCCATGTGCCCACTGTAATTTCTATATGGACTTGCAGGCCTACTTCGTTTGTTTTTACCTTTTTCTTTTGTGTGTCTCTTTTCTCTCCTTTTCTTCATAATAATCTTAACTAAACATATTTCAATTGTTTGATATTGATTTGTCTTATCTTGGATTTGTCTTTCAGCTGAATGGAATTAATCATTAATAAGCAGACTTGTTTCATATATTTCAGTTTAAGTAGATTCTTTATTTTTGACATATTTTATTTGGGTCTTGCTTAAATTGTTAAATATTGATGTACTTTTTTATTTTTATTATGGCTGTATTTAAATAATGCATTAGAAAGTGTTATTATGATTTTATGTTTACTGTGAGGGAATAATAGTTTTCTTGTGTCTTTTGAATATTGTTTATTTTGATGATTGATTTTGTTACCCCTTTATTTTATCTTCGGTTGTTTTGTATAAAGCAACATTAAAGACTATTTATTTTATATTTGGAGGTGTACATGTTTTTGTTATTTTTGTTTTTATTCTTTTTTGGTTATGTTTGATTGTGTGTGATGTAGAGTCTTTTTATTTTATTTTATATTTATAGAGTTTTTTTATGTGTTAGTGTGTTAGTTGGATGGCCTTGTCAGCTAATGATGATGTTACTTGGAACTATTTTGATTCATAAATGGTGATTAGGTGGTGTAACTAGTGTTTATTTTGTTACCATGTTTATCTATGTGAGATTGCTAATTTTGAGTACAATAGTTATGACAATCATTAGTTTTGGTTGGTTACATAGGTAGAATAGATTGATCGAATTTTGGACTTAAGTTGTAAAAATCAAGACCACCAATTGAAAACTGTATCACTTAACCAATTGAAAAGATAGTTTGAGGGTGGTTGAGTCAGTGTGGGAAGCTATTTAGATAGGTGGTGGTTCCGTACATGTTTAATAATTGTGTGGAGTATCTTTGGCTATCAGGTGGAATCTAGGCATTGAATGTATGTTAGGGGGTTTGATCCCAAATACTCGTCCAAATAAAAGGCAACATTAGTTGAAAATATTTTTTTTCTCTGTAAAAATCAAATTGTCTATTATACTCTCCAAATTTATTATTTTTTTTTCCATCGATCATCGACATATAGTTAAACTCATGAACTATTAGTTCTATTGTGAACAAAGATACTTTTCAAGTTACACTTGTTTTGTTTTTTATTGTTATTTTTATAGGATTTTCTGACACTTAGTACCATAAAGAATAGCATGTTAAATAATTGTTCGGTAGAATTAGTGATTTAATCTTATAGGATTTTCCTAGCACTAAAAATTCTTATAGATTTTCTACATTTCTTCCAACCCACTTTAGTCCCATGCATTATATCCTCTTCAATACCTCGTTCATTGAAAATAATCGAAACCCAAATACCTAAATCAACTATTTTTATGGGCAACATAATCCTCTATAGCAGTTGTATTATTATCCTTATTCCTACTTTGTCTTGGCTTTACTTTATTTAAAACCTTTAGATTCAAAGTACCTCTTCAAAGTTCTACTTGTTATTTAACCCCCTTGTAGTATCATCAATTAAAACTATGTCATCGCGTAATAACATGTGCTATGGAAGTCAGCTTTGATATATTTCTAAACTCATCTATGATTAAAGAAAAATCATAAGGATTTAATGTATAACCTTGATACGAGCCTAACAGTGATTGGAAATTCTCTACTACTACTGCCACTACATTTCAAGCTAATGACTGTTATATCATATATATTTTTAATCATATTGATAGGATTTAAAAAATCAATAAAAACCATACGTTGATCTTGTTTCATTTCTTCATACTTCTTCATCAATCTCCTAAGAAGTAAATGGTTTCAATAATAAATCTTGCTGTGACAGCCAAATTGCTTCTCCAAGACTTTTGAATTATACTTTAATTTTTGCTCTTTAAGCCAATCCCATGATTTCTTGTTACGGTTATGGAGATTGATAACTATGTAATTCATACTAACTTGAATATCTTCTTTATTCTCATAATAGGCATCGTATTGCTCTTCCTCAGTTGATGTGGCAACTTCTTATTCTTTAAGATCTTATGGAACAACATGCGCTAAACTGTCTCTTGATTCATCAACTAATGTAGCTTAGCGTTAGGATGGTAGGTGATATTAACTTCATGGTTAGCAATCATATAACTTGATGAGTATAGATAAGTATCTATTTTATTAATTATCATGTGGTATCTTAGGGTACTTTTAAAATTGTCATAATCTAGGCGAGAAAAATGTATTAACGCTCTAGACCCAAGTTTTTTTCTGTGAAGATTGAAAACAAAAAGACAATAAGAAGAAAGCTCTAGACTTCGCCTAAGCTTACAATAGTTTTGCACTAAAAAGACTACAAAACCTTGAAAATTACGGAACTTAGAGGTTTAGTTAGATAAGTGTGCACATGTATTAATGATACACTAAAATCTCACATTCCATTGTATTTGAGCTCCACCTTTGAGGACTAACCGAATTGACTCTTTGATTGGTCCTACACCTCTCGAATAATAAATTACCTAATTTCTCTTCCTTGGGACATAATTAAGTAGAATTCTATTAATTACACAACTTTAATAAATTATATTCTATGGGTTAATTTCACCAATCTGGCCACCGTTACCTTAAAATTACAAAATGGTCCTTTGAAGTTCAAAAGTTTCGATGGTAGTCGAGTCATGAAGTTAGAAATCATTGCACTAACGGTCACTCCATTAAATTTCTAATTTAAAAAATGGTGATGTGGCATAATGATGTGGTATTTATTTATTGCATAGTAGTTCATGTACTTTATATATATTCACTTTAGTCCCATATTTCAATTAAGTCCTTCAAAATTGCATCTTAGGTCCTTAATCTTTTACGTCTTTACACTTTGATCTCAATTTTCAATTATCTTTCGGTTAAGTCATCCAAAATTACATCTTAGGTCCTTCAATTTTTTACATCTTTGACAGTTTGGTCCCCAAATTTTCAATTATCTTTCGCTTAAGTGCTCTAAAATTTACATCTTAGGTCCTTCAACTTTATACATCTTCAAACTTTGGTCCCCAAATCCTTGATTTTAGTGGCCAAAATAAGTACAATTTTAGTGGTAAAATAAATGTACTTTCAATTAAATCCTTGACTTTACACTCCTGATTTTCATCTAAACAAACAAAATAATATAATTAAATAATAAACTATTTAATGGTCAAAATAAGTGTAAAATTCATTACTTATCACTTAGAGTTGACCACTAAAAGTAGATGTTTTAGTGGTCGGACCTATAATATTATTTTGTTCGTTTATGTGAAAATCATGTGTAAAAGTCAAGGATTTAATTGAAAGCTACTTATTTTAACCACTAAAATTATACTTATTTTGACCATTAAAATCAAGAATTTGGAGGTCCAAAGTTCAAAAATGTATAAAGTTGAAGGATATAAGATGTAATTTTTAGAGGACTTAACGAAAGATAATTGAAAATTGAGGACAAAGTGTAAAGATGTAAAAAGTTGAAAGACCTAAGATACAATTTTGAAGTATGTAATCGAAAGATATTTGAAAATTTGAGACAAAGTGTAAAGATATAAAAATATTAAGGACCTAAGATACAATTTTGAAGGATTTAATTGAAATATGACTAAAGTGAATATTATATAAAGTAAATAAACTACTATGCAATAAATAAATACCACATCACCATTTTAAATTAGAAATTTGATAGTGAGTGACCATTAGTGGAATGATTTCTAACTTCAGTGACCACCACCACTGGCTTTTGAACTTCGACCATTTTGAATTTGAAAGTAACCGGTGACCAATCGTGAAATTAACCATATATTTATTGTAAATAAAATTTACATGCCATCATTTGCATCGAAATCGTCATGCTCCACATTTTCCCCGGTCATGTTTCATTGTGTTTCCTTTCAAAATTCAATTTCTCAATCTTCCACAAGAAATTGGATGATTTGTCAATGATTTTTGCCGCATCACTTTGGCATGTGTCCGTGTTTCTCCCATTCCATTTCGAATCTCTCGTGGCATTGAAAATTCAATTAGTTGAGTATCGACAAATCGTTGCTTAAAGAAGAGGTACGAGCTCTTAAGAATTTTCAAACCTTTGGTTAATCTTGATTTAATTCCTCTTTTATGCTTTCTTGTTACCCTCTATTGCAATATTATCGCCTTGTTTGGCTCAACTTAAATTATAATTTAACTAATTTTGAAACTTGCTTTGATGTTCTCACTACTATACTTTTAAACATATTTGTATGAGCCAAACCATTTGATTTGAACCTTTTTCATTGACCTACGTTATCTTTAATGTTTTCATTAACTCGGCTATTTTGCTTAGAATGTGCCTTTTAAATTAGTCTAAAAGAGAGTCTTTTGTTGGTATCTTGCAACATCTTTTTTGAAATAACTGTTCTCCAAATTTCTCTTGAAACTCTATTATCAATATGAAAAGATTGGTAGCAACTAGCATGCCTTCGAGAGTGATGTGAAGGCATAACTTTCTTTTTATACTTAGCTCATCTTCTTTTGTATAAAGCACTCCACATGAGACTCATCAATTAAAAAACTAAATTAAATCATTTCAAGTTAATTAATTATTGCATTTGTAGTTTCACTTGTTGGTGCATACACAATTTTTTTTTTTAATATCATGAATTGTTATTTTATGATTTTTGGTGTATTTTAATACAATATTGTTGATATTGTCATTGGTCAACAATATAAATATAAGCTCAAATTGACTTTCTAACTAACAAAATTAATCAAGATAATTGAGAGTGGAAGGGCATGGTTGTATGTTAATTTTTTTTAAATTTGATATACATTTTCTCGCCTTGATATTTTACTTAGTATTTTTGTAATTTCAATCACAGTCTTATTTTGTCCCTAAAAAACCCAAGTCTTTATTGATAATTGAAATGGCAAATCAAGTTAGCTAGCATGTCAGCTTGATTGAAATTGAAAAGTTATTTATAAATAACTTTATTTATTAATATTAATTTTTCTAAAAGATTATGTAAATTGTGATGCAATCACTAAAAATAATTTAGCAACACTTAGATTGCTATGTGCATAGATATATTCAAATGTCAAGAAATGTGATAATTTTTTTTAGGTCAATGTTATATGTGTTTAAACGATGGAGTATCACTACATTGTACATACCTTGATTTCTTGAATTATTCAATTCATCGTGATCACGAAATGCTAACTCATGACGTAAAAGAAATTGAACACAAAGTCAAACGAATTCGATAGTGATTTCAAGCTCATTCCAATTGTATTACAAAATAAGCACTTTCAAACCAAGCCTAATTAAATAGGTTGAAATACATTTTAAAATATTATTCACGAAGAAATAGTATTCACGAGACTAACATGGACCTCTTAGTAAATTAGGTTCTTTGAAAAAATGCTTTTAGTTGTGTTAAGAAAATAGTCTATAATGAAAATAACTAGTTAAGTGTTTGATAAACTTAGAACTCATAGTATGTTTCAAAATCAACAATTGAACGCTTGAAAACAAAAATACTTATAGGTAATTATATTGACTCAACATCTTTGATTTATTACACCATGTTTTAATTGCATTGAAGATTACAATTTCCTTTGCTCATTATTGCACTATGTTCTCAATTTTTTTGTCGCATTATTATCCTTGACTTTTCATTAATAAGCATATATTGTCATTGATGACGATTTATGTTCAAATATTTTGTTAGCGTGATTTCATATGAGTGGAAAATTAAATTTTGTAATTGTTAGTTTGTTTTGGGTAAATTACACCTTTTCATGGTCCTCATCATTTCGTGTTTGTAGTAATTTTATCCCCAATCATTTTATCCGCACATATCCCCAACCTTTCACTAGTCGCACAAAATGTCCCCAGGATAGTCGTTTTGATGATTTTTGCTCCTAGTTTAAATAAATTAAAAATAGCAAAAATGAACATAATGAAAACTTACACTTGGGTTCCTAACTTTTTTCTTGTATGCTAGTGAAGGCATTCAAAACCATCTACTAGTCTTCTAGAAGGTCCCGCGAGTGGTATAACATATGTAATCAAAATAGAGTTCATAAAATTATGAAGCAATGTAAGTCAAATGTTTTAAGTTAATATATTGATATATATATCAGTTATATATTTAATTTATTTTTAATAATTCCTTAATAACTTTATTTATGTTGTAGTATAGCTCTTATCAAATAACTTTTCTCCAATTTAATTTATGGCCTTTCATTATTGCTATTAATCCAATTGTCTTCACACTTATTTATCCATTCATTCGATGCCTTCAATTGTTAACTTGACTATTATTTATTGATAAATTGCTTTTAACTTTATTTTTATTTTGATACTTTTCATTGGTACTGCGATCTAATATGTTCAAATCTTATTTGATGTTATCAATTTTAGAGCTTTTTCATTTCCATCATGATGTTTATGCTTTTACCTTTATTCGCCTTGACATATAAATCAATCACTAAATCAATATTTGGTACAATTATCCTTATAGCATTATTTTATATATACTCTTAATATCATCTTAATATTTATACCTAAAATGCATTGAACACTTTAATATCTCTACTACAAATTCATACTATTTCAAACTCAATAATACGCTACTATAATGACTTTTATGCTATATCAATCTTTAAATATATTCATATAGTAGCTCTTAAATTCTCAATTAAACTATGTATCCACTAATGAATCACTATTGCTTGATACTTTATAACTTTCAATTAATAGCTTCATAACATAATGCCTAATCAATTATTTATTATTACATTATTCCTTTATTATGCTTATCTTTTTCATCATAATATCTCTTTAAATATGGGTTTCAATAATAAGATTTAACTTGAATATCTATACTAAAGCTATCTTACTTCATTTTATATTTCTCGATAATTCTTAATTTTACTTCTACTATCCATAATATCTCAATATTTTGTAATGATATAATTAATTCTTGTAATAGTTACTAATTGATCTCCACTTTTTACTCTTCTAATATCTTAAATGATATTATGTTATGACATTAGATACAACTCATTAATCAAATTTATTACATTAGAACTATTTATTTATACATTTATAACTGCACAATTCTAAAATTTATTAGTCAATTTATCTCTTGTTATATCATGCTTATCATATCTTAATAGTTTAATTATACTAATTTTTATTGTAATATTATAATTTTCTTCATTCATTATCATCGACTTTAATATTTCTTTGTTATTAATTATTCTTCTTAAATTGGTATTTGTATATTATGAAATGTATTTTATATAGTTGAATTTCAAGTTTGTATTTACATAGCGTATTATTATTATGTGGTTCGATTTTTGTATTGTTCAACTATTTAACTTTTGTTATTTTAATTGACATTCTATTAATAATTAATTAATTCAATACTTTTCCATTGTAATCATGGTCTTGAATTAACTTTTTGTAATTTACTTGTTGAATACTTTTATTCTTTTTGTTTTTCGAATTTCTGTCTTATATTGATTATTGTGTTGAATTATTGTTTTGTATTTGTTATCTATAAAATTTGTTAATATATATTTGATAATCTATTATTGTTTAATATTACATTTTAGACTATTTAGATTTATTAACTTTTTTTGATTATTTATTATTTAATAGTGTGATTTTATTACACTTTTTATGTTTTAATTTTCATGTAGTATTGTTTAGTTTATTCGGTTATGTATTTATGTTTGATTTTCTTGCTATTTTTCTTGAGATTTATTTCTTTTACTTGCGATATTTGATTTGTCTATTTCTTTGTTTGTGATTTGTCTTTATTATATTTTATCTTAATTTTTGTTTATATGATATTTGATTGTGATTTGTTTTATGTTGTTTGTAATAATTTTATTTACAATACTTTGTTATATTAATGATTTATTGATCTTTGATTATATGTTATTTATAATTGCTCTCAAAGTGTTATTTGACTTTATGTTTAGTTGTCTATGGATTATAGTTAATAGTTTTATGGTCGTGATTAATGTTGGTTCTTGATGATTGATTGATGATTGTTGTCTTAGTTGTTATAGACAGTAAGTTGAGTTGGATATTAGTATTTGTATTGTATTCTTGTCTATTATTTACTTGTTTTTGTACATAATGAATTATTGTTTTTATCTTTGTGTCTATGAATTACATTTTTGATTTATTCTTAATTTGTATATTTACATAATTAGCTTGATTATGATTACAATTAATATTAGGTAACTGTTTTTTACTTTCTGATCTTTGAATTATATTAATATTATTTATTTTCAACATAATATGTTATTGATTTTAAGTTTTATCTAGACTCTATAAATATTTTAATATATTGCTTAAGTTCGATTTTGGATTAATTTATTAATTTTATATTCATGCTTATATGATTATTACATAATCTATGAATGTTCTAATTTGGATGACTCAATTCATATGGCATTATTATTAATAGTTTATCTATGTTTTTTAATCTGTTCTGACTTAAAGTATCTTATTTATTATTTACAATTAAACTTACCTATTTGCTTTTGGAAATATTTAATTAAAATTTTTTTTTTTATATTATTTTTATTTTTTTTTTATTTTTTTGTTATTTTTAAAAAATTTGTTTTGTTTTTTTTAATTTTAAATTTATTTTTTTTTGTTTTTATTTCCCCCTTCTAAATTTGATTTACCCAATATGTTCCCAAAAAAAAAATTTTTTTTTTTTTCCTTATTTTTTTTTAATTTTTTTTTTTTTGAAAAATGCCCCAAATTCCCTTTTTAAAAATTTAAATTTTCATTTTTATTTGAAAACAACATTTTACATGAGCAACATATGTGTTACTAGGGTTAACATGTGTGTTACTATGGCTAGACGTGAGTTGGGTTGAGTCGGTTATGGGCCCAAAGTTTTTGAGGGCAAAATTCACGCTTGAGCAATTTTATTTTGGATCCAAATACACTTTTGGGCCTTTTTGTTGATATTGGTCAATTTTTTAAAGTTTGAATCCAACTTAAATTGGGCCCATTTCAATTAGATTAAGTTGGGATAATTAGCTCCAATACTCTATTTTTTTAAAAAAATTGAAATATACCTTCAATTTCCACTTTATAATTTTTACCCTTCTTTAATAATTTTGTTAACAATTTTACACATACGACACACATATATGTACATATATAACTTCAAATGCTCGTAGGCATAAAAGAACACACAAAACCATCTTACCAATCTCACAAAGTGAACAGAGGAAAATAGAGTTGAAAATGGACAAGTCAAGAACCACATGCTGCAATCGGTCTCACAAAGCCCATAGGAGCGACATCAAGAAACCCAAATGCCATCGCCACATCTCCACCAAGAAGAGTGGTGAGACCGCCACCGAGGAAGAGTAGATTGAAATTACATAATCACCCTTCTCCCTACATTTGAAAAATGGATGATATTCATTTGGCATCCGGAATTTTGGGTTTGGGGTTTTTATATTAATTTGATGATGATTAGGGTTTACCTTTCGTTGGATTAAAGCAATTGGATCTTTTAAGTTACAAATATGTATGATCCGAACCATTAGTTTCCTTGTTCAATGCTGATTGAAAATTCCATTTGACCAATATATATATTTGGATCATGTATTTGGTTGGAGAATGGTGCGTCTTTGAAGGAGGAGTCCGAATATTCTTTCTAGTAAAGAGTTACATGGTTGAAGGTTAAATTGAAAAGATATTTCGATCTCAATGAAATGCTAGAAACATACCGAGTTAGTCAAAACACGAGGATATGATCGAGTAGATGCTAGCACAATCCTAATCTTTGAAATTAACCAAAAATATCGGAATGCAAATTAATATATAAAAAATTATAGAAACAATTCTGCGTAATTATTTTTCAAGTAAAAAACCCACATATTTAACAGTTCAATTGAAATGATATTTCAATTTTAATAGAAACCTCGAATATGTATCACAAAGTGTGCAAAATATGAGGACATGACAATGTTAGATCCAGGGCCACAAACCTAATCACTAAACAAAAACTAGTAGCATGTCTTAAATTGAGTAGTATAAGTCCTAGGAAGAACAAAATCTTGTTTCAAATACAGAGATGGGTGTGACTCTCATACACAGGCTGGAATGTGGTTTGAAAATCAAGTTGATATTTAAATTAAAGAAAACAGTATATCAAGGCAGGTAAAGTTAGCACTTACTTCTGCACATTGTTCTTAGATCTCATGACGCAGCTTTTGGACATATTCGCTACCATCCATGTTGTTCAAAGTTGTGCCAGTCTTCTGCACCCCAACACCTCCTAGATTTGGCTCTCTGATTTGATGTTGCAGTGCCTCACTCTATTCACCCCAATTAACTCGAGGCGTTGCTCAACACTGCTATCACCGAATTGATATTTGAGGTAGAAATTGCCCTCCTACAACCACTATGCACATAAAACACAACATCCACCATGAATGTTGTGAGACTATCCACACGTGCTCATCGATTTTGATGGCTTTCCTCACATTTTCCACCAAAAGAATCCTTCCAAAATGACGTAATAACCAGTAATATCCTGCACAACTTTACTGAATTCCCACTCCTAAAAGCCTTTGTGGCTTGTGGAACCAATTCTGGATCCACAGAGGTCAAGCTCCTTAATTTGGACACCGTGTACTCAGTGTAATCCTCACCCAACTGCGTCAAAGATAATATCTCATCCAGGTACAAGTCAACCTCTATAGGGTCGGGCCCTTCTGACCCAGCCAAGAGCAAATGGATCTTATAATAATTAATCTCAGAAATCAATTTCTCTAACTTCCTGTACTCCATGTATTTTCTCAAAATGATAGACCCCCTTGAATCTAATTCATCCTGAAGCTCACAATGGCATAAACAATGCCATCCTCACAGCACAAATTCCTCAAAATCTCATTATTGTCTTCGACAGCCAAGACAATGTCTTTGAATAAATTTGTCAAACAAGCCACAAAGTTCACCTGATTATAATTAATATTGTTTGATTGATCCATCTGTTCCACCAATTGTTCAAATTCAATCTGGGATCCCATGGAAATGACCTTTGAGTCAATTTGAATTGTTCAAACTCAAGCTTGATGAAGCGGAGAACGGTGGGATGGTCCCGCTGGTCTACTGCAACCGAGATCCTCTTCTTGACAATGTCCTTCAATTGCTTCTTGTAGGAGAGGAGTTTTTCTTGTTGATCAGAGGCCATGGAGTCTTTAAACTTTGAGTCAATTTGGAGGAATGTCTGGATGTAGGATGCGACTGACTCGAAGTCCTCATAGAGGAGAGACTTCTGAACACCTTCGAGACAGTGGGAGCGATCAACAGTTGCATCTATGCATAGAAGAGTGTCATGATCAGCGAGGGAGGAGATGAAGCCCACATTGGAGAGCATGTGGTGGAATCAATCTTCACATTTTCAAGGACATCAGCCGATCAGCGATCTTGTGGAGGCTTGAGAGTTGGTAGTCCAAATCAGAGCGCTGGGAGAGGATGGTCTCCAGCTTGAGACCTAGGCCTCGTTAGTAAGCTAAACATTCATGGAGAAGACCGGTCATGGCTCCCACATCCATCAGCTTCCGAATATTTTCCAGTGCTTCCGCCATCCCAAATTGCACTGATTCAATTGATAGAATATATTAAAATATAAAAGCCAAAATTACTAATATTTTGCAGAGACTTAGACATAAACGAAAAACAATCAATTACAGTATGCCAGAGAAGATATAGCATTTACCTCCAATATTTGACAATGGTTGCGCTGCCATATCCCTAGTGCAAGAACCTTCTTGTCTGCGACCTTGTTTGCCTCCGGTACCTCGCATTTACGAAATAACTCTTTCTACACAAGCTACTAGTTAAAAATCAAGGAGGAAACTTTAGAGCATGTTTGGCTAAGCTTAACAAAAGAAAGGGTAAGCTTTTTAAAGTAAAATGTAATGTTATGCTTTTGGAATTCATATTTGAATATATTGTTAACATAAAGTAGAAAATATTTTACATTTACATATTTGAGAAATCACCAGGGCAATGGTTTATTAATAGTACAAATCCAAGAGAATAAAACTAGAAAGCACAAAAGAAGAAAGCAGATAAGTTAGAAATTTAACGTGCAACAATATTGATTTAGTTATTCTCAGTGTTTTCTCAAATTTTGCTGCCAAAATATGCACATATATCTCATATGTCGCATGAACCAATTTGTCAAAGATATGCATATTTTTAGCAATCCACCAAGAATTTTTTTATCATTCTATTTTAAGCGGAGGTTCAATTTTTAACTCATATTGAGCAATGTTTAACAATTTCCATATGTTTTCCATTCACTATAAGAAACAAGAAAATCTCTCGTCTCAAAAATACCAGTATGAGTTTACATGACAAATGAAATTCATGAGTTTGGTTCAAAAAAAAATGGTGAAAAGGGATGAGGAGAGGGAAAATGAAAGGAAAAGTTACTATGAAAGATGCAGTTGAAATTTTTTACTTTACTTCAAGCAACACATGACAAATTTTTAACCACATAGTTCTTAGAACTTAGTCTTGACCAAGCATAGAAAGAGCATCATTTCCTTTACAAGAGAATAGATAATTACTTGGTTAAATATGTAAGGAAAATTGAAACAGATATTGCATACTAATAATACTTTTGGGTTTGGCTAATGACAAAAACAATGGCACCCATTTCATATATAATTTTCATTGATCACGATCGAGTTGAGCCCCATTCAAACACGAGCTTCAACTGCTTAAAAAGCCATGTTTTGGAATAAAAAATGTTTGAAATTAACAATCGAATCGAAATAAGAATAGTTCAAAAATTAAAAAATCCCATCTGTGTGCGATAATTCCAATTCCATAAAAGTGAAAAGTAATCGAAATATGAAAATTTAACCCGCAGATCTGTAAGGAAACGCCTATAAAACCGAAAAATTTACCAGATTCAAGTAGTTGGCAACGATCTACGATCTGTGAAGAACTTCGCTACTGGAGTTGGTGCAAATTTTTGAGGGAGAAACGGGAACAATGAGAGAAGAATAGGAGGTTGGGTTACTGGAGGGCTAAATTGGTAATTTAAACATAACACTGGAGGCAAAACAGACCATTAGCATGCTTGGTGAATGGCCTATTTTCACACTACAATTTTTAATAAGGGCCACTATATATAAATTGCACTTAAAGTTCTAAACATTTGTTTATGGTAGCACTTATGTTCTTAATTTTTCCGTCAATTCTTATCTTCAACTTCTATTAATTAGACATTTCATTTTTAATGATAGTTTCCGTCAAGATATTGCTTTAAAATGAGGAAAACATATTTTGTCGAATTTTGAATTTATTATTATTATTTTTAAATATGATGAGCAAATATGTTGCTTTACTCCTTTTCCTCAGATTTTTGGACAAATCATTATCGGACACAAGATATGCTAACTAATTAATAAAAGTTGAGAATAATGATGTGATGAAAAAATTGAGGATATGAGTGCTACAATGAGCAAAGATTGAGAATGTTAAGTAAAATTAAAATATGGTGCAACAAAAAAAAATATATAATGTGAATACAATTACCCTTGCAAATTTGGAACTTTCTTGTAAGTTTTGAGTGGACCAAAATGCAACCGTGACTTATGTTTTTAAATTTTAAACGTATATAAAAATCTCTGACAAGCGGGGCATGAGAAAGGCCGCCCGAGCCCCACCTCATTGGCAACCCAATATGGTCGGATTAACCGGTGATTATACAATTTTTAATAAGGATTGCATCGAAAGTGTAATTCCTTTTGGGTCGATTTAGTAATAAGTCATGAAGTTTGTTAAAAATTATATTAGTCAATGAAGTAAATTTTTACGATGGTTGTTACTCAAGTTTCTAACATCAACACTAATGGTCACTCAATTAAAATTATTAACTTAAAATTTTATGTGTCATCTCAAATTCTAACGTCCAACGTGGACACAAATAATGTTAACTAGTATGACATTGAGACAAAATGTCCCACCTTAAAAAGATGGCAAAAATGTAAAGTTTTTAAAGCGGTAACTTATTAAATTTGAACAAATATGGAGAAAATATGTTTGACAATTACGCCTTTAATTGCAATTAAAATAAATTTGTCTGACGTAGTACCCGGTATTAGTTAATGTCGTTTATGTTCACGTTGAAATTTGAAAGTAATACGTAAGATTTTAGGTTAACGTTTTCAATCAAGTGGCCATTAGTATAACTATTAGAAATTTGAGTGACTATTACTGTAAGAAAATTATTTTAATGATCATTTTGAAATTTTTAACAAATTTTAGTGACCATAGCTGAAAATAACCCAATTTCTTTTATACATAGTAAAGGAAACATCCTCTTATCAAGATTGATTGTTTAGGATTCAACGCAACCTATTTCTTTTCTTGCTTCATTTTCAAAAAAGGTCAACTCGCATCTTGCAGTTCACCCTACCGCACCCTTCCGCACCATAATAAATATCTATTGTATGCCACATCATCATTTCAAGTTAAAATTTAAGAGAGTAACCGTTTGTGAAAGAAATATATACTTTAGTAACCACCGCAATTTTTGAACTTATGACGATTTGAAATTGTAAGGTAACTTCGATGATCGTTGGTGAAATTAACCCAACTTTTTTTATTCTAAAATACGACTTTTATTTTTGTAACACTTGTTATATTTATTACGTTTGTTACATTTCTTATAAAAATATGTATTACATTTATTATTTTGGAATTTAAAATGTTGAAAATAATTGTGAAATTTTAATAGAAAATTAAGTATGTAGCAAAATTATCAATTAGATTAATTAATTGAGTCCATTAGTTGTGGGCTAACATAATTTTAGTAAGACTAGAACTAGGGCTAGCACCGTCTATATATACTAGGCCACTGTTTGTAGAAAATAAGAGAATTTGTCTTCATTACTTGCTAGCACAAACAAGAGACGAACCTAATACAATTACTCTAAAAGTTCCGCTTATATTTGTTCTTGTTGTGTAGATTACCATTGAAGATATGGCAAATAGATGTCAA
>CM042674.1:45361912-45491974 GCA_023638005.1 Forsythia suspensa
CAAATAGGTATTAAATGAATAAAATTTGGATCCGGATGGAATATAATGAAATAGAGCCACTTTGAGGTTCCCTCTAAAATGAGACATGGGATGAAGCCACTACGAAGAAGTTTCGGGAGTTACAAAGGAAGCTTCGAGCTCATATCGGTCATGGGTTGAGAATGGGAATTGAACTCTATGAGATCTAATCTCCCATTGTTCCTCATTAGCTCAGTCGTAGAGCAGTTGGTTGTTAATCGATTGGTCGTAGATTCGAATCCTACTTGGGGAGATTTGATTCATTTCGAATTAACGAATTCAGAATAAAGGGGCTCGCTTTGATCATTAAGAGTAGGTAACCTGCTTCTTGTCTTTGTTTCTATCTCTTCATATCACATTTTGTTTTGTGAAATTTGAAAATCACCGTCAATACCTCGGTGTAGGTCTGGGATAATCCTTTTTTTCCATATCCCTGGGGCTATTTACAACTAGCTAATTAAGAATTCTTAGATGTACTAGCATTGCATCTTTGTTGTAGTCATCGATTCTCCCAAGAGTTTACAATTGCCGCGAGCAAACATATTAATGACAAGGAAGGCATTTTTGTGATGCTACTAACACTTGTACTTGCTCTGCTATTCTACCCAAGCTTGGTTGAGGAAGAATTACGGAGCGTAAAAAAAAAAGAATACGCGGATGGGCCAGGGCATACTATTTGTAATCATTCCATCATTCATAATAAATAAAAAGAAAAAGCCATTCCAAAGACCCACACCCAAGTTCCTTTTGTTCCCATGCGTACCCTACAAAAGGAATTTTTTCTTCCTACCCATTTCATTTCGATTTAAGAATGTGCGTTTATCTATATAAGAACAGTGCGTTCCGAGGTGTGAAGTGGGAGAGAAGGGATGTCATAATTGGAGTTTTGAATAAGACGACCTTTTGATTTTTCATATTTTTCATTGAAAAAAGGAATAAGAATGAGAGGTGTTGAAATTTTTATCATCCTGGCGTCGATATATTTTTTCTTAGGACCTCTCCTATAATATCGTCACTGCAGTAGAGTTTAACCACCAAGTTCGAGATAGATTGGTGTGGTTCCTCTTCGCCTAGGACACCAGAATATCGAACCATGAACGAAGAAATGCATGAGAGAAAAGCATATTGTCTAGTGATTGTGAGGCCCCAATTCTTGACTAAAGGGGACACTAAAGGCCTCTGCCCTTCTATCCTTTGGATGGATAGAGAGGTAGGGTAGAGCTTTGGTTTTTTTATGTTGTTAAAGAGTTGAACAATAGTTTCGTGTTGTCAAAGATTTGAACACTGAAAATTAATGGCGAGTGCTTGATCGAATTGATCAGGTCTTGTAGAAACAAGGTTCAAGTCTACCAGTTTGTTAGGATGCCTTAGGTGTATACATCACTGTACTTCCACTTGATACCTATTGTAATGATAAACGGCTCGTCTTGTCACGACCTTCTCTTGATTTCTCAAAACTTCAGTTGCTTCATCCTTGTAGGGGCAGAGAATTCGTCGCTGTCTCGGCTATGCCACCAGAAGGAGGCCTTCTTCGCCTTCTATCTAATCTATGCAGGAAAGGTCCAAACCCAATCATAGAGAACAGTGAAGTTTTATAGGGTCTTTCTGTCCAAGTACAGGTAGTACGCATCTTCACAGACAAATCCATTTCATCGAGCCTCTTTCTGAGACAGTGCTTAGATCGTTACGCCTTTCTTGCGGGTCAGAACTTACTCGACAAATAATTTCTCTACCTTAGGACCATTATAGTTACGATCGCCATTCACTGGGGCTTCGTTCGTCGGCTCTCTTGTCATCAGGTTACCAACTTCCTTAAACTTTCGACACTGGACAGTCGTCAGCCCCCATGCATGGTCCTACGACTTTGTAAAGACTTGTGTTTTTTGTAAATGATTTCTCGGGGCTCAGTCACGACAACTCCCTTTGTGAGGAGGCATCCCTTCTCCTAAAGTTATGGGGCTATTTTGCTGAGTTCCTTAGAGAAGAGTTATCTCGTGTCCTTAGGTATTCTCTACCTACCCACCTGTGTCGGTTTTGGGTACATATACCCTTTTGTTTAATGTTTGATCGAGCTTTTCATGGAAGTATGGCGTGGGTTACTTCAACATCATAGCGCCTGGTGCTCGAACAATTGCTCGAGGTATTTTCTCTACCCATTCTTACCTTGAAAAAGTAGGGACACCTTACGTTCTTGAACTGATAACTAGCTTTCGGCTAACTTAGCATCCTCCGTCCCCCAGGACCCACAAGGGATAGTACATGAATATTTACCTATTGTCCATTGACTACTCCTTTCAGCCTGATCTTACTCACCCTCCGTAGATGAACTTTGTAGAGAAACCTCGGGTTTTGGGGCATTGGATTCTCACTAATGTTTGTGTTCTCGTTGCTTCTGTTTCATCTAACACTGCTTGCGCATGGACGTCTCTCTAAGGCGGAATGCTCCACTACCAATGTATATTTATGTCCCACAGCTTCGGCAGATCACTTAACCCAGTTCTTCTTTAGCACAAAAGCCCTCGGTAAGTAAGCTATTACGCACTCTTTCGAAGGTGGCTGCTTTTAGGCAAACCTTATGGTTGTCTTTGCACTCCTACCTCATTTATCAATGAGCGGTCATTTAGGGGCCTTAGCTGGTGATCTGGACTGTCTTCCTCTTGACGATGAAGCTTATCATCTATCGTCTCACTAGCCGACCTTGGCCCCTGTTATTTTGAGGTCATATCTAGTATTCAGAGTTTTTCTTGATTTTGTACCACTCTCGTGGCCCGCACCGAAACATTGCCTTACCTCTAGAAGTCCAGTCAACTGCTACACCTCAACATATTTCTGGGAGAACCAGTTAGCTCTGGGTGCAAGTGGCATTTCACCCCTAACCATAACTCATTCGTTGATTTTTCAAGATCAGTCAGTTCGAACCTCCATTTAGTTTCACCCAAGCTTCATCCTGGTCATGGATTGATCACCCAGGTTCGGGTCTATAAGCAGTGACAATTTCCCTATGAAGACTTGCTTTCACTATAGCTCTGGTGGGTTTTCTTAACCAAGCCACTACCTATAAGTTGTCGGCTCATTCTGAAATAGGCACACGGTCAGAGACATGGCTCCTCCTACTGCTTGGGAGCTTATGGTTTCATGTTCTATTTCACTCCCCGATGGGGTTTTTTTTCACTCTTTTCTCATGGCACTACTTCACTATTGGTCAACCAGGAGTATTTGGCCTTGCAAGGTGGTCCTTACTGATTCACACGAGATTCCATGTGTCCCATGCTACTCGGGTCAGAGCGTAAGCTAGTGATGCATTTGGCTACTAGACTTTTACCATCTAAGGTGTAGCATGACGCTTGTATTGCTATTCCACAACCTCGTTTTCACGGTTTAGGCTGCTCCCATTTCGCTCACTGCTACTACGAAAATTGCTTTTGCTTTTTTTTTTCCTCTAGCTACTAAGATGTTTCAGTTTGCTAGGTTGTCTCTTGCCGGTGCATGGATTCAGATGCAATTCAAAAAGTTGCCCTATTCAGGCTGTCTTTTGCCTGTCCATAGATCTATTCTTATTTTCAACTCACCGAAGCATTTCATTGATTACTATGCCATTCCTCGTCTCTGGGTACCTAGGTATCCACCGTAAGCCTTTCCTCGTTTGAACATTGCCTTACACCCTTGTAAGGCTATAACATCCTAAGGTGCTGCTAAATTGATGGATCTTATCAACGATCATGAATGATTAATGATAGATCGAACCGCCAAATCAAAAAAATTGGGTGCTATCATATAGCTTTGTATCATCTAAGTTCATGAGTTGGAGATAAGCGGACTCAAACTGCTGATATTCACAGTAGGGTAAACCATTGCCTCTCAGGCCTCCCGACTGATTCTACCACAGAGGCAGACGATAGACAATAATTCTTCCTCGAATATAGCTTACAACTTTCATTGTGCTGTGCTCTCCAAAGAGCAACTCTTCTCAAAATCTCACTCAAAAGGTGCTGAGTTGGAATCCCGTTTTGTAACTAAGGATTCTTGTGGTTCTGGAGGTTACAACAGCAGGAGAACCGGGAACGGAGAGCTTTCCCTCCCTTTTCGCCCAACTCTTTGGTCTTAAGAATGCTAGTTTTAAGAATTAGTTATTGCCCTTCTCCAACCATTACTACCCAACGTGAAAATAGACAGCTAATGCGTTCCACTTGTTGAATAGGGTTCTATGGTTGGTCTGTGACCCCTGGATGCCTAATGCACACTTGGGGGTGATCTCGTAGTTCCTACGAGGTGGTGATGATGGGGTCGGTCCATGGATTTTCCTTCCTTTTCTTTTGCTACATTTCGCTCAAAGGGTTGAAGGGAGATAGTACATCAAGCTTTTAGCAAGGGCCAATTTGATCATCTTCCATAGGAATCTTAGATGAGGGACCCCTGGGAGAGCCATCGACTCCAACTACCGTCCATGTATGATCCATTCTAGATCTGACCAACTGCCCATCCTACATTATCTACATTCTTGACAGCCCATCTTTGTCTCATTAGAGTCTTTCAGTGGCATGTTTTGGTCCTCTTCTCCATTACTTAGAAACAGTGAGCCATAGTTCAGGTACAAGATACTATCATTACCACCTGGACAATTAGATATCCAATCTGTAATCGCAACAACCCAATTGCAAGAGTGGAGCTCTACCAACTAAGCTATATCCCCCGAGCCAAGTAGAGCATCCATGAAGTAGTAGATATTTCTTCTATTCTTTTTCCTGGTATAGCCGGGCCATCTTGGACTTGAACTAGAGACCTCACCCGTGAAGTAAATCATCGCACCTATGGTCCAACCAATTGGGAGAGAATCTGAAGAGGTTAGTGAATATGAAGAGATTGATCCACTAGAACAAACAAGAAGAAGTCTTAGAACAATTTGAACTAGAAAATCCTAAAATTGTTGCCCCTAATCAATAACAACTTGACGGTACTAATTTGGGAGGTTACCAATTAGTGTGAGTTATGGAGAGAAGACACGTATGGCCAAATTTGAAGTACATTTCTTCAAATTTAATGGAGTTTGTCTTAGTTTCAGGTGAAGTCTTGGAGTCAGTTGAATATTTTTCTTATGAAAAAGACGTTAACGGTAAAAATTTGAAAATTGGAAGAAGGCTATAAGAGATGAGATACAGTCCTTGGGCAAAAATAATAAATGGAAGTTGGTTGAGAGGACTTTGTTCTTTACTCAACACAAAGTAATATTCTAAGGGGATATCTACATGCTTAGCTTCACTTATAGCAAAATTTTCAAGTATTTTCAGAATATAATGGCTCAATTTTAAGACTAAGATAGACTTAGTTCTATCTCTTTCAATGTTCATGCCTAGAATTTTCTTGGCACATCCAAGATCTTTAATTTCAAATTTAGAATGTAACGCATGTTTAATATTTCTTATAGTCTCAACACATGAGCTAATAAGTAACATATCATCAACATATATAAGCAAATATACAAGCTTTACATAAGTTTTGAAATAAAGACAATGATCATACTCACTTCTTTTAAACTACAATGATAGCATAAAAGTGTCAAAACTCTTATTCTATTGTCTTGGAAATTCTTTCAATTCATGCAAAGATCTTTTCAGCAAACACACAAAATCAAATTTATTTTTATCAATAAAACCAATAGGTTGATCCCTAAAAAATTTCTTCTAATTCACCAATGCAAGAAAGTTGTTTTCACATGAAGTTGTTATATTTCCCAAATTACTTGTGAATGATATTTTACACTTGCAATTATCCATTAATTAATAAGTGTCAATTTACACTTATCTGGACCATCAAAAATGGATAATTTTATGAACTCTTAAGTGAATTTCTACTTAATTGTGTGTTGATTTGATTGATTTAGGTCGAAATCCTAGTTCGAATGGAATTGGAGAAAAACAAAGTAAAATAGGCAAGAAGGACTGAAAGTGCACTCAGACTTGGAAATGGACATCAACTTGCAAATATCAAAAAGTTGAAGGGCTTGGATTGTAAATAAAAGAGGAAAAAATTGAAATGAAAGAAGAAATCCAAGGACTAAAGTGTAGAACATTGAAAGTGGAAGGACTAAGTTGCAAACAACAGTTGCTGTGAACTGCGGCTGGCGGTGGCTGGGCCTTGGTTTGCTAACCGTGGTCTACGTGTATGTTTTTCTGAATTTTTAAAATAAAAACGAGGGGCGTTTGAGCCTTTTAGAATTAAAACAAGTCAGAAAGGATGAAAACTATAAAAAGACGTAATCTAGGTCAAAAGAATAGATAACGAGAGGAAGAATGACGATGATATTGAAGATTGGGACGTGAAGACGACGAATTCTTGGTGCAAGATATTCAACATTTTCTCATCTTTTATTTAGATATGGTTATGTATTCCAAACATTTCATTTTTTTTTTCCCTGAATTATGAATAGCTAAATCTACATTTTGGATGAACGATGTAACCTCGATTAGATTCTTTGATTTCAATTTTCAAGTTTTGCTTATAAATTTAATTACGTATTGATTTTACTTCTTCTCTTAATACTTGAAATAATTAGCCATTATTTCATTGAATTTTGGATTGTAACAAACCGAGAGGTAAGTTATTAATCTAGACCACGTAGTAAAATCCGACAATTGGATAAAAGGTAGAGATACGCTTTTGTTATTGTTGCAGTCTTAAATTGAATTTTTAGGAGATTTAATACATCTAATTAAGTATTATTCTGACTTCACATAGAGATATAATGAGTTGACTTAATTAGATAGGACTAATTTGAACTCGAGAGATGTAAATTAGGTTAAATTCGTGAATTCGACCGAGTATAACAATAGGAATAAATCTTGAGAGGAAAAATTAGAGATGACAACTATGGTAAAAAATTAAGCTTGTATCTAAATAGGATAATCTTCGTAGGAACGATAATCCGAACTCAATCAGTCCACTTTATTACTTGTTTGCGATATTGTGCACTTGCAATTAATAATTTCGACAACATGTTTTTGGCACTGCTGCCCAGGACTATTCTTATTTGATATTACTTTAGATTTATTTTAAAACCAAATTTGATTTTTACCTTGTTACTTTTAATATACTACATAAAAGGTATTTTTTGCATGCTCCGTACATAAGGCAGCAATCTTGAGACTTTAGATCTTGAGATTGAACGCACTTTCAGACGAAGACGCAAAGAATGCAATAAAAAATAGAAAGATAAGCAACAAATTCAAATGGCATATGCACAAGTTAGAAGAGAAGCTGAACAAGAGGCTACAAGGGTAGCAGGCATAGAAAGCGACCCGATTAGCGACTCGACAAATTCAACAACAAATTCAGAAGAAGAAGAAGAAGAAGAAGAAGAAGAAGAAGAAGAAGACGACGACGACGATGGAAATATGCCAATGGCTCAGTTCTTAACTCTGGCAGTAGTTCCTGATTGTTCAAGCATATTTTATCCTACTTTTGGTCAGCACAACTTTCAATTAAGGGCCGATCTGATTAATCTCTTTAGCAATAACCTGCAATTCTTTGGAAAGGTGCATGAAATTTTGAATACTCATCTTTCTAGAGTCCTATGGATGTGCCGTAACTTTCAATTTCAAGGAGTGAATGATGATGCCATCCAACTTCGACTATTTCTCTACACATTGATGGATGGGGCTTTAGAATGGCTGGACTCAGGACCACATGCTATTCACCACTTGGGATTACATGGCTAGAAAATTCAGCAACAAGTATATTTCACCAGCTAAAGTAGCCAAGATGAAGCTGGAAATCTACTTTTAAGCAACTAGATGGGGAAAGGTATCATGAAGCTTAGGACAGATTCAAGGAGTTGCTTAGAAAATATCCAAATCATGGCATTAGAAAGGGATTAGAGGCTCAATACTTTTACTCTGGGCTATTTCTTCAATCCAAATTAATAGTGAACTCCTCAGCAAATGGGTCCATTATGAATTAAAATATCAACGAAACATGAGAGCTTTTTGAATTGATTACGAATACACATACCATGTTTTCATCTGATCGTGCCACTCCAAGAAAAGTAGCAAGTATACATGAGATTGACAATCATTTAGCTACTAACGCATTGACAAAGCAGGTGGAACTCTTGGTTAAAACAAAAAAGTAAGGAGTGAATGTAATCCAAGCAGCAATGATGTGCGAAAACTATGGGGCTAATCACTCGATGTCAGATTGTATGTTATTGGAATCTCCAGATGAATAGTTCAATTTTGTGCTGAATAATATACGTCAGCAGTATAATCCTTATTCACAAACATACAGTCTGGGTTGGAAGCAATACCCAAATTTTAGGTGGTCTGATAATAAGAACAATGGTAATGCCAACAATGCTCAGCAAGAAAGACAACCAAATTTGGGAGAGATGTTTCAACAGTATATGCAGAAAACTGATAAAATAATGGAGCGTCAGGACACAAATTATCAGAATCAACATGCGTCTAACAGAAAATTAGAGACATAGATTGGCCAGTTAGCCTTGCAACTATCAGATAGAACTCTAGGGACTTTGCCTAACAATACTGTGACAAATCCAAAAGAGCATGTACAAGCAATCACTAAGAGGAGTGGGGTACAATTGCCATATATTCACGTGTAATGGCCAAATAAGAAGGACAAACAGTTAGTAATTGAGGAAGAGGGTATTGAGAAATAATCAGTGCAATCACAAGAAAGAGATGCAAATGAATCTAGAAAATCATCTAAAGCGAAGATGCCAATACCTATCAAAGCTTATGTGACACCAATTTCTTTTCCTCAGAGATTGCGGAAGCACAAGCTCAACAAACAGTTTGCAAAATTTCTTTAAGTTTTCAGAAAACTACATTCAACATCCCATTCACCGACGCATTAGCACAGATGCCTAGCTACACAAAATTAATGAAGGACATTCTTTCTAACAAACAAAGGCTGGAAGAGATAAAATTGTTTGACGGAAGAGTGTAGTGCAATTCTTCAAAAAAAAACTTCCACCTAAATTAAAAGCTCCAGGGAGCTTTACTATCCCTTGCACAATTGGTTCTAATTATTTTGATCATGCATTGTGTGATTTGGGTGCAAGTATTAATCTTATACTATTATCTGTGTACATGAAACTAGGACTGGGAGAAGTAAGATCGACCACTGTCTCATTGCAACTAGCGGATCGATCTATCAAGCATCTTCGAGATATCATTGAGGATGTCTTGGTAAAGGTCAATAAGTTCATATTCCCAGTAGACTTCATCATTCTTGATATGGAAAAGGACATTGATATCCCCATCATTCTTGGAAGACCATTCTTGGCTATAGGGAGAGCGTTGATCGATGTGTGTAAAGGAAAAATGATTCTTAGAGTGGACAGTGAGTAGG
Organism: Forsythia suspensa; assembly: GCA_023638005.1. Taxonomy (NCBI): domain Eukaryota; kingdom Viridiplantae; phylum Streptophyta; class Magnoliopsida; order Lamiales; family Oleaceae; genus Forsythia; species Forsythia suspensa. The sequence continues at coordinate 45,371,297 of CM042674.1, forward strand.
TCATATTTAATGTGTTTAAAGCTATGAAGTATCCATCTGCTTCAGATTCTTATTTTCAAGTGGATGTCGACACTTTTGGGACAGAATATTCATCAAATGAACTTGTAGTTTGTATGATGCGTTCTGAATCAACTAAATCAGAACATCCAGCTATGCAAACACGTGCCATGCACTTAGAGGAAGCTCCACCAGTTTCTTAATAGAGAAGTAGCTATTATGAACCACTTGGTAAAAGCCCACATAGACCAATACCATCAATAGAGAAGGCTCCTATTCTTGAGCTGAAGCCATTGCCATCTCACCTCAGATATGCATACCTAGGTGAATCTACTATTCTTCTAGTAGTCATTGCTAATGATATGATAGAATTTGAGGAGGAAAAATTGCTCAGAATACTGAAAGAACATAAAACAGCAATTGGATGGACCATTGCAGATATTCGAGGCATCAATCCTATTTTGTGAATGCATAAAATACTCATGGAGGAAAATTTCAAGGCATCAGTGGAGAGCTAGTGAAGATTGAATCCTACCTTGAAAGAAGTAGTCATGGCTAAGGTACTGAAACTATTAGATGTAGAAATTATTTACCCAATCTTAGACAGCTCTTGGGTAAGTCCAATCCATGTAGTGCCCAAAATAGGAAGAATCACAGTTGAGAAGAATGATAACAACGAGCTTATTCTGACACGACTTGTCATAGGTTAGAGAGTATGCATTGACTACTAAAAGTTGAATAATGCCACAAGAAAAGATCACTTTCCTTTACTTTTTATTGATCACATGTTGGAAAGGCTTGCCGGTCATTCCTATTATTGTTTCTTGGATGGATATTTGGGATACAATTAGATTCTTATTGCTCCAAAGGACCAAGAGAAAACTACATTCACATGTCCCTACGGGACCTTTGCCTTTAGAAGAATGCCATTTGGATTGTGTAACGCTCCTACCACCTTTAGCGTAGCATGATAGTCATATTCTCTGACATGGTGGAGCAATACATTGAGGTATTTATGGATGATTTCTCAGTTTTTGGAGAATCTTTTGATGTATGCTTGACGAATCTATCTAAAGTGTTAAAAAGGTGTGAAGAAACTAATCTTGTACTCAATTGGGAGAAATGCCACTTTATGGTGAAAGAATGAATATTTTTGGACTACCGAATTTCAGCTCAAGGAATAGAGGTCGATAAAGCAAAAATACAAGTGATTAAGAAATTGCAGCCATCGAAATCAGTGAAGGGTATTAGAAGTTTTCTTGGGCATGCAGGATTTTACAGGAGGTTAATTTGTGATTTTTCAAAAATCATAAAGCCCCTTAGTAGCCTATTGGAGAAAGATGTGCCGTTCTACTTTTCTGGTGAGTGTTTCACTGTTTTTAACACTCTAAAGGAAAAATTGAAAATTGCACCAGTTATAGTTGCACTGGATTGGAGTCTACTATTTGAGCTCATTGTAAATTCAACATGAAAAGAGTGGTCAAGAAGCTTGATGATGCACTATGGGCGTACCGTACATCTTTTAAAACACCTATTGGAATGCCTCCTTATCATTTGTTGTTTGGAAAAGCTTGCCATCAACCGGGCGAATTTAAGCACAAAGCATATTGGGCACCAAGCAGTTAAACATGGATTTGGAAAAAGTTGGAGAAACTAGACTTCTGCAATTGAACGAGCTGAATGAATTTAGGATGGATGCCTACTATAATTCATTGATCTATAAGGAACGGACAAAGCACTAGCATGATAAACACATCCGATAGAGGGTATTTCACGTTGATGAAGTTTTGTTGTATAATTCAAGACTAAAGCTTTTTCCTGAAAAATTGAAGTCGTAGTGGTCAGGACCATTCACAATAGCTAAAGTTTTCTTGTATGGCACAGTTGAATTATATCATCCAACCAAAGTAAATTTTAAAGTTAACGGTCAAAGAGTGAAGCACTATGTGGAGGTTTTTCCAACGGTAAAATCCACCATTGATATTGCAGTACTAGAATGAAAGTTACAAAAAAAAGTCGAGCTTTAGACTATAAACCGAGTGCTTAATAGGAGACAACCCATTTTTCTATCCCTTATCTATTTATTGCATTGTACGTAAAAATTTAGGACTGCAATAGAAAGTAGAGCACGTTTCCCGATTCTTAGTAATAAAGCAAATTTAAAGTTTTTAAATTTAGGCTAAGCATCGTCGTTAAAAAAATAATTGACTTACGTTCTGACCGGGGTCAGACTGCAGTTTGCAAACCGCGGTCAGACCACGGCAAACCCTCCAACTTCATTTTTTCACATTATAAACTCACCCCAACCCTAAAATTTTTCTTTCAACTCTTTCAAAATCATTTCATATTGTTAGTTTCTTCATAAGAAGGGTAAAGATTCAAAACAATTTCGACTTCAATCACTACATTCATCTTCTCCATTTGGATTGCACAAAAGGTAAAAGTGGCTAGCCCTTCATTCTATACTTTACTTGAACTTATTTGGATTTTTTTAGTTTAGAATGGAGTTAGGAATGTATTAGGTGGATGATTTGATGTTGTTGCATATTGTGAAACCTTGATTTAGAATATAGGTTTCAAAGTTATCTCCGTGATTATGCTTATAGGTTATTTTATGCATTGCTCCCAATGTGTTTGATAAAATGTCCCAACCGAATTTTTGAGCATATTTTTCCATTTTGGTTTTTGCGGATCTGTTTTTGAATATATATTTATATAGAAAATTCATTATTATTATAATTTAGTGCAATTTTGACGTTCTTTGAATTTCATGACCGATCTATACATCCATAGAGGGTGAGGCAACAAAATTGCTAATATAAATATAAATACAGAACAAAAGACGGATTCAAATATTCAAAAAGGCACACATTAAATATTAAGTTGTTTGTTTTTGTTTAAAAGTTGATAAATTTTTGAGTCAAAATCACAGTCACAGTTGCATAGAAACTTGCTCTATGGATGGTCGAAGTTGTGGAGTTGGACGGATACATGCTAAAGCTAGCTTGGTAAAGAATTGAAAGTTGTTGGTCGAGCATATTCTTCATAAATATATTATGCACGGTTGACATAATTTGAGATGCAGATGTTGAGCTTTCAAATGATGTTGAAGTTGTGAAAATTGACAAGATAAAATCACTCGGATGTTTTCCCATGATGACTTCTAATGTTAGAACTCCAAAGCTATATACATCACATTTCTCATTGAATTCCATAGTAAATGCAAGTTCAGCAAGAGAGCATATAATGTAGAGATATATAAAAGAGATAGATCATAATTAAGATTAGAGCATACCTGGAGCTGCATAGCCAAATGTCCCAGTGAATGATATCCAGTTGGATGAGTCTGGTTTCAATATTTTGCAATACCAAAATCAGCAATGTGAGCCTCGTGTTCAAAGTCTAACAAAATACTCTTGGTTGATATGTCTCGATGAACAATGGGAGGTGAAATGTTATGGTGCATATAAACTCTATAAATTGTTGGCTTTGTCTGAAAAGTTTAATAAAACTTTGGTGAAGGAGTTTATAGAAAATATGCCTAAAAATCTTGGGAAGCAGGAAATGTGTTCAAATGGAAGGTTTATGTATGGGAGAGACACATCACCTCTTAATTCACTATGTGACTGGTTGGGTATGGACGAGGTGACTACCTCAAATGATGAAGAACTAACGAAGGATGCCATTTCCATGGAGATGACTGGTTCACCATGGCCAAAGGTGGGATAACTCATTATCTCTAGGTAGAAATCCAAAGTATAAAACACTGCACAAAATTTTGATCCACAATGTTGATCCGTTAACACATCGATTTGATGTTTCTGGAGAAAGGGCAATAGTTTTGTACAAGCTATGCGTAAAGATTAATGTAGGCTTGGCCAAGATGATATTTGATAGAATTGTATATGAAGGGCTAAGGAGAGAAAAAAATTCCATGCTTCCTCATCCTTGTTTAATTCATTTTCTAGGTCATCTTGGTGTGCCGCCAATACCAACTAGCCAATTTTTTGATGATTTACCTACCTTGGGCATGCACAAATTTGCTAATCTAGTTTTACTCCAAATCCCACCCCCTGAGTTTCTTAACATGTTCTATCCTCTATGGACTAGTCCACTAATTTGGATGGACTGGAGATACAGTTGGGAACTGTCAAAGATCTTGTAGCTCAGATTTTTACTCTTACTTAAAGTTTTACTTGTGATTTTTCTCAAAGTTTTACTCACAGTTGCATAGAGTTTTGGAGAGCATACACTATCTGGGTGATGACTGTGTTCACATTGCCTTTAGAGCAAATACGCCAGGTTATCCAGAGTTTGTTCCAACAGATAACCCTGGTGGACATGGACTGTCGACTACTAGTTATGAAGCCAGTCTTAAAATTAAGTTAGTGTTTGTGTTCTCTCGATTGTTGCTTTAACTTTGGTTGTTCCTTATAAAAAAAAAGGGATAATAGTGTTCGTTTGTTTCGTGGTGTAATTGTTGGTTTTATGGTGTGTTTCTAAGGGGGCGTAGACATGTGTTGGAGAGTAATGTTGAAAATTGTTTATGTGCGTCTATGTGACGTACTTTTTATGTGGTTAATTTTTGTGTGATGTCGATGCTCACATTTCTTGGTTGTTTACATTGTTTGCACACGCTTATGACCTTAAAAATTCAAGTGTTAGATTTTGTATTTAAGTAAAGCCAACGGGGGAGATAGTTGAAAAAATATGAGTGGCACATATTTTTACATATATTTTAAATTTGATTTCATAATTTATCTTGCTGATTTATATTGTTGAAAAATGATGTATCTTCTGACTATACACGCTGTTGTCAGTTATAATGGACTGAGATGGTAAGCATATTTTTTCAGACCATGCGCGTTGCGAGTTTTATTTCATTTCTTTATATGTCATAGATTGGATTTCGTGAATAATAAGCACAGCTCGTGCATTTTAGGTTATGTACCATCTTATAGATGTTTGGATTTGTTTAGGAAGAAAATATATAAGGATGATCAATTAATTTTGACTTTCTTTATATTTTCTGTCTACAAATTTAGAAAATCTTTTGTTATCTTTTCTACTAATATTTCTTACCACTTTTACTGTAGATGTTTAGGTAAGAATAATTTCTCATTAATTATTACTTTATCTACAATTGAGGTTAAAAATTATTAAAGAATTAAGCTTTGAAACCATAATTTTATTTCTTGTTCATTGAGCATAGGCTCAACTGATTTCATGAAGAAATATTAAGACTTGTGTTGCATTCTTGAATATTTTTGAAGAGATCGACTCCTTCAAGTCATTGAAGAATTAAAAACAATTGGTACTCAAAGAAAAATTCCATATTTGATAAAGCTACTTGACGTGAAGTTAAGGACGCGGTGGTTGCTGCCAAGTACATTAGGAAAGTGTTGATAAAGTCAAGGCCGATATGTTTGATTCTACTACATCAATAAGTCAAAAAAAGAAGTATCAAAATAAAGTTGATCTGAGTTCTTTTTATTGTTATTTTATTGATTTTGCAAAATTACAAAAATCAGATACTATTGTATTTTTGATCGAAATTATTATGGTGTTCGTGTTTAGTTTACTTCAGTAATTTCTACATTTATTAACAGCTGTTACGAAAACTACACTAGTCTGCTTATGTGAGTCAGAAGTGTTATCATCATCACAAGCCAGTTTTGACTGCAGACTTGTCCACTGTTTATAAGAGTTTAAATTGAATTGAATTGAATTAATTTAAGTTTTAGAACTTCAATCAATGACTACAGGCCTTACAAGCTTGCCTTAGATTAGCGAGGACTTATAGCTTGCCTCAGAAATAAGAGAACTACGAACAAGGGCTCTCTTTTAATGATTGGAGGCCTTACAAGCTTGTCCCAGACCAGCAAGGACTTATATCTTGCCTCAACATTAAGAGAACTACAAGCCAGAGCTCGCGTTCAATGATTGGAGGCCTTAAGAGGATGTCCCGGATGAGCAAAGACTTATAGCTTGCCTAAACAATAAGAGAAAAATATGCGCGAAGGCCCATTTAATGATTGGAGGGCATACGAGCTTGCGTCGTACAAGCGATGACTTATAAATTGCCTCAACAATAAAAAAACTACAAGCGAGAGCTCGCCTTCTATTTTTGGAGGCCTTACAAGCTTGGCTCTTCAATAAAAGAACTACAGATTAGAGGCATCACAAGCTTGCTTCAGACGAGTGAGGACTTATATAAGAGAACTACGAACGAATGTTTCCCTTCAATGATTGGAAGCCTTACTAGTTCTCCACAGATGTGCGAAGACTTGTAGCTTTTCTCAACAATAAGAGAACAACAAGCAATAGCCCGCCTTCAATGATTGGAGGCGATGAGTGAGGACTTTCAGTTTTCCTCAACAATAAGAAAATTACAGGTGAAAGCTCATCTTCAATGATTGGAGGCCATACGAGTTAACTCGGACGAGCGAAGACTTATAACTTGCCTCAACAATAAGAGAACTACAAGCGATGGCTCACCTACAATGATTGGATGCCTTCTAGCTTTATCATGACGAGTGATAAATTGTAGCTTGCATCAACAATATGAGAACTTTTTAACTAAATCAAGTAGCCACATTTGAGGCAATCATGCCAGTTCTGCATTGCTCAAAATTTTTGGACTCCTATGGCATTGTGAAGTACGTAATGAGACCTTCAAAATGTTACCAAATATAAATACATTTGACTAAGAAATCAACACAAAAATTTAGTGCCAAAAGTGTTCCATAAACTAGAAAATTTGGGAACACTTGGGAATTTTCAGCAACCTGTGTTTGAATAGCCAATTTTAGATTGATCATACAACCATGTAGTCCATTTTCTTCGATTCAAAGTGCATTGCGAAGATCTCTATAAGATCTTTGAAACGACATAAGAGATGTCAAACAATAATCGTGAATTGACCTCCAAATCACGACCTAAATCAAGTCCACGAAACAAGAAATTTGCCAATCTTTTTATTATACAATGGGCAAGTGGGATTTGGTACAGATATTTTCCCTATGTTGTCCCTACTATACCACACAAAAACTATAGAAAAATGTGAAGGGATTATTTGGGGGCTAAGTGAAAATCTTTAATCAAATCAAACAAACTTTATAGGTGGCCCAATGAAAATAAGTGTAATCATGAGGGAAAATACATATAATATGAATATATATATATATATATATATATATAAACAAACTATATATATAAAATAAGTATATATATATATATATATATATAATATATATATATATATATATACACGTAACCATGTATATGTATGTTATGTAGGAGAAGATGGAAATTCTTCTATAAATACCCCCAAATAAAGACAACAATTTACGCTCTCTTTCGTACAATCTTATAACATTTATATATATACACTCACTAACACTTAAAGCAAAAGAGAGAAGAACCTATCTAAGAGAGAAAGGCGATTCAAAATTTAAAATATTAAATGAAAAGACTTGGCGTGGAGGTCCCCTAACTTAATAGAGCATTCTCCACACCCGAGCCTCAATAACCCTAAATTGGCGGTAACAAAAAGGGGACCAAAAATCTCAAGTTTCATGGTGGAGGAGTGATGCGAACCCACAAAGATTGAATCTCGGAACCCACAAAAAAGATTGATAATGAACCCCAAGAAAGCTAAAATCAACCTGCAAGACCATTGACCCGATGATTTCTTGAATCAAATAACCATGTTTGAATGCCACAAAGATTTGCGAAGTCTTTAATAAATTTTAGTTAGTTCAATTAAGAACAAAGTGAATCTCACTTTAATTTAATCTCTCAATAATCAAAGTTGTCTTTTGTCTACCATAATAAGTGTTTATATAGCAGAAATCAATGAAATCCTAATCTAATTCGAAAATAACTAAAAACTTTACAAATTTAGAGTTCTAATTGGAAAAGGAAACAAAATAGGAAAAAAATGTGGATTTTCCGAAATCACCCGAGCTAATTATTTAGCCTCTGCCTTTGGAATATGATGTGGGCGATCACCCAGGTATAAATGCCAATATCCCGCATTTTGGTCTCCAAACTTTGAATCATGCTCATTTTGGCCCTCCAATCTTCCATTAACCTCCAATATACCTTTAATATGATCCTTAATTTGAATCAAATGTATTAAAGTTGGCTCTTCCTTGGTCATACTCATTTTGAAGGTTGGTGTCATACTTTTTGTACTTTGAGAGTCGATTTCGGCCCATGTAGCTTGGACAAGACCTTGTATGGCGTCCTTGATATTCTTGGCTCTTGATCTCGTTATTGACCCACCGAGATATGTAATGAGTTAAGTTTTGGTTAGTTCAATTAATAACAAGGAAGAAAAGTAAATCTCACTTTAATTTAATCTCTCAATAATCAAAGTTGTCTTTTGTCTACCATAATAAGTGTTTATATAGCAGAAATCAATGAAATAACTAAAAACTTAACAAATTTAGAGTTCTAATTGGAAAAGGAAGCAAAATCCGAAAAAAAATTCTAAATATTCCAAAATCTCCTAGGCTAATTATTTAGCCTCTGCCTTTAGAATTTGATGTGGGACTATCACCCCACATTTTTCCTGGGTGATCGTCTAGGCATAAATGCCAAAATCCTTCGTTTTGGTCTCCAAACTTTAAATCATGCTCATTTTGGTCATCCAATTTTCCACTATCCTCCAATATGCCTTTAATATGATCCTTAGTTTGAATCAATTATATTAAAGTTGGCTCTTCCTTGGTTATACTCATTTTGAAGGTTAGTGTCTTACTAGTTGCTCTTTGGGTGTCGATATCGGCCCATGTAGCTTGGACAAGACATTGTATGGTGTCTTTGATCTTCTTAGCTCTTGATCTCGTTATTGGCCCACCGAGATATGTAATGAGTTAAGTTTTGGTTAGTTCAATTAATAACAAGGAAGAAAAGTGAATCTCACTTTAATTTAATCTGTCAATAATCAAAGTTGTCTTTTATCTACCATAAGTAGTGTTTATATAGCAGAAATCAATAAAATCCTAATCTAATTTAGAAATAACTAAAATTTTAACAAATTTAGAGTTCTATTTGGAAAAAGAAACAAAATTAAAAAAAATCTGGATTTCTCGAAATTTGGCTTGGGAGATCGCCCAGTGTAATTCCAGGCGATCGCCCATGCTAATTATTTAGCCTCTGCCTTTGGAATATGATGTGGGGCGATCGTCCCACTTTTTGCCTAGGCGATCAATACCAATCTCCCGCGTTTTGGTCTCCAAACTTTGAATCATGCTCATTTTGGCCCTCCAATCTTCCACTAGCCTCTATTATGCCTTTAATATAAATCCAATGTACTAAGGTTGGCTCTTCATTGCTCATACTCATTTTGAAAGTTGGTGTCTTGCTTATTGTACTTTGGGTGTCGGTTTGAGCCCATGTAGCTTGGACAATATCTTGTATGGCGTCCTTGATCTTCTTGGCTCTTGATCTCGTTATTTACCCCGCCGATCCGTGGCTCCCATCAAGGAGAATGTTAGATTTCAGGACATAAAACTTAGGTTTTCAAAACAAAAACACACATTAGACTTCTCTGCCTCGAAAGGTTTGGTAGTCCATATTTTATGTTTAAAAATAGGATATCAATACCCCAAAATCCTTTGCACCATGAAGATTAGTTTAGTAGGTCCCAATACCCTTGCCAAAAGACTTAATTAATACCTACATTCCACAAGATTATAACAAATATAACCTATTATTTTTAGGTTTATCAAGACCATTTACAACAAGTTGAAAGTAAATTATGTTATTTGCCTTATGTGCAATATAATAAGTATATATGTGTATAAATTTTAGATTCTCTTACCTTCTTCTCCAAAATGAGTTATATTGATGAGATTGATTCAAGTAACGATATGAGATATTGTGAGCATTTTGAGCTTATTTATTAGTTATGCAACAAGAAGGAATTAGAATGAGAAGCTTATTTTGTATTATACTTCAACTTGAGTTAAGAAAATAAAATACATATACAAAGACATGTTCCTTCATAACACAATAAGTTTCGTAAGCCTATTTGTACACCATAAGAGGACATGAGGTCCATAGAAAAGAGTTTATCAACTACGATTAAAGGTTAGAGAGACCCATATGAGGACACGAGTTCTTATTACAATTTAATTAATGGCCAAGGGCATGAGTAGCCCATAAGAGGACACTAGGTCCAAAGAAAAGAGTTCATCAACTATTGCCAAGGGCATAATTTCCCATGAGAGGACACGAGGTCCAAAGAAAAGAGTTTATCAACTATGGACAAAGGCATGAGTAGCCCTTAAGAGGATGTGAGGTCCAAAGAAGTTTGGCCACTGTACGAAAGTGAACAAAGATTTTTAAGTTGCGCGCTCGGTGTAAATTTATTGCTTATGGGAATGACCCTAAGAAAGATAAAAGATAAATTGTGTACAATTAAATATCACACATACACCGTATTCGAATCATTGAATATCTCACCCAATTCATAGTCGTTTCATGACTCTGGTAGAAAATGGATGGAGATTACTTTGAAGTTGTGGGGGGCAAACTTGGGTGTTCAATGTTGAATTGCAATTGTTTTTGTCATAAAAACACATTTTGAATGACTATATTAGATGTTCAATGTTGATTTGCAATCGTTTTTGTCAAAATTATTCAACATTCAACCAAAAACCCACTTGGGAATGTCCAAAATGTATTTTTAATTTGATTTTCAGATTTTTTGTACGTAGTATACACACAAAGCCAAATGTACTAGTTTTGTATAAAAAATATACGTTTTCAACAACCATATATGTTTTCCAATGTCGAACAATTTTGGTCAAAATATGAAAAAATTCACGATTATAACCCACTTGGATGTACTAAATGTATTTTCAATTTGATATCGTTATGTATTAATCCTAAAAATACATTTATCAAACTATAGAAACCAATTTGGAGTCACTTTTTGAATGACCATAATGGATGTTCAATATTGAATTGCAATTGTTTTTATCAAAATTGTTCAACATTCAACCGTAAAACCCACTAGTGAATGTCCGAAATGTATTTTTAATTCGATTTTCAAAATTTTTCTACAACATAATACAAATACAAAGCCAGATGTACTAGTTTAGAATTAGAAATATACGTTTTGAACAACCATACATGTTGTCCAGTGTCAAACAATTTTGGTCAAAATTTTACGAAATTTACATGTATACCCACCTTTGGATGTACTAAACGTACTTTCCATTTTATATCGTTATGTATTAATCATCAAAATAAATTATTCAAACTATGTAAACAAATTTAGAGTCACGAAAACACATTTTGAATGACCATATTGGATGTTCATTGTCGAATTGCAACCGTTTTTGTCAAAATTGTTCAACATTCAACCGTAAAACCCACATGTAAATGTCCGAAATGTATTTGTAATTCGATTTCCAAACTTTTTATATATCATAGTATACAAGAAAAGCCAGATGTACTTGTTTTGAACAACCATAAATATTGTTCAATATCAAACAATTTTGGTCAAAATTTTACAAAATTCACGAGTATAAGCCTCCGTTGGATGTATTAAATGAATTTTCAATTTGATATCGTCATGTATTATTCCTCAAAATACGTTTATAAAATTATATAAATCAATTTGGAGTCAAGAAAATACATTTTGAATGACTATATTGGATGTTCAATGTCGAATTGCAACCTTTTTTTTGTCAAAATTGTTCAACATTCAACCGTAAAATCCACTGGTGAATGTCCGAAATGTATTTTTAATTCAATTTTCAAAAATTTTCTACTTCATAGTACTAATACAAAGCCAGATGTACTAGTTTTGAATCAGAAATATATATTTAGAACAACTATACATGTTTTCCAATGTCGAACAATTTTGGTTAAAATTTAACAAAATTCACGAGTATAACCCACCATTGGATGTACTAAACGTATTTTTAATTTGATATTGTTATGTATTAATCTTCAAAATACGTTTATCAAACTATATAAACCAATTTAGAGTCTTTAAAATACATTTTCAATGACCGTATTGGATGTTCAATGTTGAATTGCAACTGCTGTTGTTAAAACAACATTCCACTGTAAAACCCGCCTGTGAATAATCGAAATGTATTTTAAATTTAATTTCCAAACTTTTTATACATCATAGTATACATACAAAGCAAGATGTACTAGTTTTAGATCAGAAATATACATTTTGAATAACCATACACAATTGGATGTGCTAGACGTATTTTCAATTTGCTTTCATATTGATGATCAAAATACGTTTATTAAATTATATAAAGAGATTTGGAGTCACGAAAATACATTTTGAATGACCATATTGGTTGTTCAATATCGAATTGCTAACGTTTATGTAAAAATTGTTCAACATTATGTACGAAATTTATTTTTAATTTGATTTTCAAACCTTTTCTACATCATATTATTCATAAAAGCCACATGTACTAGTTTGGAATAAATAAAAAATACGTTTTGAACAACTATATATGTGTTTTAATGCCAAACATTTTTTGTAAAAATTTGACAAAATTCACGAATATAACCCTCTGTTGGATGTACTAAAAGTATCTTCAAATTGATATCATTATGTATTAATCTTCAAAATACGCTTATGAAACTATATCAACCAATTTAGAGTCATGAAAACACATTTTTGAATGACTATATTGACTGTTCAATGTCGAATTGCAATCGTTTCTGTCAAAATTGTGCAATATTCAACGTAAAACCCACTGTTGAATGTCCGAATTGTATTTTTAATTCGATTTGAAATCTTTTTATACATCATAGTTTACATATGAAGCTAGTTATACTAGTTTAAAATCATAAATATACATTTTGAACAACCATACATGTTGTTCAATATCGAACAATTTTGGTCAAAATTTTCCAAAATTCTCTAGTATAACCCACCGTTGGATATACTAAACGTATTTTCAATTTGATATTGCCATGCATTAATCCTCAAAATACATTTATAAAAGATAAACCGATTTGGCATCACGAAAACACATTTTGAATGTTCAATACCGAATTGCAACTGTTTTTGTCAAAATTGATCAACATTGAAACGTAAAACCCACTGGTGAAGGTCCGATATGTTTTTTAAATTCGATTCTCAAACTTTTTTTTAGATCAGTGTACAAATACAAAGCCATATGTACGAGTTTTGAATAAGAAATATATGTTTTGAACAATCATACATGTTGTCCAATGTCAAACAATTTAGGTCATAATTTGAAACATTCTTAAGTATAACCCACCATTGGATGTAAACGTATTTCAATTAGAAATTGTGATGCATTAATCCTCGAAATACGTTTATAAAACTATATAAACCAATTTGGAGTCACGAAAACACATTTAGAGTGACCATATTGAATGTTCAATGTCGAATTGCAACCGATTTTGTCAAAATTGTTCAACATTCAACCATAAAATCCTCAGGTGAATATCCGAAATGCATTTTTAATTTGATTTCCAAACTTTTTGTACATCATAGTACACATACAAATCCAAATGTACTAGTTTTGAATCAGAAATATATATATTTAGAACAACTATACATGTTTTCCAATGTCGAATAATTTTGGTCAAAATATGACAAAATTCACAAGTATAACCTACCATTGGATGTACTAAACGTATTTTCAATTTGATATCGTCATGTATTAATCATAAAAATACGTTTATCAAACTATAAAAATGAATTTAGAGTCACGAAAACACTTTTTGAATGACCATATTGGATGCTCAAAATTGAATTGTAGCCGTTTTTATCAAAATTGTTCAACATTCAATCGTAAAACCTACTGGTGAATGTCCGAAATATATTTTTAATTCGATTTTCAAATTTTTTCTACATCATAGTACAAATACAAAGCTAGATGTACTATTTTTGAATCGGAAATATATGTTTTGAACAACTATACATGTTGTCCAATGTCGAACAATTTTTTGTCAAAATTTGACAAAATTCACAAATATAACCCATAATTGGATGTACTAAATGTATTTTCTCTTTTATATCGTTATGTATTAATCATCAAAATATGTTAATGAAACTATATTAACCAATTTGGAGTCACGAAAACACATTTTGAATGACAATATTGGATGTTCAATGTCGAATTGCAACTGTTTTTTGTCAAAAATTTTCAACATTCAACAGTAAAACCCATTGGTAAATGTCCGAAATATATTTTAATTCGATTTTCTAAATTTTTATACATCATAGTAAAAATATAAAGCTAGATGTACTAGTTTTCAATCAGAAATATACATTTTGAACAACCATACATGTTTTCCAATGTCAAACAATTTTAGTCAAAATTTGACAAAATTCACGAGTATAACCTACAATTTGATGTATTAAACGTATTTTCAATTTGATATCGTTATGTATTAATCATAAAAATACACTTATAAAACTATATAAACCAATTTGGAGTCACGAAAACACATTTAAATGACCATATTGGACATTCAATGTTTAATTGCAACCATTTTTGTCAAAATTATTCAACATTAAACTGTAAAACCCACTGGTGAATGTCTAAAATGTATTTTTAATTTTATTTTCAAACCTTTTCTACATCATAATAAATATAAAAAGCCAGATGTATTAGTTTTGAATGTGAAATATATGTTTTGCACAAACATACACGTTGTCCAATCTCAAACAATTTTGGTCAAAATTTGACAAAATTCACAAGTATAACATACTGTTGGATGTACTAAACATATTTTCAACTTCATATTGTTATGTATTAATCATTAAAATAAGTTTATAAAACTATCCACACTAATTTGGAGTCATAAAAACACATTTTGAATAACCATATTGGATGTTCAATGTCGAATTGCAACTATTTTTGTCAAAATTGTTCTATTTTCAATCCTAAAACCCATATGTGAATGTCCGAAATGTATTTTTAATTTGATTTCTAAAATTTTTATACATCATAGTATACAAAAAAAGCCAGACGTACTAGTTTTGAATTAGAAATATACGTTTTAAAAAAATCATACATTTTGTTCAATGTCAAACAATTTTGGTTAAAATTTGAAAAAATTCACGAGTATAACCCACTATTGGATTTACTAAACATATTTTCAATTTGATATCGTTATGTATTGAATCATCAAAATACATTTATAAAACTACAAAAACCAATTTGGAGTCACAAAATACATTTTAAATGAATATGTGTGATGTTCAATGTTGAATTGCAACCCTTTTTATCAAAATTGTTTAACATTCAATTGTAAAACCCACTGGTGAATGTCCGAAATGTATTTTTAATTCTATTTTCAAACTTTTTCTACATCATAGTACAAATACAAAGCCAGATGTACTAGTTTTGATTCAGAAATATACGTTTTGCACGACCATACATTTTGTCCAATGTCGAACAATTTTGGTCAAAATTTTACGAAATTCACGAGTATAATATACCATTGGATGTACTAAATGTATTTTCAACTTCATATTATTATGTTTTAATCATCAAAATACGTTTATAAAACTACATAAACCAATTTGGAGTCACAAAAATATATTTTGAATGACCATATTGAATGTTCAATGTCTAATTGCAACCATTTTTGTCAAAATTATTATATATTCAACCGTAAAATCTACTGTCGAATGTCTAAAATATATTTTTAATTCTATTTTCAAAACTTTTCTTCATCATAATACAAACAGAAAGCCAGATGTACTAGTTTTGAATGTGAAATATATGTTTTGCACAAACATATATGTTGTCCAATCTTGAACAATTTTGGTAAAAATTTGACAAAATTCATGAGTATAACATACCGTTGGATGTACTAAACGTATTTTCAACTTAATATCGTTATGTATTAGTTATCTAAATACGTTTTATAAAAATATAAACACCAATTTTGAGTCAGAAAAACACATTTTGAATGACCATATTGGCTGTTCAATATTGAATTGCAATCGTTTATGTCAAAAAAATTTCAACATTCAATAGTAAAACCTACGGTTGAATCTTCAAAATGTATTTTTAATTCCATTTTCAAACTTTTTCTACATCATAGTATGCATAAAAAGCTAGATGTACTAGATTTGAATTAGAGATATGTTTTTTGAACAACCATACATATTGTTCAATGTCAAATAATTTTGGTCAAAATTTTACAAAATTTACGAGTATAACCCACCGTTGGATGTACTAAACCTATATTCAATTTGTATCGTTATGTATTAATCATCAAAGTATGTTTATGAAACTATATAAACCAATTTGGAGTTACGAATACACATTTTGAATGACCATATTGGATATTCAATATCGATATGCACAACAATATATACAAGAAGTGGCAACATGGGTGCCATTATCTATTGTATCCGATAGAGATTCCATATTCTTATCTTCTCTTTGGAAGAGTTTACATAAGGCTTTGGGAACACAGTTATCTTTTAGCACACCATACATCTCCTAACTGATGGTCAATCAGAGTGAACATTACAAACATTGGACTTGCGTATTGGATTTCCAAGGTCAATGGAGTAAATTTTTTCCTTTGGTGGAATTTCATACAACAACAGCTATCATGCTACAATTTGAATGGCTCATTACGAAGCATTATATGGTAGAAAATGCCGATCTCCAGTTCACTGGAATGAGGTTGGAGAAAAGAGATTATTAAGCCCTTATATAGTCCAAGAAATGATAGAAGCTATGACTCAAATACGTAAACATATGCAAGCTACCCAATGTCGACAAAAGAACTATGCAGATCGAAGGAGAAGAATGTTGGAATTTTCAGTAGGGGATAAAATATTTCTAAAAATAGCACCAATGAGAGGTATTATGAGATTCAGAAAAAAGGGAAAACTTAGCCCGAGATACCATTTCAGATTATTGAGAGAATTGGAGATGTTGCTTACAAATTGGACCTGCCTTCATCATTGTCACAAGTATACAATGTATTTCATGTATCTATGTTAAGAAAATACATTGTAAGTCCTTCACATGTACTGAAGAGTGAACCTATGGAGTTAAAGCTAGATTTGAGCTATGAAGAAAGCCTGTTGAAATTCTTCAAAGGAAAGTAAAGCAACTCAGGAACAAGAAAATTCCATTGGTTAAAGTACTATAGTGCAACAAGTCAACAAAAGAAGCAACTTGGGAAAGGGAAGATCAAATGTGGAATAAATACTTAGAAATTTTTCAGTAAGCAAATTTTGAGGACGAAATTTTTTTAAGGAGGGGATGATGTAATACTCAAGCTTCTTATGTGTTTATCATGGCTTTGTGTTTGTACTATTCACATGTTATTTTCGTTGCATCATCATGCCATGACTCATTCTTACTTATCACAAGTATGACAAGTGGATTATTTTATATTCTTGTGTGGTGTTTGTTGTCAATCTTCCCCCAATTTAGGTGGTACTTTTGTATTGGAACATGGAAGAATATGTGGTGATTAAGGTATTGGGTATTAATGTTATAAGTGTCAGATACTGATTGGACAAATGTTGTTGGAGTTGGAAATGCCACAAGCATAATCGGTAATTTTACATGCTTTTAACTCGGTTTGATCAATTTGGCTCCAAACCCTAGGTGGATAATCAACATATCTTCAAGATATTTTATTATATGATTTATTTTGAAGCTATAGATAAGGATAATAGGGATTTGTGATAATCAAAATGCAATTTTGACGACTGAGCGAGAATCAAGTATAGTTGGGTGCGATCGGGTAAGAAAGTTAAACAAGCGGATCAAAACTATTGTTGAGAATTAAAATATGATCTAATTGAAATTAATATAGGTTGCATTTGAGTCAAAATAGGATGTGAATACCGAATTGGACCTTACAAGGGCTGAGTAAAAATCAGATTTCACCAAAAGTTTCCTCTTCATGCTTGTTTTCTAGCTTTATCTTTCAGCCTTTTCTTATCCCTTAAGCAAATTAGCACGACTCTTAACGTCTTTCAGACCCTATTTCATCTTAAAAACTCACATATTAACCTCCTACAATTGTTCCCAAGTGATTCCAAGTGAAAAAGGAAGCAAATGAAAGTGAAAATCAATAACTTGAAGCTGAATTCTGGGCAAGTACGTATAGTTCTGGTTTTGGTGCAAAACTTTGGGCATTTTTGAGAATTTATGATTTCTTAAACCCTTGGGACTATATATAAACATTTTGGGGATTTTGTTGTTGTTATCATGATTAAAAATAGGATATATAGCTATAAGAACTTGAATGAAACACCAAGGTAGAAATTGGATTATTGATGAAATAAAGTTGTTCATTCTTTAATTTTGGGTAATATCTTAAATGAAACCTATATTTATCAACATTGATGATTTTATATAAGATCTAAAGATCTGGATATGAGCTTCCATGGGTAAATACCTAAGTTAGATGCGTTAATTCAACATGTACCCAATAACAGTCATTTAGAGGTATTAAGTGTTTTACGTTCTATTTAGGGGCTGATCTTGCTGCTGTAATTACATTATTTTAGACCAGTTAAGACATGATTACCTTCGTATATATGTTATATAAGTATGATAAAATTTTGGGAGTGATTGAATATGGAAAAGGGTGTGAAAAGCTTCATGATATTCAACTGGACAACAACCAAATGCCTAAATCTGTCCAAGTAGAAATTTGGCATTTTCCCAACCTTTTCATGTTGTTATTGAACTCTAATGCTTCAAGAATTGACTTGGATATCCTTTGGGGTCCTAGTACATCAATTTTATGGGAAGTTATTAGAGTTATGGTGCTTTTTAGGTACTACTTTGTAACTTGAAAAGCTTGATTTCTAGTTAGTGTATCTTGGGTTCTAAAGGTCTTAATATGGGATTGTGTGTATTAAGCTTACCAAGTTGAGGAAATTTTTTAATGTTAGACGGTATTACAGGTTGTGTAACACCTATAAAGGGGGAGAAAGACTCTACTTACACATAGAACAAGACAAACTCAACAGTTAAAAAGGTAAGTGAAAATCCGTTTACAACTACAATGCAAGGACATAATGTCTTGAAGTAATTTCTATTGATCATTGACATGGCACTTTCTATATCAATTTTTATGAGTTTATTATGCATTTGACGTTGGTCACGAAGATTGAGAATTTTTTTCTAAAGCACATTGGATACCATTTTGATTCAGCATGCCATTTATGAGAATCGCATTGGATACCATTTTGATTCAGCATGCCATTTATGAGAATTTACACATGCATGCACGTCATATGTGCATAGTTGAGAATATTGCATGCATGATGTAAATTGAGAAATGAATTTACATGATAAAAATATTTTATTGACCACTACTAGTGCACTGAGGCATGCGAGGCATGCTTATGTGATTTTTTTTGGTACCGTAAGTGGGGGACTTCTCGAGTGATCACAAAGAGAGATAGATGGAGCCTTTGGTGATCATGGGACGATGGTCCACTTGACTGTATCCTTGTGATTGATATTGGTGCTTTGGGTCGGATACTCCTTGGGTGATCACATGGGGAGATATAGGGAGCTTCTGGTGGTCCCAAGAGGATGGTCCACTCGACTGCGTTGATATGATATTGTCCATTTGATTGATGATTATTGATTATTGATATTGATATTGCATAGAGCTCTTTTCCATTGCATAGTAGTTGGGTCAAGGGCCCAATGAAAAGAATTTTTTTTAAATGAAATGTTATCGAGATCATTTTATGTATGTTTGAATATATTACATTTCTATTGGATGTTTTAAATAGAAATAACAGTACATCCTACATTCACACTCAATTGCATACATGGTTTTTGAACAAAATTGTTCCACATTCAACCGCAAAACCCACATGTGAATGTCCAAAATGTATTTTTAATTTGATTTCTAAACTTTTCATACATCATAGTATACATAAAAAGCCAGACGTACTATTTTTGAATTAGAAACATTTGTTTTGAACCACCATACATTTTTTTTGTTCAATATCGAACAATTTTAGTCAAACGAATATAACCCACCATTGGATGTACTAAATGTATTTTCAATTTCATATTGTTATGTATTAATCATCAAAATACGTTTACAAAACTACATAAACCAATTTGGAGTAATGAAAATACATTTTGAATGACCATATTAGATGTTTAATGTCGAATTCTAACCGTTTTTTGTCAAAATTGTTTAACATTCAACCGTAAAACCTATTGGTGAATATCTGAAATGTATTTTTAATTCTATTTTCAAAATTTTCTATGTCATAGTACAAATACAAAGCCAGATGTGCTAGTTTTGAATCAGAAATATACATTTTGCACGACCATACATGTTGTCCAATGTCGAACATTTTTGGTCAAAATTTTACAAAATTCACAAATATAACATACCGTTGGATGTACTAAACATATTTTCAACTTCATATCGTTATGTATTAATCATCAAAATAAGTTTAAAAAACTATATACAACAATTTGGAGTCACTAAAACACATTTTGAATGACCTTATTGGCTGTTCAATATCGAATTGCAATCGCTTATGTCAAAATTGTTCAACATTCAACAGTAAAACCTACAGTTGAAGTCCAAATTGTATTTTTAATTAGATTTTCAAACTTTTTCTACATCATAGTATACATAAAAATCTAGATGTACTAGTTTTGAATTAGAAATATGCATTTTGAACAACAATACATATTATTCAATGTCGAATAATTTTGGTCAAAATTTTATGAAATTCACGAGTATAACTCGCCGTTGGATGTACTAAACCGATTTTCAATTCATATCATTATGTATTAATCATCAAAATACATTTATGAAACTATATAAACCAATTTGGAGTCACGAATACACATTTTGAATGACCGTATTGGATGTTCAATGTCGAATTGCAACAGTTTTTGTCAAAATATTTCAACCTTCAAACGTAAAAAACACATGTGAATCTCTGAAATGTATTTTAATTCAATTCCAAACTTTTTATACATCATTGTATACATAAAAAGCCAGATGTACTAGTTTTGAATCAGAAATATACGTTTTGAACAACCATACATGTTGTTAAAGGTCGAATAATTTTAGTCAAAATTTTACGAAATTCACGAGTATAACCCACCGTTGGATGTAAATTTGATATCGTTAAGTGTCAATCATCAAAATACGTTTATGAAACCAAATAAACCAATTAAGAGTAAAAAAAAAATACATTTTGAATGACCATATTGGATTTTCAATGTCAATTTGCAATTGTTTTGGAAAAAATTGTTCAACATTCAATCGTAAAACTCACATGTGAATGTCCGAAATGTATTTTTAATTAGATTCTCAAATTTTTCTACATCATATTATACATACAAAGCCAGATCTACTAATTTTGAATCAGAAATATAAGTTTTGAACAACCATATATGTTGGTCAAAGTTTGAAAAAATTCACGACTATAACCCACCATTGGATGTACTAAACGTACTTTCAATTTGATATCGTTATGTATTAATCATCAAAATACGCATATAAAACTACATAAACCAATTGGAGTCAAGAAAATACATTTTGAATGACCATATTGATGTTCAATGTCGAATTGCAACCATTTTTGTCAAAATTGTTCCACATTCAACCGTAAAACCCACATATGAATGGCTGAAATGTATTTTTAATTCGATTTCCAAACTTTTTCTACATCATAGTATACATACAAAGCTAGATGTACTAATTTTGAATAAAAAATATACGTTTTGAACAACCATATATGTTGTTCAATGTCGAACAATTTTTATTAAAATTTGACAAAATTAACGAGTGTTACCTACCATTGGATATACTAAACATATTTTCAATTTGACATCGTTATGTATTAATCATCAAAATATGTTTATAAAACTATATAAACTAATTTGGAGTCACGAAATCATATTTTGAATAACCACATTGGATGTTCAATGTTGAATTGCAACTGTTTTTGTCAAAATTGTTCCACATTCAACCGTAAAACTCACATGTGAATGTCTTAAATGTATTTTTATTTAGATTTCCAAACTTTTAATACATCATAGTGTACATAAAATGTTAGAAGTACTAGTTTTAAATCAGAAATATACGTTTTGAACAACCATACATGTTGTTCAATATCGAACAATTTTGGTCAAAATTTTACAAAATTCACGAGTATAATCCAATGTTGGATGTGATAAACATATTTTTAAATTGATATCGTTATGTATTAATCATCAAAATACGTTTATTAAACTATATAAACTAATTTAGAGTCAAGAAAACATATTTTGAATGACCATACAGGATGTTCAATGTCAAATTGCAACCGTTTTTGTCAATATTCTTCTACATTCAACCATAAAACCCACATGCGAATGTCCAAAATGTATTTTTAACTATATTTGAAAACATTTTCTACATCATAGTGTATATACAAAGCTAGATGTACTAATTTTGAATCATAAACATAAATTTTGAACAACCATACAATTTGTTCAATGTGAACAATTTAGGTCAAAATTTGAAAATTTTCATGAGTATAACCCACCATTGGATGTATTAAATACATTTTCAATTTGATATCGTTATGTATTAATCATAAAAATCCATTTATAAAACTATATAAACAAATTTGGAGTCACCAAAACACATTTTGAGTAACCATATTGGATGTTCAATGTTGAATTGCAAATGTTTTTGTCAAATTTGTTCCTCATTCAACCATAAAAAACACTTGTGAATGTCCGAAATTTAGTTTTAATTCGATTTCCAAATTTTTTCTACATAATAGTATACATAAAAATCCAAACGTACTAGTTTTGAATTAGAAATATTCGTTTAGAACAACCATAAATTTTGTTCAATGTCGAACAATTTTAGTGAAAATTGAAAAAAAATTATGAGTATAACCCACCATTGGATGTACTAAACGTATTTTCAATTCGATATCGTTATGTAGTAATCATCAAAATACGTTTACAAAACTACATAAACCAATTTGGAGTCATTAAAATACATTTTGAATTGACCATATTGGATGTTCAATGTCGAATTGCAACCGTTTTCTTCAAAATTGTTCAACATTCAACCGTAAAAACCACTGGTGAATGTCTAAAATGTATTTTAATTTCTTTTTTCAAAATTTTCTATATCATAGTACAAACACAAAGTCAGATGTAATAATTTTGAATCAGAAATATACGTTTAGCACGACCGTACATGTGTCCAATGTTGAACAAGTTTTGTCAAAATTTGACAAAATTGACGAGTGTTACCCACAATTGGATGTACTAAACGTATTTTCAATTTGATATTGCTATGTATTAATAATCAAAACATGTCTATAAAACTATATAAATCAATTTGGAGTCACGAAAACACATTTTGAATGTCATATTGAATGTTCAATGTCAAATTGCAACCGTTTTTGTCAAAATTCTTCAACATTGAACCATAAAACCCGCATGTGAATGTCCGAAATATATTTTTAATTAGATTTCCAAACATATTATACATCATAGTATATATACATAGCCGTTTACTAATTTTGAATTAGAAACGTCGTTTTGAACAACCATACATGTTTTTCAAAGTGTCGAACAATTTATTGTTCAAAATTTGAAAAAATTCAAGAGTAAAACCGACCATTGGATGTACTAAACGAATTTTCAATTTGATATCGTTACATATTAATCATCAAAATACTTTTAGAAAATTGTATAAACAAATTTGGAGTCACAAAAACATATTTTGAAGAACTATATTAGATGTTCAATATCAAATTGCAACCGTTTTTGTCAAAATTCTTCAACATTGAACCATAAAACCTGCATGTGAATGTCCGAAATATATTTTTAATTAGATTTCCAAACATTTTATACATCATAATATATATAAATAGTCGATTTACTAATTTTGAATTAGAAACGTACGTTTTGAACAACCATACATGTTTTTTCGATTAATCGAACAATTTATTGTTCAAAATTTGAAAAAAATTCAAGAGTATAACCAACCATTGGATGTACTAACCGAATTTTCAATTTGATATCGTTATATATTAATCATCAAAATCCGTTTATAAAATTGTATAAATAAATTTGGAGTCATAAGAACACATTTTGAATAACTATATTAGACGTTCAATGTCGAATTGCAACCGTTTTTGTCAAAATTGTTTCACATTCAACTGTAAAACCCACATGTGAATGTCCGAAATATTTTTTAATTTGATTTCTAATCTTTTTAAACATCATAGTATACAAAAAAAAATCCAGACACAGTAGTTTTGAGTTAGAAATTTTCATTTTTAACAACCGTACATTTTGTTCAATGTCGAACAATTTTAGTAAAAATTGAAAAAATTCATAAGTATAACCCACCATTGGATGTACTAAATGTGTTTTCAATTCGATATCGTTATGTAGTAATCATCAAAATACGTTTATAAAGCTAGATAAACCAATTTGGAGTCATTAAAATACATTTTGAATGACCATATTGGATGTTAAATGTCGAGTTGCAACCGTTTTGTAAAATTGTTCAACATTCAACCGTAAAATCCACTGGTGAATGTCTAAAATGTATTTTAATTTATTTTTTCAAAATTTTCTACATCATAGTACAAACACAAAGTCAAATGTAATAATTTTGAATCAGAAATATACGTTTAGCACGACCGTACATGTGTCCAATGTTGAACAAGTTTTGTCAAAATTTGACAAAATTGACGAGTGTTACCCACAATTGGATGTACTAAACGTATTTTCAATTTCATATTGCTATGTATTAATAATCAAAATACGTTAATAAAACTATATAAATCAATTCGGAGTCACGAAAACACATTTTGAATGCCAGATTGAATGTTCAATGTCGAATTACAACCTTTTTTGTCAAAATTCTTCAACATTGAACCATAAAACCCACGTGTGAATGTCCGAAATATTTTTTAATTTGATTTCTAATCTTTTTATACATTATAGTATACAAAAAAATCCAAACGTAGTAGTTTTGAATTAGAAATTTTCATTTTTAACAACCGTACATTTTGTTCAATGTCGAACAATTTTAGTGAAAATTGAAAAAATTCATTTGTATATAAACCACCATTAGATGTACTAAACGTATTTTCAATTCGATATCGTTATGTAGTAATCATCAAAATATGTTTATAAAACTACATAAACCAATTTGGAGTCATTAAAATACATTTTAATTGACCATATTGGATGTTCAATTTCGAATTGCAACCGTTTTCGTCAAAATTGTTCAACATTCAACCGTAAAATCCACTGGTGAATGTCTAAAATGTATTTTAATTCTATTTTTAAATTTTTCTACATCATAGTACGAACGCAAAGCCAGATGTAATAATTTTAAATCAGAAATATACGTTTAGCACGACCTTACATGTGTCCAATGTTGAATAAGTTTTGTCAAAATTTGACAAAATTGACGAGTGTTGCCCACAATTGGATGTACTAAACGTATTTTCAATTTGATATTGTTATGTATTAATCATCAAAATACGTTTATAAAACTATATAAATCAATTTGGAGTCACGAAAACACATTTTGAATGCCATATTGAATGTTCAATGTCAAATTGCAACCGTTTTTGTCAAAATTCTTCAACATTGAACCATAAAACCCACATGTGAATGTCTGAAATATATTTTTAATTAGATTTCCAAACATTTTATACATCATAGTATATATACATAGCGATTTACTAATTTTGAATTAGAAACGTCGTTTTGAACAACCATACATGTTTTTCATTTTTAACAATTTATTGTTCAAAATTTGAAAAAATTCAAGAGTAAAACCGACCATTGGATGTACTAAACGAATTTTCAATTTGATATCGTTATATATTAATCATCAAAATCCATTTAGAAAATTGTATAAACAAATTTGGAGTCACAAAACATATTTTGAAGAACTATATTAGATGTTCAATGTCAAATTGCAACTGTTTTTGTCAAAATTGTTCAACATTCAACCATAAAACCCACGTGTGAATGTCCGAAATATATTTTTAATTTGATTTCTAAATATTTTATACATCATAATATATAAAAAAAGCCAGACATAGTAGTTTTGAATTAGAAATTTTCATTTTTAACAACCATACATTTTTTCAATGTCGAACAATTTATTGTTCAAAATTTGAAAAAATTCAAGATAAGTATAACCAACCATTGGATGTACTAAATGTGTTTTCAATTTGATATCGTTATATATTAATCATCAAAATAAGTTTATAAAATTGTATAAACCAATTTGGAGTCATAAAAACATATTTTGAATAACTATATTAGATGTTCAATGTCGAATTGCAACCGTTTTTGTCAAAATTGTTCAACATTCAACCGTAAAATCCACATGTGAATGTCTAAAATATTTTTAATTTGATTTCAATCTTTTCTAACATCATAGTATACAAAAAAAAGTCGGATGTAATAATTTTGAATTAGAAATTTTCATTTTTAACAACCGTACATTTGTTCAATGTTGAACAATTTTAGTAAAAATTGAAAAAATTCATAAGTATAACCCACCATTGAATGTACTAAATGTGTTTTCAATTTGATATTGTTATGTAGTAATCATCAAAATACGTTTATAAAACTAGATAAACCAATTTGGAGTCATTATACATTTTGAATGACCATATTGGATTGTTAATGTCAAATTGCAACCGTGTTTTTGTCAAAATTGTTCAACATTCAACCATAAAATCCAATCGGTGAATGTCTAAAATATATTTTAATTTCTTTTTCAAAATTTTCTACATCATAGTATATATACAAAATCAAATGTAATAATTTTGAATTAGAAACATACGTTTTGAACAACCATACATGTTGTTCAATGTTGAACAATTTTTGTCAAAATTTGAAAAATTCAAGAGTATGTTACCACAATTGATGTACTAAACGATTTTCAATTTGATATCATTATATATTAATAATCAAAATCGGTTTTATAAAACTATATAAATCAATTTGAGTCACAAAAACACATTTTGAATAATTATATTAGATGTTCAATGTCGAATTGCAACCGTTTTTGTCAAAATTGTTCCACATTAAACTGTAAAACCCACGTGTGAATGTCCGAAATATTTTTTTAATTTGATTTCTAATCTTTTTATACACCATAGTATACAAAAAAAATCCAAACGTAGTAGTTTTGAATTAGAAATTTTCATTTTTAACAACCGTACATTTTGTTCAATGTCGAACAATTTTAGTGAAAATTGAAAAAATTCATGAGTATATAACCCACCATTAGACGTACTAAACGTATTTTCAATTCGATATCGTTATGTAGTAATCATCAAAATACGTTTATAAAACTACATAAACCAATTTGGAGTCATTAAAATACATTTTGAATGACCATATTGGATGTTCAATGTCGAATTGCAACCGTTTTCTTCAAAATTGTTCAACATTCAACCGTAAAATCCACTGGTGAATGTCCAAAATGTATTTTAATTCTATTTTCAAATTATTCTACATCATAGTACAAACACAAAGCCAGATGTAATAATTTTGAATCCGAAATATACGTTTAGCACGACCATACATGTGTCCAATGTTAAACAAGTTTTGTCAAAATTTGACAAAATTGATGAGTGTTGCCCACAATTGGATGTACTAAACGTATTTTCAATTTGATATTGTTATGTATTAATCATCAAAATACGTTTATAAAACTATATAAATCAATTTGGAGTCACGAAAACACATTTTGAATGCCATATTGAATCTTCAATGTCAAATTGCAACCGTTTTTGTCAAAATTGTTCAACATTGAACCATAAAACCCGCATGTGAATGTCCGAAATATATTTTTAATTAGATTTCCAAACATTTATACATCATAGTATATATACATAGCCATATTTACTAATTTTGAATTAGAAACATACGTTTTGAACAACCATACATGTTTTTCATTAAGGTGTCGAACAATTTATTGTTCAAAATTTGAAAAAATTCAAGAGTATAACCGACCATTGGATGTACTAAACGAATTTTCAATTTGATATCCTTATATATTAATCATCAAAATCCTTTTAGAAAATTGTATAAACAAATTTGGAGTCACAAAAACATATTTTGAATAACTATATTAGATGTTCAATGTCAAATTGCAACCTGCTTTTGTCAAAATTGTTCAACATTAAAACCATAAAACCCACGTGTGAATGTCCGAAATATTTTTTAATTTGATTTCTAATATTTTATACATCATAGTATATATAAAAAGCCAAATTTACTAATTTTGAATTAGAAATTTTCATTTTTTGAACAACCATACATTTTTTTCAATGTCGAACAATTTATTGAAAATTGAAAAATTCAAGAGTATATAACCAACCATTAGGATGTACTAACCGAATTTTCAATTTGATATTGTTATATAGTAATCATCAAAATACGTTTATAAAATTACATAAATAAATTTGGAGTCATTAAACACATTTTGAATAACCATATTGGATGTTCAATGTCGAATTGCAACCGTTTTTGTCAAAATTGTTCAACATTCAACCAGTAAAATCCACATGTGAATGTCCAAAATATTTTTAAATTTGATTTCAAATCTTTTAAACATCATAGTACAAACAAAAAAATCGAGATGTAATAATTTTGAATTAGAAATTTTCATTTTATCAACCGACCATACATTTGTTCAATGTCAAACAATTTTAGTCAAAATTTGACAAAATTCATGAGTATAACCCACCATTGGATTTACTAAATGTATTTTCAATTTGATATTGTTATGTATTAATCATCAAAATACGTTTATAAAACTATATAAATAAATTTGGAGTCACGAAACACATTTTGAATGACCATATTGGATGTTCAATGTCGAATTGCAATCGTTTTTGTCAAAATTGTTCAACATTCAACCGTAAAACCCACTGTTGAATGTCTGAAATATATTTTTAATTAGATTTCCAAACTTTTTCTACATCATAGTATAAACACAAAATCAAATGTACTAATTTTGAATTAGAAATATACGTTTTGAACAACCATACATGTTGTCCAATGTTGAACAATTTTTGTTCAAAATTTGAAAAAATTCAAGAGTATAACCCACAATTGGATGTACTAAACGATTTTTCAATTTGATATTGCTATATATTAATCATCAAAATCCGTTTATAAAATTATATAAATCAATTTGAGTCACAAAAAACACATTTTGAATAACTATATTAGATGTTCAATGTCGAATTACAACCGCTTTTGTCAAAATTGTTCAACATTCAACCATAAAACCCACGTGTGAATGTCCGAAATATTTTTTAATTTGATTTCTAATCTTTTATACATCATAGTATACAAAAAAAAAAGCCAAACGTAGTAGTTTTGAATTAGAAATTTTCATTTTTAACAACCGTACATTTTGTTCAATGTCGAACAATTTTAGTGAAAATTGAAAAAATTCATTTGTATATAACCCACCATTAGACGTACTAAACGTATTTTCAATTCGATATCGTTATGTAGTAATCATCAAAATACGTTTATAAAACTACATAAACCAATTTGGAGTCATTAAAATACATTTTGAATGACCATATTGGATGTTCAATGTCGAATTGCAACCGTTTTCTTCAAAATTGTTCAACATTCAACCGTAAAATCCACTGGTGAATGTCTAAAATGTATTTTAATTTCTTTTTTCAAAATTTTCTATATCATAGTACAAACACAAAGTCAGATGTAATAATTTTGAATCAGAAATATACCTTTA
Organism: Forsythia suspensa; assembly: GCA_023638005.1. Lineage (NCBI taxonomy): Eukaryota > Viridiplantae > Streptophyta > Magnoliopsida > Lamiales > Oleaceae > Forsythia > Forsythia suspensa. Next base: position 45,401,087 of record CM042674.1, read on the forward strand.
GCACGACCGTACATGTGTCCAATGTTGAACAAGTTTTGTCAAAATTTGACAAAATTGACGAGTGTTACCCACAATTGGACGTACTAAACGTGTTTTCAATTTGATATTGCTATGTATTAATAATCAAAATACGTTTATAAAACTATATAAATCAATTTGGAGTCACGAAAACACATTTTGAATGCCATATTGAATGTTCAATGTCAAATTGCAACCGTTTTTGTCAAAATTCTTCAACATTGAACCATAAAACCCACATGTGAATGTCCGAAATATATTTTTAATTAGATTTCCAAACATTTTATACATCATAGTATATATACATAGCCAAATTTACTAATTTTGAATTAGAAACATACGTTTTGAACAACCATACATGTTTTTCAGTGTCAAACAATTTTTGTTTCAAAATTTGAAAAATTCAAGAGTAAAACCGACCATTGGATGTACTAAACGAATTTTCAATTTGATATCGTTATATATTAATCATCAAAATCCTTTAGAAAATTGTATAAACAAATTTGGAGTCACAAAACATATTTTGAAGAACTATATTAGATGTTCAATGTCAAATTGCAAACTGCTTTTGTCAAAATTCTTCAACATTGAACCATAAAACCTGCATGTGAATGTCCGAAATATATTTTTAATTAGATTTCCAAATATTTTATACATCATAATATATATACATAGCCAGATTTACTAATTTTGAATTAGAAACGCACGTTTTGAACAACCATACATGTTTTTCAAAGGTGAAAGAATTTATTGTTCAAAATTTGAAAAATTCAAGAGTATAACCAACCATTGGATGTACTAAACGAATTTTCAATTTGATATCGTTATATATTAATCATCAAAATCCGTTTATAAAATTGTATAAATAAATTTGGAGTCATAAGAACACATTTTGAATAACTATATTAGATGTTCAATTCCGAATTGCAACTGCTTTTGTCAAAATTGTTTCACATTCAAATGTAAAACCCACGTGTGAATGTCCGAAATATTTTTAATTTGATTTCTAATCTTTTAAACATCATAGTATACAAAAAAATCCGATACGTAGTAGTTTTGATTAGAAATTTTCATTTTTAACAACCGTACATTTTGTTCAATGTCGAACAATTTTAGTAAAAATTGAAAAAATTCATAAGTATAACCCACCATTGGATGTACTAAATGTGTTTTCAATTCGATATCGTTATGTAGTAATCATCAAAATACGTTTATAAAGCTAGATAAACCAATTTGGAGTCATTATACATTTTGAATGACCATATTGGATTGTTACATGTCGAGTTGCAACCGTTTTCGTAAAAATTGTTCAACATTCAACCGTAAAATCCACTGGTGAATGTCTAAAATGTATTTTAATTTCTTTTTTCAAAATTTTCTACATCATAGTACAAACACAAAATCAAATGTAATAATTTTGAATCAGAAATATACGTTTAGCACGACCGTACATGTGTCCAATGTTGAACAAGTTTTGTCAAAATTTGACAAAATTGACGAGTGTTACCCACAATTGGATGTACTAAACGTATTTTCAATTTCATATTGCTATGTATTAATAATCAAAATACGTTTATAAAACTATATAAATCAATTCGGAGTCACGAAAACACATTTTGAATGCCAGATTGAATGTTCAATGTCGAATTACAACCGTTTTTGTCTAAATTCTTCAACATTGAACCATAAAACCCACGTGTGAATGTCCGAAATATTTTTTTTAATTTGATTTCTAATCTTTTATACATCATAGTATACAAAAAAATCCAAACGTAGTAGTTTTGAATTAGAAATTTTCATTTTAACAACCATACATTTTGTTCAATGTCGAACAATTTTAGTGAAAATTGAAAAAATTCATTTGTATAAACCCATCATTAGGATGTACTAAACGTATTTTCAATTCGATATCGTTATGTAGTAATCATCAAAATACGTTTATAAAACTACATAAACCAATTTGGAGTCATTAAAATACATTTTGAATGACCATATTGGATGTTCAATGTCGAATTGCAACCGTTTTCTTCAAAATTGTTCAACATTCAACTGTAAAATCCACTTGTGAATGTCTAAATGTATTTTAATTCTATTTTCAAAATTTTCTACATCATAGTACAAACACAAAGTCGATGTAATAATTTTGAATCGAAATATACCTTTTGCACGACCGTACATGTGTCCAATGTTGAACAAGTTTTGTCAAAATTTGACAAAATTGACGAGTGTTACCCACAATTGGATGTACTAAACGTATTTTCAATTTGATATTGCTATGTATTAATAATCAAAATACGTCTATAAAACTATATAAATCAATTTGGAGTCACGAAAACACATTTTGAATGCCATATTGAATGTTCAATGTCAAATTGCAACCGTTTTTGTCAAAATTCTTCAACATTGAACCTTAAAACCCACATGTGAATGTCCGAAATATATTTTTAATTAGATTTCCAAACATATTATACATCATAGTATATATACATAGCCAGATTTACTAATTTTGAATTAGAAACGTACGTTTTGAACAACCATACATGTTTTTCAGTGTCGAACAATTTATTGTTCAAAATTTGAAAAAATTCAAGAGTAAAACCGACCATTGGATGTACTAAACGAATTTTCAATTTGATATCGTTACATATTAATCATCAAAATCCTTTTAGAAAATTGTATAAACAAATTTGGAGTCACAAAAACATATTTTGAAGAACTATATTAGATGTTCAATGTCAAATTGCAACCGTTTTTGTCAAAATTCTTCAACATTGAACCATAAAACCTGCATGTGAATGTCCGAAATATATTTTTAATTAGATTTCCAAATATTTTATACATCATAATATATATACATAGCCAGATTTACTAATTTTGAATTAGAAACGCACGTTTTGAACAACCATACATGTTTTTCAGTGTCGAAGAATTTATTGTTCAAAATTTGAAAAAATTCAAGAGTATAACCAACCATTGGATGTACTAACCGAATTTTCAATTTGATATCGTTATATATTAATCATCAAAATCCGTTTATAAAATTGTATAAATAAATTTGGAGTCATAAGAACACATTTTGAATAACTATATTAGACGTTCAATGTCGAATTGCAACCGTTTTTGTCAAAATTGTTTCACATTCAACTGTAAAACCCACATGTGAATGTCCGAAATATTTTTTAATTTGATTTCTAATCTTTTAAACATCATAGTATACAAAAAAAAAATTTTTATCCGAACGTGTAGTTTTGAATTAGAAATTTTCATTTTTAACAACCATACATTTTGTTCAATGTCGAACAATTTTAGTAAAATTGAAAAAATTCATAAGTATAACCCACATTGGATGTACTAAATGTGTTTTCAATTCGATATCGTTATGTAGTAATCATCAAAATACGTTTATAAAACTAGATAAACCAATTTGGAGTCATTAAACATTTTTTGAATGACCATATTGGATTGTTCAATGTCGAATTGCAACCGTTTTTTCAAAAAATTGTTCAACATTCAACCGTAAAATCCAATCGGTGAATGTCTAAAATGTATTTTAATTTCTTTTTTCAAAATTTTCTACATCATAGTACAAACACAAAATCAAATGTAATAATTTTGAATCGAAATATACGTTTAGCACGACCATACATGTGTCCAATGTTGAACAATTTTGTCAAAATTTGACAAAATTGACGAGTGTTACCCACAATTGGATGTACTAAACGTATTTTCAATTTGATATTGTTATGTATTAATAATCAAAATACGTTTATAAAACTATATAAATCAATTCGGAGTCACGAAAACACATTTTGAATGCCAGATTGAATGTTCAATGTCGAATTACAACCGTTTTTGTCTAAATTCTTCAACATTGAACCATAAAACCCACGTGTGAATGTCCGAAATATTTTTTTAATTTGATTTCTAATCTTTTTATACACCATAGTATACAAAAAAATCCAAACGTAGTAGTTTTGAATTAGAAATTTTCATTTTTAACAACCGTACATTTTGTTCAATGTCGAACAATTTTAGTGAAAATTGAAAAAATTCATTTGTATATAACCCACCATTAGACGTACTAAACGTATTTTCAATTCGATATCGTTATGTAGTAATCATCAAAATACGTTTATAAAACTACATAAACCAATTTGGAGTCATTAAAATACATTTTGAATGACCATATTGGATGTTCAATGTCGAATTGCAACCTGTTTTCTTCAAAATTGTTCAACATTCAACCGTAAAATCCACCGGTGAATGTCTAAAATGTATTTTAATTCTATTTTCAAATTTTTCTACATCATAGTACAAACACAAAGCCAGATGTAATAATTTTGAATCGAAATATCGTTTAGCACGACCATACATGTGTCCAATGTTAAACAATTTTGTCAAAATTTGACAAAATTGATGAGTGTTACCCCAATTGGATGTACTAAACGTATTTTCAATTTGATATTGTTATGTATTACTCATCAAAATACGTTTATAAAACTATATAAATCAATTTGGAGTCACGAAAACACATTTTGAATGCCATATTGAATGTTCAATGTCAAATTGCAACCCTTTTTGTCAAAATTCTTCAACATTGAACCATAAAACCCGCATGTGAATGTCCGAAATATATTGTTAATTAGATTTCCAAATATTTTATACATCACAGTATATATACATAGCCAGATTTACTAATTTTGAATTAGAAACATACGTTTTGAACAACCGTACATGTTGTTCAGTGTCGAACAATTTTTGTTCAAAATTTGAAAAAATTCAAGAGTATAACCGAACATTGGATGTACTAAATGAATTTTCAATTTGATATCATTATATATTAATCATCAAAATCCGTCTAGAAAATTGTATAAATAAATTTGGAGTCACAAAAACACATTTTGAATAACTATATTAGATGTTCAATGTCGAATTGCAACCTGCTTTTTGTCAAAATTGTTCCACATTCAAATGTAAAACCCACGTGTGAATGTCCGAAATATTTTTTAATTTGATTTCTAATCTTTTATACATCATAGTATACAAAAAAAATCGAGATGTAGTAGTTTTGAATTAGAAATTTTCATTTTTTAACAACCGTACATTTTGTTCAATGTCGAACAATTTTAGTAAAATTGAAAAAAATTCATAAGTATAACCCACCATTGGATGTACTAAATGTGTTTTCAATTCGATATCGTTATGTAGTAATCATCAAAATACGTTTATAAAACTACATAAACCAATTTGGAGTCATTAAAATACATTTTGAATGACCATATTGGATGTTCAAATGTCGAAACATTGCAAAATCCACCGGTGAATGTCTAAAATGTATTTTAATTTTCAACCGTAAAAATCCACATATCATAGTGAATGTCTAAAATAACTATTTTAATGTTCATTTTTTGCAAATTTTTGTCAAAATTGTTCCATAGTACAAACACAAGTGAATGTCAAATGTAATAATATTTTTGTAATTTGATTTCTAATTTTTTATACATCATAGTATACAAAAAAAATCCAGACATATTAGGGTTGAATAAGAAATTTTCATTTTTAACAACCACATTTTTTTAATGTCGAACAATTTTAGTGAAAATTGAAAAAATTCAGAGTATAACCCACCATTGGATGTACTAAATGTGTTTTCAATTCGATATCGTTATGTAGTAATCATCAAAACACGTTTATAAAACTACATAAACCAATTTGGAGTCATTAAAATACATTTTGAATGACCATATTGGATGTTCAATGTCAAATTGCAACCGCTTTTTGTCAAAATGTTCAACATTCAACCATAAAATCCACTGGTGAATGTCTAAAATGTATTTTAATTTCTTTTTTCAAAATTTTCTACATCATAGTACAAACACAAAGTCAGATGTATTAATTTTGAATCAGAAATATACGTTTAGCACGACCGTACATGTGTCCAATGTTGAACAATTTTTGTCGAAATTTGACAAAATTGACGAGTGTTACCCACAATTGGATGTACTAAAAGTATTTTCAATTTGATATTGTTATGTATTAATCATCAAAATACATTTATAAAACTATATAAATCAATTTGGAGTCACGAAAACACATTTTGGATGCCACATTGAATCTTCAATGTCAAATTGCAACCGTTTTTGTCAAAATTATTCAACATTGAACCATAAAACCCGCATGTGAATGTCCGAAATATATTTTTAATTAGATTTCCAAACATTTTATACATCATAGTATATATACATAACCAGATTTACTAATTTTGAATTAGAAACATACGTTTTGAACAACCATACATGTTGTTCAGTGTCGAACAATTTTTGTTCAAAATTTGAAAAAATTCAAGAGTATAACCGACCATTGGATGTACTAAACGAATTTTCAATTTGATATCGTTATATATTAATCATCAAAATCCATTTAGAAAATTGTATAAACAAATTTGGTGTCACAAAACACATTTTGAATAATTATATTAGATGTTGAATGTCGAATTGCAACCGTTTTCGTCAAAATTGTTCCACATTCAACTATAAAACCCACGTGTGAATGTCCGAAATATTTTTTTAATTTGATTTCTAATCTTTTTATACATCATAGTATACAAAAAAATCCAGACGTATTAGTGTTGAATTAGAAATTTTCATTTTTAACAACCATACATTTTGTTCAATGTCGAACAATTTTAGTAAAAATTGAAAAAATTCATGAGTATAACCCATCATTGGATGTACTAAACGTATTTTGAATTCGTTATTGTTATGTAGTAATCATCAAAATACGTTTATAAAACTACATAAACCAATTTGGAGTCATTAAAATACATTTTGATTGACCATATTGGATGTTCAATTTCGAATTGCAACCGTTTTCGTCAAAATTGTTCAACATTCAACCGTAAAATCCACTGGTGAATGTCTAAAATGTATTTTAGTTCTATTTTTAAATTTTCATACATCATAGTACAAACGTAAAGCCGGATGTAATAATTTTGAATCGAAATATACGCTTAGCACGACCATACATGTGTCCAATGTTGAACAATTTTGTCAAAATTTGACAAAATTGACGAGTTTACCCACAATTGGATGTACTAAACGTATTTTCAATTTGATATTGTTATGTATTAATCATCAAAATACATTTATAAAACTATATAAATCAATTTGGAGTCACGAAAACACATTTTGGATGCCACATTGAATCTTCAATGTCAAATTGCAACCGTTTTTGTCAAAATTCTTCAACATTGAACCATAAAACCCCCGCATGTGAATCTCCTAAATATATTTTTAATTAGATTTCCAAATATTTTATACATCATAGTATATATACATAGCCAGATTTACTAATTTTGAATTAGAAACATACGTTTTGAACAACCATACATGTTGTTCAGTGTCGAACAATTTTTGTTCAAAATTTGAAAAAATTCAAGAGTATAACCGACCATTGGATGTACTAAACGAATTTTCAATTTGATATCGTTATATATTAATCATCAAAATCCGTTTAGAAAATTGTATAAACAAATTTGGAGTCACAAAAACACATTTTGAATAAATATATTAGATGTTCAATGTCGAATTGCAACCTTTTTGTCAAAATTGTTCCACATTCAAATGTAAAACCCACGTGTGAATGTCCGAAATATTATTTTAATTTGATTTCTAATCTTTTATACATCATAGTATACAAAAAAAGCCAGATGTAGTAGTTTTGATTTAGAAATTTTCAATTTTAACAACCGTACATTTTATTCAATGTCGAACAATTTTAGTAAAAATTGAAAAAAATTCATGAGTATAAATCACCATTGGATGTACTAAACGTATTTTCAATTCGATATCGTTATGTAGTAATCATCAAAATACGTTTATAAAACTACATAAACCAATGTGGAGTCATTAAAATACATTTTGAATGACCATATTGGATGTTCAATGTCGAATTGCAAACGTTTTCGTCAAAATTGTACAACATTCAACCGTAAAATCCACTGGTGAATGTCTAAAATGTATTTTAATTTCTTGTTTCAAAATTTTCTATATCATAGTACACATTTTGAATAACTATATTAGATGTTCAATGTCGAATTGCAAACTGCTTTTTGTCAAAATTGTTCCACATTCAACTATAAAACCCAAGTGTGAAGGTCCCAGAATATTTTTGTAATTTGATTTCTAATTTTTTATACATCATAGTATACAAAAAAAATCCAGACGTATTAGGGGTTGAATAAGAAATTTTCATTTTTACAACCGTACATTTTGTTTAATGTCGAACAATTTTAGTGAAAATTGAAAAAATTCTTGAGTATAACCCACCATTGGATGTACTAAATGTGTTTTCAATTCGATATCGTTATGTAGTAATCATCAAAACACGTTTATAAAGCTACATAAACCAATTTGGAGTCATTAAAATACATTTTGAATGACCATATTGGATGTTCAATGTCAAATTGCAACCGTTTTTTGTCAAAACTGTTCAACATTCAACCATAAAATCCACTGGTGAATGTCTAAAATGTATTTTAATTTCTTTTTTCAAAATTTTCTACATCATAGTACAAACACAAAGTCAGATGTATTAATTTTGAATCAGAAATATACGTTTAGCACGACCGTACATGTGTCCAATGTTGAACAATTTTTGTTGAAATTTGACAAAATTGACGAGTGTTACCCACAATTGGATGTACTAAACGTATTTTCAATTTGATATTGTTATGTATTAATCTTCAAAATACATTTATAAAACTATATAAATCAATTTGGAGTCACGAAAACACATTTTGAATGCCATATTGAATCTTCAATGTCAAATTGCAACTGCTTTTTGTCAAAATTGTTCAACATTGAACCATAAAACCCGCATGTGAATGTCCGAAATATATTTTTATTTAGATTTCCAAACATTTTATACATCATAGTATATATAAAAATCCAAAGTTACAAATTTTGAATTAGAAATTTACGTTTTTAACAACCATACATGTTGTTCAATGTCGAACAATTTTTGTTCAAAATTTGAAAAAATTCAAGAGTATAACCCACCATTGGATGTACTAAACGAATTTTCAATTTGATATCGTTATATATTAATCATCAAAATCCGTTTAGAAAATTGTATAAACAAATTTGGAGTCACAAAAACACATTTTGAATAATTATATTAGATGTTGAATGTCGAATTGCAACCGTTTTTGTCAAAATTGTTCAACATTCAACCATAAAACCCACGTGTGAATGTCCAAAATATTTTTTAATTTGATTTCTAATCATTTTAAACATCATAGTATACAAAAAGCCGATGTAGTAGTTTTGAATTAAAAATTTTCATTTTAACAACCATACATTTTGTTCAATGTCGAACAATTTTAGTGAAAATTGAAAAATTCATGAGTGTTAACCCACCATTGGATGTACTAAATGTATTTTCAATTTGATATTGTTATGTAGTAATCATCAAAATACGTTTATAAAACTATATAAACAATTTGGAGTCATTAAAATACATTTTGAATGACCATATTGAATGTTCAATGTCAAATTACAACCGTTTTGTCAAAATTGTTCAACATTGAACCATAAAACCCATGTGAATGTCTAAAATGTATTTTAATTAGATTTTAAAATTTTATATATCATAGTACAAACACAAAGCCAGATGTAATAATTTTGAATTAGAAATATACGTTTGAACAACCACCGGACATGTGTCTAATGTTGAACAATTTTTGTTCAAAATTTGAAAAAATTCAAGAGTATTACCCACAATTGGATGTACTAAACGTATTTTCAATTTGATATTGTTATGTATTAATCATCAAAATACATTTATAAAACTATATAAATCAAATTTGGAGTCATGAAAACACATTTTGAATAACATATTGAATGTTCAATGTCAAATTGCAACTGCTTTTTGTCAAAATTCTTCAACATTGAACCATAAAACCCGCATGTGAATGTCCGAAATATATTTTTAATTTGATTTCCAAATCTTTTATACATCATAGTATATATACATAGCCGATTTACTAATTTTGAATTAGAAACATACGTTTTGAACAACCATACATGTTGTTCAGTGTCGAACAATTTTTGTTCAAAATTTGAAAAAATTCAAGAGTATAACCGACCATTGGATGTACTAAACGAATTTTCAATTTGATATCGTTATATATTAATCATCAAAATCCGTTTAGAAAATTGTATAAACAAATTTGGAGTCACAAAAACACATTTTGAATAAATATATTAGATGTTCAATGTCGAATTGCAACCTTTTTGTCAAAATTGTTCCACATTCAAATGTAAAACCCACGTGTGAATGTCTGAAATATTTTTTTAATTTGATTTCTAATCTTTTTATACATCATAGTATACAAAAAAAGCCAGATGTAGTAGTTTTGATTTAGAAATTTTCAATTTTAACAACCGTACATTTTATTCAATGTCGAACAATTTTAGTAAAAATTGAAAAAATTCATGAGTATAAATCACCATTGGATGTACTAAACGTATTTTCAATTCGATATCGTTATGTAGTAATCATCAAAATACGTTTATAAAACTACATAAACCAATGTGGAGTCATTAAAATACATTTTGAATGACCATATTGGATGTTCAATGTCAAATTGCAACCATTTTTGTCAAAATTGTTCAACATTGAACCATAAAACCCGCATGTGAATGTCCGTCAAAATTTTATACATCATTCAACCGTAAAATCCTTTGAACAACCATACATGTTTTTCAAAGGTGAATGTCTTTGAAAAAATGTATGTTAATTTCTTGTTTTCAAAATTTTAATCATATCATTGTATAAACAAATTTGGAGTCATTTTGAATAACTATATTAGATGTTCAATGTCGAATTGCAACCGCTTTTGTCAAAATTGTTCCACATTCAACTATAAAACCCAAGTGTGAAGGTCCGAAATATTTTTGTAATTTGATTTCTAATTTTTATACATCATAGTATACAAAAAAAATCCAGACGTATTAGTTTTGAATAAGAAATTTTCATTTTTAACAACCGTACATTTTGTTTAATGTCGAACAATTTTAGTGAAAATTGAAAAAATTCTTGAGTATAACCCACCATTGGATGTACTAAATGTGTTTTCAATTCGATATCGTTATGTAGTAATCATCAAAACACGCTTATAAAACTACATAAACCAATTTGGAGTCATTAAAATACATTTTGAATGACCATATTGGATGTTCAATGTCGAATTGCAACCGTTTTAAATCAAAATTGTTCAACATTCAACCATAAAATCCAAATCGGTGAATGTCTAAAATGTATTTTAATTCTTTTTCAAAATTTTCTACATCATAGTACAAACACAAAGTCAGATGTATTAATTTTGAATCGAAAATATACGCTTAGCACGACCGTACATGTGTCCAATGTTGAACAATTTTTGTTGAAATTTGACAAAATTGACGAGTGTTACCCACAATTGGATGTACTAAACGTATTTTCAATTTGATATTGTTGTGTATTCATCATCAAAATACGTTTATAAAACTATATAAATCAATTTGGAGTCACGAAAACACATTTTGAATACCATATCGAATATTCAATGTCAAATTGCAACTGTTTTTGTCAAAATTGTTCAACATTGAACCATAAAACCCGCATGTGAATGTCCGAAATATATTTTTAATTAGATTTCCAAACATTTTATACATCATAGTATATATACATAGCCAGATTTACTAATTTTGAATTAGAAACATACGTTTTGAACAACCATACATGTTGTTCAGTGTCGAACAATTTTTGTTCAAAATTTGAAAAAATTCAAGAGTATAACCGACCATTGGATGTACTAAACGAATTTTCAATTTGATATCGTTATATATTAATCATCAAAATCCGTTTAGAAAATTGTATAAACAAATTTGGAGTCTCTAAAACACATTTTGAATAACTATATTAGATGTTCAATGTCGAATTGCAACCGTTTTGTCAAAATTGTTCCACATTCAACTGTAAAACCCACGTGTGAATGTCCGAAATATTTTTTTAATTTGATTTCTAATCTTTTTATACATCATAGTATACAAAAAAAGCCAGATGTAGTAGTTTTGAATTAGAAATTTTCATTTTTAACAACCGTACATTTTGTTCAATGTCGAACAATTTTAGTGAAAATTGAAAAAATTCATAAGTATAACCCACCATTGGATGTACTAAATGTGTTTTCAATTCGATATCGTTATGTAGTAATCATCAAAATACGTTTATAAAGCTACATAAACCAATTTGGAGTCATTAAAATATATTTTGAATGACCATATTGGATGTTAAATGTCGAGTTGCAACCGTTTTCGTAAAAATTGTTCAACATTCAACCGTAAAATCCACTGGTGAATGTCTAAAATGTATTTTAATTTCTTTTTTCAAAATTTTCTACATCATAGTACAAACACAAAGTCGATGTAATAATTTTGAATCGAAAATATCGTTTAGCACGACCATACATGTGTCCAATGTTGAACAAGTTTTGTCAAAATTTGACAAAATTGACGAGTATTACCCACAATTGGATGTACTAAACGTATTTTCAATTTGATATTGTTATGTATTAATCATCAAAATACATTTATAAAACTATATAAATCAATTTGGAGTCACGAAAACACATTTTGAATGCCATATTGAATGTTCAATGTCAAATTGCAAACTGTTTTGTCAAAATTCTTCAACATTGAACCATAAAACCCGTATGTGAATGTCCAAATATATTTTTAATTAGATTTCCAAACATTTTATACATCATAGTATATATACATAGCCAAATTTACTAATTTTGAATTAGAAACATACGCTTTGAACAACCATACATGTTGTTCGGTGTCGAACAATTTTTGTTCAAAATTTGAAAAAATTCAAGAGTATAACCTACCATTGGATGTACTAAACGAATTTTCAATTTGATATCATTATATATTAATCATCAAAATCGAAAATTGAAAATTGTATAAACAAATTTGGAGTCACAAAACACATTTTTTGAATAATTATATTAGATGTTCAATGTTGAATTGCAAATCTGCTTTTGTCAAAATTGTTCCACATTCAACTCAAAAACCCACGTGTGAATGTCCGAAATATTTTTTAATTTGATTTCTAATCTTTTTTCATACATCATAGTATACAAAAAATCCATAAACCAATGTGGAGTAGTAGTTTTGAATTAGAAATTTTCATTTTTAACAACCGTACATTTTGTTCAATGTCGAACAATTTTAGTGAAATTGAAAAAATTCATGAGTATAACCCACCATTGGATGTACTAAACGTATTTTCAATTCGATATCGTTATGTAGTAATCATCAAAAAACGTTTATAAAACTACATAAACCAATTTGGAGTCATTAAATTACATTTTGAATGACCATATTGGATGTTCAATGTCGAATTACATTTTGAACCATATTTTGTTCAATGTCAAAATTGTTCAACATTCAACCGTAAAATCCACTGGTAAATGTCTAAAATGTATTTTAATTCTATTTTCAAAATTTTCTACATCATAGTACAAACATAAAGCCAGATGTAATAATTTTGAATCAGAAATATACATTTAGCACGACCATACATGTGTCCAATGTTGAACAAGTTTTGTCGAAATTTGACAAAATTGACGAGTGTTACCCACAATTGGATGTACTAAACGTATTTTCAATTTGATATTGTTGTGTATTCATCATCAAAATACGTTTATAAAACTATATAAATCAATTTGGAGTCACGAAAACACATTTTGAATACCATATCGAATATTCAATGTCAAATTGCAACCGTTTTTGTCAAAATTGTTCAACATTGAACCATAAAACCCGCATGTGAATGTCCGAAATATATTTTTAATTAGATTTCCAAACATTTTATACATCATAGTATATATACATAGCCATATTTACTAATTTTGAATTAGAAACATACGTTTTGAACAACCATACATGTTGTTCAAAGATGTCGAACAATTTTTGTTCAAAATTTGAAAAAATTCAAGAGTATAACCTACCATTGGATGTACTAAACGAATTTTCGATTTGATATCCTTATATATTAATCATCAAAATCCGTTTAGAAAATTGTATAAACAAATTTGGAGTCACAAAAACACATTGTGAATAATTATATTAGATGTTCAATGTCGAATTGCAACCGTTTTTGTCAAAATTGTTCCACATTAAATTGTAAAACCCACGTGTGAATGTCCGAAATATTTTTTTAATTTGATTTCTAATCTTTTATACACCATAGTATACAAAAAAATCCAAACGTAGTAGTTTTGAATTAGAAATTTTCATTTTTAACAACCGTACATTTTGTTCAATGTCGAACAATTTTAGTGAAAATTGAAAAAATTCATGAGAATAACCCACCATTGGATGTACTAAATGTGTTTTCAATTCGATATCGTTATGTAGTAATCATCAAAATACGTTTATAAAACTACATAAACCAATTTGGAGTCATTAAAATACATTTTGAATGACCATATTGGATGTTCAACGTCGAATTGCAACCGTTTTCGTCAAAATTGGTCAACATTCAACCCTAAAATCCACTGGTGAATGTCTAAAATGTATTTTAATTCTATTTTCAAAATTTTCTACATCATAGTACAAACATAAAGCCAGATGTAATAATTTTGAATCGAATATACGCTTAGCACGACGACCATACATGTGTCCAATGTTAAACAAGTTTTGTCAAAATTTGACAAAATTGACGAGTGTTACCCACAATTGGATGTACTAAACGTATTTTCAATTTGATATTGTTATGTATTAATCATCAAAATACGTTTATAAAACTATATAAATCAATTTGGAGTCACGAAAACACATTTTGAATGCCATATTGAATGTTCAATGTCAAATTGCAACCGTTTTTGTCAAAATTCTTCAACATTGAACCATAAAACCCGCATGTGAATGTCCGAAATATATTTTTAATTAGATTTCCAAACATTTTATACATCATAGTATATATACAT
Source organism: Forsythia suspensa (assembly GCA_023638005.1). Classification (NCBI taxonomy): domain Eukaryota; kingdom Viridiplantae; phylum Streptophyta; class Magnoliopsida; order Lamiales; family Oleaceae; genus Forsythia; species Forsythia suspensa. Next base: position 45,416,148 of record CM042674.1, read on the forward strand.
AGCCAGATTTACTAATTTTGAATTAGAAACATACGTTTTGAACAACCATACATGTTGTTCAGTGTCGAACAATTTTTGTTCAAAATTTGAAAAAATTCAAGAGTATAACCGACCATTGGATGTACTAAACGAATTTTCAATTTGATATCGTTATATATTAATCATCAAAATCCATTTAGAAAATTGTATAAACAAATTTGGAGTCACAAAAACACATTTTGAATAAATATATTAGATGTTCAATGTCGAATTGCAACCGTTTTGTCAAAATTGTTCCACATTCAAATGTAAAACCCACGTGTGAATGTCCGAAATATTTTTTAATTTGATTTCTAATCTTTTATACATCATAGTATACAAAAAAAAAAGCCAGATGTAGTAGTTTTGAATTAGAAATTTTCATTTTTAACAACCGTACATTTTATTCAATGTCGAACAATTTTAGTAAAATTGAAAAAATTCATGAGTATAACCACCATTGGATGTACTAAATGTGTTTTCAATTCGATATCGTTATGTAGTAATCATCAAAATACGTTTATAAAACTACATAAACCAATTTGGAGTCATTAAAATACATTTTGAATGACCATATTGGATGTTCAATGTCGAATTGCAACCGTTTTAGTCAAAATTGTTCAACATTCAACCGTAAAATCCACTAGTGAATGTCTAAAATGTATTTTAATTTCTTTTTCTATATCAAATTTTTCTACATCATAGTACAAACACAAAGCCGGTGTAATAATTTTGAATCCCAAAATATACGCTTAGCACGACCATACATGTGTCCAATGTTGAACAAGTTTTGTCAAAATTTGACAAAATTGACGAGTGTTACCCACAATTGGATGTACTAAAAAATTCTGTTTTCAATTTGATATTGTTATGTATTAATCATCAAAATACGTTTATAAAACTATATAAATCAATTTGGAGTCACGAAAACACATTTTGAATGCCATATTGAATGTTCAATGTCAAATTGCAACCGCTTTTTGTCAAAATTCTTCAACATTGAACCATAAAACCCAAGTGTGAATGTCCGAAATATATTTTTAATTAGATTTCCAAACATTTTATACATCATAGTATATATACATAGCAAATTAATTTTGAATTAGAAACTAATTTTGAATTAGAAACATACGTTTTTTGAACAACCACATGTTGTACTTAATTTTCAATTTAGAAAATTGTATCGAACAATTTTGTTCAAAAACACATTTTGAATTTGAAAAAATTGCAAGAGTATAACCACCATTGGATGTACTAAACGAATTTTCAATTTGATATCATAGTATACAACAAAATTATATATTAATCATCAAAATCCATTTAGAAAATTGTATAAACAAATTTGGAGTCACAAAAACACGCTTACACATTTTGAATAATGACCATATATTAGATGTTCAATGTCGAATTGCAAACTGCTTTTGTCAAAATTGTTCCACATTCAAATATAAAACCCACGTGTGTGAATGTCCGAAATATTTTTTAATTTGATTTCTAATCTTTTATACATCATAGTATACAAAAAAATCCAGACGTATTAGTTTTGAATTAGAAATTTTCATTTTTAACAACCGTACATTTTGTTCAATGTCGAACAATTTTAGTGAAAATTGAAAAAATTCATGAGTATAACCCACCATTGGATGTACTAAACGTATTTTCAATTCGATATCGTTATGTAGTAATCATCAAAATACGCTTTATAAAACTACATAAACCAATTTGGAGTCATTAAAATACATTTTGAATGACCATATTGGATGTTCAATGTCAATTGCAACCGTTTTTGTCAAAATTGTTCAACATTCAACCATAAAATCCACTTGTGAATGTCTAAAATGTATTTTAATTTCTATTTTCAAAATTTTCTACATCATAGTACAAACACAATGCGAGATGTAATAATTTTGAATCGAAAATATACGTTATCAACGACCATACATGTGTCCAATGTTGAACAATTTTGTCGAAATTTGACAAAATTGACGAGTGTTACCCACATTGGATGTACTAAAAGTATTTTCAATTTGATATTGTTATGTATTAATCATCAAAATACATTTATAAAACTATATAAATCAATTTGGAGTCACGAAAACACATTTTGAATGCCATATTGAATCTTCAATGTCAAATTGCAACCTGCTTTTGTCAAAATTATTCAACATTGAACCATAAAACCCGCATGTGAATGTCCGAAATATATTTTTAATTAGATTTCCAAACATTTTATACATCATAGTATATATACATAGCGCGATTTACTAATTTTGAATTAGAAACATACGTTTTGAACAACCATACATGTTGTTCAAAGTGTCGAACAATTTTTGTTCAAAATTTGAAAAAATTCAAGAGTATAACCACCATTGGATGTACTAAACGAATTTTCAATTTGATATCGTTATATATTAATCATCAAAATCCATTTAGAAAATTGTATAAACAAATTTGGAGTCACAAAAACACATTTTGAATAATTATATTAGATGTTGAATGTCGAATTGCAACCTGTTTTTACATCAAAATTGTTCCACATTCAACTATAAAACCCACGTGTGAATGTCCGAAAATATTTTTTAATTTGATTTCTAATCTTTTTATACATCATAGTATACAAAAAAAAATCCAGACGTATTAGTGTTGAATTAGAAATTTTCATTTTAAACAACCATACATTTTGTTCAATGTCGAACAATTTTAGTAAAAATTGAAAAAAATTCATGAGTATAACCCACATCATTGGATGTACTAAACGTATTTTCAATTCGATATCGTTATGTAGTAATCATCAAAATACGTTTATAAAACTACATAAACCAATTTGGAGTCATTAAAATACATTTTGATTGACCATATTGGATGTTCAATGTCGAATTGCAACCGCTTTTAAATTCAAATTGTTCAACATTCAACCGTAAAATCCACTGGTGAATGTCTAAAATGTATTTTAGTTCTATTTTTAAATTTTTATACATCATAGTACAAACGTAAAGCCAGATGTAATAATTTTGAATCAGAAATATACGTTTAGCACGACCATACATGTGTCCAATGTTGAACAATTTTTGTCAAAATTTGACAAAATTGACGAGTTTTACCCACAATTGGATGTACTAAACGTATTTTCAATTTGATATTGTTATGTATTAATCTTCAAAATACATTTATAAAACTATATAAATCAATTTGGAGTCACGAAAACACATTTTGGATGCCACATTGAATCTTCAATGTCAAATTGCAACCGTTTTTGTCAAAATTCTTCAACATTGAACCATAAAACCCGCATGTGAATCTCCTAAATATATTTTTAATTAGATTTCCAAATATTTTATACATCATAGTATATATACATAGGCAGATTTACAAATTTTGAATTAGAAACATACGTTTTGAACAACCATACATGTTGTTCAAAGGTAATCGAACAATTTTTGTTCAAAATTTGAAAAAATTCAAGAGTATAACCGACCATTGGATGTACTAAACGAATTTTCAATTTGATATCGTTATATATTAATCATCAAAATCCGGTTAGAAAATTGTATAAACAAATTTGGAGTCACAAAAACACATTTTGAATAAATATATTAGATGTTCAATGTCGAATTGCAACCTTTTTGTCAAAATTGTTCCACATTCAAATGTAAAACCCATGTGTGAATGTCTGAAATATTTTTAATTTGATTTCTAATCTTTTATACATCATAGTATACAAAAAAAAAAAGCCAGATGTAGTAGTTTTGATTTAGAAATTTTCAATTTTAACAACCGTACATTTTATTCAATGTCGAACAATTTTAGTAAAAATTGAAAAAAATTCATGAGTATAAATCACCATTGGATGTACTAAACGTATTTTCAATTCGATATCGTTATGTAGTAATCATCAAAATACGTTTATAAAACTACATAAACCAATGTGGAGTCATTAAAATACATTTTGAATGACCATATTGGATGTTCAATGTCGAATTGCAACTGTTTTCGTCAAAATTGTACAACATTCAACCGTAAAATCCACTGGTGAATGTCTAAAATGTATTTTAATTTCTTGTTTCAAAATTTTCTATATCATAGTACACATTTTGAATAACTATATTAGATGTTCAATGTCGAATTGCAACCGTTTTTGTCAAAATTGTTCCACATTCAACTATAAAACCCAAGTGTGAAGGTCCGAATATTTTTGTAATTTGATTTCTAATTTTTATACATCATAGTATACAAAAAATCCAGACGTATTAGGGTTGAATAAGAAATTTTCATTTTTAACAACCGTACATTTTGTTTAATGTCGAACAATTTTAGTGAAAATTGAAAAAATTCTTGAGTATAACCCACCATTGGATGTACTAAATGTGTTTTCAATTCGATATCGTTATGTAGTAATCATCAAAACACGTTTATAAAGCTACATAAACCAATTTGGAGTCATTAAAATACATTTTGAATGACCATATTGGATGTTCAATGTCGAATTGCAACCGTTTTCGTCAAAACTGTTCAACATTCAACCATAAAATCCACTGGTGAATGTCTAAAATGTATTTTAATTTCTTTTTTCAAAATTTTCTACATCATAGTACAAACACAAAGTCAGATGTATTAATTTTGAATCAGAAATATACGTTTAGCACGACCGTACATGTGTCCAATGTTGAACAATTTTTGTTGAAATTTGACAAAATTGACGAGTGTTACCCACAATTGGATGTACTAAACGTATTTTCAATTTGATATTGTTATGTATTAATCATCAAAATACATTTATAAAACTATATAAATCAATTTGGAGTCACGAAAACACATTTTGGATGCCACATTGAATCTTCAATGTCAAATTGCAACCGTTTTTGTCAAAATTGTTCAACATTGAACCATAAAACCCGCATGTGAATGTCCGAAATATATTTTTAATTAGATTTCCAAACATTTTATACATCATAGTATATATACATAGGCAGATTTACAAATTTTGAATTAGAAACATACGCTTTTGAACAACCATACATGTTGTTCGATTAATCGAACAATTTTTGTTCAAAATTTGAAAAAATTCAAGAGTATAACCGACCATTGGATGTACTAAACGAATTTTCAATTTGATATCGTTATATATTAATCATCAAAATCCGTTTAGAAAATTGTATAAACAAATTTGGAGTCACAAAAACACATTTTGAATAATTATATTAGATGTTGAATGTCGAATTGCAACCGTTGTTGTCAAAATTGTTCCACATTCAACTGTAAAACCCACGTGTGAATGTCCGAAATATTTTTTTAATTTGATTTCTAATCATTTTAAACATCATAGTATACAAAAAAAGCCAGACGTAGTAGTTTTGAATTAGAAATTTTCATTTTTAACAACCATACATTTTGTTCAATGTCGAACAATTTTAGTGAAAATTGAAAAAATTCATGAGTATAACCCACCATTGGATAGTACTAAATGTGTTTTCAAATTCGATATCGTTATGTAGTAATCATCAAAATACGTTTATAAAACTACATAAACCAATTTGGAGTCATTAAAATATATTTTGAATGACCATATTGGATGTTCAATGTCGAATTGCAACCGTTTTCGTCAAAATTGTTCAACATTCAACCGTAAAATTCACTGGTGAATGTCTAAAATGTATTTTAATTTCTTTTTTAAAAATTTTCTATATCATAGTACAAACACAAAACCAGATGTAATAATTTTGAATCGGAAATATACGTTCAGCACGACCAGACATGTGTCTAATGTTGAACAAGTTTTGTCAAAATTTGACAAAATTGACGAGTATTACCCACAATTGAATGTACTAAACGTATTTTCAAGTTGATATTGCTATGTATTAATCATCAAAATACGTTTATAAAACTATTTAAATCAATTTGGAGTCATGAAAACACATTTTGAATACCATATTGAATGTTCAATGTCAAATTGCAACCGTTTTTGTCAAAATTCTTCAACATTGAACCATAAAACCCGCATGTGAATGTCCGAAATATATTTTTAATTAGATTTCCAAACATTTTATACATCATAGTATATATACATAGCCAAATTTACTAATTTTGAATTAGAAACATACGTTTTGAACAACCATACATGTTGTTCAGTGTCGAACAATTTTTGTTCAAAATTTGAAAAAATTCAAGAGTATAACCGACCATTGGATGTACTAAACGAATTTTCAATTTGATATCGTTATATATTAATCATCAAAATCCGTTAGAAAATTGTATAAACAAATTTGGAGTCACAAAAACACATTTTGAATAAATATATTAGATGTTCAATGTCGAATTGCAACCGTTTTGTCAAAATTGTTCCACATTCAAATGTAAAACCCACGTGTGAATGTTTGAAATATTTTTTTAATTTGATTTCTAATCTTTTTATACATCATAGTATACAAAAAAGCCAGATGTAGTAGTTTTGATTTAGAAATTTTCAATTTTAACAACCGTACATTTTATTCAATGTCGAACAATTTTAGTAAAAATTGAAAAAAATTCATGAGTATAAATCACCATTGGATGTACTAAACGTATTTTCAATTCGATATCGTTATGTAGTAATCATCAAAATACGTTTATAAAACTACATAAACCAATGTGGAGTCATTAAAATACATTTTGAATGACCATATTGGATGTTCAATGTCGAATTGCAAATCGTTTTTTCATCAAATTTGTACAACATTCAACCGTAAAATCCATCGGTGAATGTCTAAAATGTATTTTAATTTCTTGTTTCAAAATTTTCTATATCATAGTACACATTTTGAATAACTATATTAGATGTTCAATGTCGAATTGCAACCGTTTTTGTCAAAATTGTTCCACATTCAACTATAAAACCCAAGTGTGAAGGTCCGGAATATTTTTGTAATTTGATTTCTAATTTTTTATACATCATAGTATACAAAAAAATCAAGACGTATTAGTGTTGAATAAGAAATTTTCATTTTTAACAAACGTACATTTTGTTTAATGTCGAACAATTTTAGTGAAAATTGAAAAAATTCTTGAGTATAACCCACCATTGGATGTACTAAATGTGTTTTCAATTCGATATCGTTATGTAGTAATCATCAAAATACGTTTATAAAGCTACATAAACCAATTTGGAGTCATTAAAATACATTTTGAATGACCATATTGGATGTTCAATGTCGATTGCAAACCGTTTTAAAAATTGTTCAACATTCAACCATAAAATCCAATCGGTGAATGTCTAAAATGTATTTTAATTTCTTTTTCAAAATTTTCTACATCATAGTACAAACACAAAGTCGATGTAATAATTTTGAATCGAAATATACGCTTAGCACGACCGTACATGTGTCCAATGTTGAACAATTTTTGTGAAATTTGACAAAATTGACGAGTGTTACCCACAATTGGATGTACTAAACGTATTTTCAATTTGATATTGTTATGTATTAATCTTCAAAATACATTTATAAAACTATATAAATCAATTTGGAGTCACGAAAACACATTTTGGATGCCACATTGAATCTTCAATGTCAAATTGCAACCGTTTTTGTCAAAATTGTTCAACATTGAACCATAAAACCCGCATGTGAATGTCCGAAATATATTTTTAATTAGATTTCCAAACATTTTATACATCATAGTATATATACATTTACTAATTTTGAATTAGAACATTTTTGAACAACCAATTTTGAATTAGAAACATACGACTTTTGAACAACCATACATGTTGTTCATCAAAATACATTTATAAAACAATTTTTGGAGTCATCAAAATTTGAAAAAATTCAAGAGTATAACCATAAAACCCGCATGTGAATGTCGAAATATTGGATGTACTAAATCATAGAATTTTCAATTTGATATCGTTATATATTAATCATCAAAATCCGGATTTAGAAAATTGTATAAACAAATTTGGAGTCACAAAAAACACATTTTGAATAATTATATTAGATGTTCAATGTCGAATTGCAACCGTTTTTGTCAAAATTGTTCCACATTCAACTGTAAAACCCACGTGTGAATGTCTGAAATATTTTTTTAATTTGATTTCTAATCTTTTTATACATCATAGTATACAAAAAAAGCCAGATGTAGTAGTTTTGATTTAGAAATTTTCATTTTTAACAACCGTACATTTTGTTCAATGTCGAACAATTTTAGTAAAAATTGAAAAAAATTCATGAGTATAAATCACCATTGGATGTACTAAACGTATTTTCAATTCGATATCGTTATGTAGTAATCATCAAAATACGTTTATAAAACTACATAAACCAATTTGGAGTCATTAAAATACATTTTGAATGACCATATTGGATGTTCAATGTCGAATTGCAACTTTTTTCGTCAAAATTGTACAACATTCAACCGTAAAATCTATTGGTGAATGTCTAAAATGTATTTTAATTTCTTGTTTTAAAATTTTCTATATCATAGCACACATTTTGAATAACTATATTAGATGTTCAATGTCGAATTGCAACCGTTTTCGTCAAAATTGTTCTACATTCAATTATAAAACCCACGTGTGAATGTCCGGAATATTTTTTTAATTTGATTTCTAATCTTTTTATACATCATAGTATACAAAAAATCCAGAGTTGAATTAGAAATTTTCATTTTTAACAACCATACATTTTGTTCAATGTCGAACAATTTTAGTGAAAATTGAAAAAATTAATGAGTATAACCCATCATTGGATGTACTAAACGTATTTTCAATTCGATATCGTTATGTAGTAATCATCAAAATACGTTTATAAAACTACATAAACAAATTTGGAGTCACTAATATACATTTTGATTGACCATATTGGGATTTCGTCGAAATAGTTCAACATTCAACCGTAAAATCCACTGGTGAATGTCTAAAATGTATTTTAATTCTATTTTTTAATTTTTCTACATCATAGTACAAACGCAAAGCCAGATGTAATAATTTCGAATCAGAAATATACGTTTAGCACGACCATACATGTGTCCAATGTTGAACAATTTTTGTCGAAATTTGACAAAATTGACGAGTGTTACCCACAATTGGATGTACTAAACGTATTTTCAATTTGATATTGTTTTGTATTAATCATCAAAATACATTTATAAAACTATATAAATCAATTTGGAGTCACGAAAACACATTTTGATGCCACATTGAATCTTCAATGTCAAATTGCAAACTGCTTTTTGTCAAAATTGTTCAACATTGAACCATAAAACCCGCATGTGAATGTCCGAAATATATTTTTAATTAGATTTCTAAACATTTTATACATTATAGTATATATACATAGCCAGATATACTAATTTTGAATTAGAAACATATGTTTTGAACAGCCATACATGTTGTTCAGTGTCGAACAATTTTTGTTCAAAATTTGAAAAAATTCAAGAGTATAACCGACCATTGGATGTACTAAACGAATTTTCAATTTGATATCGTTATATATTAATCATTAAAATCCGTGTAGAAAACTATATAAACAAATTTGGAGTCACAAAAACACATTTTGAATAAATATATTAGATGTTCAATGTCGAATTGCAACCGTTTTGTCAAAATTGTTCCACATTCAAATGTAAAACCCATGTGTGAATGTCTGAAATATTTTTTTAATTTGATTTCTAATCTTTTTATACATCATAGTATACAAAAAAAGCTAGACGTAGTAGTTTTGATTTAGAAATTTTCATTTTTAACAACCGTACATTTTGTTCAATGTCGAACAATTTTAGTAAAAATTGAAAAAAATTCATGAGTATAAATCACCATTGGATGTACTAAACGCATTTTCAATTCGATATCGTTATGTAGTAATCATCAAAATACGTTTATAAAACTACATAAACCAATTTGGAGTCATTAAAATACATTTTGAATGACCATATTGGATGTTCAATGTCGAATTGCAACTGTTTTCGTCAAAATTGTACAACATTCAACCGTAAAATCCATTGGTGAATGTCTAAAATGTATTTTAATTTCTTGTTTCAAAATTTTCTATATCATAGTACACATTTTGAATAACTATATTAGATGTTCAATGTCGAATTGCAACCGTTTTTGTCAAAATTGTTCCACATTCAACTATAAAACCCAAGTGTGAAGGTCCGGAATATTTTTGTAATTTGATTTCTAATTTTTTATACATCATAGTATACAAAAAAATCCAGACGTATTAGGGTTGAATAAGAAATTTTCATTTTTAACAACCGTACATTTTGTTTAATGTCGAACAATTTTAGTGAAAATTGAAAAAATTCTTGAGTATAACCCACCATTGGATGTACTAAATGTGTTTTCAATTCGATATCGTTATGTAGTAATCATCAAAACACGTTTATAAAGCTACATAAACCAATTTGGAGTCATTAAAATACATTTTGAATGACCATATTGGATGTTCAATGTCGAATTGCAACCGTTTTCGTCAAAACTGTTCAACATTCAACCATAAAATCCACTGGTGAATGTCTAAAATGTATTTTAATTTCTTTTTTCAAATTTTCTACATCATAGTACAAACACAAAGTCAGATGTATTAATTTTGAATCAGAAATATACGCTTAGCACGACCATACATGTGTCCAATGTTGAACAATTTTTGTTGAAATTTGACAAAATTGACGAAAGTGTTACCCACAATTGGATGTACTAAACGTATTTTCAATTTGATATTGTTATGTATTAATCTTCAAAATACATTTATAAAACTATATAAATCAATTTGGAGTCACGAAAACACATTTTGGATGCCACATTGAATCTTCAATGTCAAATTGCAACCGTTTTTGTCAAAATTGTTCAACATTGAACCATAAAACCCGCATGTGAATGTCCGAAATATATTTTTAATTAGATTTCCAAACATTTTATACATCATAGTATATATACATAGGCAGATTTACAAATTTTGAATTAGAAACATACGTTTTGAACAACCATACATGTTGTTCAGTGTCGAACAATTTTTGTTCAAAATTTGAAAAAATTCAAGAGTATAACCGACCATTGGATGTACTAAACGAATTTTCAATTTGATATCGTTATATATTAATCATCAAAATCCGTTTAGAAAATTGTATAAACAAATTTGGAGTCACAAAAACACATTTTGAATAATTATATTAGATGTTGAATGTCGAATTGCAACCGTTTTTGTCAAAATTGTTCCACATTCAACTGTAAAACCCACGTGTGAATGTCCGAAATATTTTTTTAATTTGATTTCTAATCATTTTAAACATCATAGTATACAAAAAAAGCCAGACGTAGTAGTTTTGAATTAGAAATTTTCATTTTTAAGAACCGTACATTTTGTTCAATGTCGAACAATTTTAGTGAAAATTGAAAACATTCATGAGTATAACCCACCATTGGATGTACTAAATGTGTTTTCAATTCGATATCGTTATGTAGTAATCATAAAAATACGTTTATAAAACTACATAAACCAATTTGGGGTCATTAAAATACATTTTGAATGACCATATTGGATGTTCAATGTCGAATTACAACCGTTTTCGTCAAAATTGTTCAACATTAAACCGTAAAATCCACTGGTGAATGTCTAAAATGTATTTTAATTTCTTTTTTCAAAATTTTCTATATCATAGTACAAACACAAAACCAGATGTAATAATTTTGAATCAGAAATATACGTTCAGCACGACCAGACATGTGTCTAATGTTGAACAAGTTTTGTCAAAATTTGACAAAATTGACGAGTATTACCCACAATTGAATGTACTAAACGTATTTTCAAGTTGATATTGCTATGTATTAATCATCAAAATACGTTTATAAAACTATTTAAATCAATTTGGAGTCATGAAAACACATTTTGAATACCATATTGAATGTTCAATGTCAAATTGCAACCGTTTTTGTCAAAATTCTTCAACATTGAACCATAAAACCCGCATGTGAATGTCCGAAATATATTTTTAATTAGATTTCCAAACATTTTATACATCATAGTATATATACATAGCCAAATTTACTAATTTTGAATTAGAAACATACGTTTTGAACAACCACACATGTTTTTCAGTGTCGAACAATTTATTGTATAAAATTTGAAAAAATTCAAGAGTATAATAGACCATTTGATGTACTAAACGAATTTTCAATTTGATATCGTTATATATTAATCATCAAAATCCGTTTAGAAAATTGTATAAACAAATTTGGAGTCACAAAAACACATTTTGAATAAATATATTAGATGTTCAATGTCGAATTGCAACCTGCTTTTTGTCAAAATTGTTCCACATTCAAATGTAAAACCATCGTGTGAATGTCCGAAATATTTTTTAATTTGATTTCTAATCTTTTATACATCATAGTATACAAAAAAAGCCAGATGTAGTAGTTTTGATTTAGAAATTTTCATTTTTGAACAACCGTACATTTTATTCAATGTCGAACAATTTTAGTAAAAATTGAAAAAATTCATGAGTATAAATCACCATTGGATGTACTAAACGTATTTTCAATTCGATATCGTTATGTAGTAATCATCAAAATATGTTTATAAAACTACATAAACCAATTTGGAGTCATTAAAATACATTTTGAATGACCATATTGGATGTTCAATGTCGAATTGCAACTGCTTTTCAAAATTGTACAACATTCAACCGTAAAATCCACGGTGAATGTCTAAAATGTATTTTAATTTCTTGTTTCAAAATTTTCTATATCATAGTACACATTTTGAATAACTATATTAGATGTTCAATGTGAAATTGCAAAAAATTGTTCCACATTCAACTATAAAACCCAAGTGTGAAGGTCCGTATTTTTGTAATTTGATTTCTAATTTTTATACATCATAGTATACAAAAAAATCAAGACGTATTAGTGTTGAATAAGAAATTTTCATTTTTAACAAACGTACATTTTGTTTAATGTCGAACAATTTTAGTGAAAATTGAAAAAATTCTTGAGTATAACCCACCATTGGATGTACTAAATGTGTTTTCAATTCGATATCGTTATGTAGTAATCATCAAAATACGTTTATAAAACTACATAAACCAATTTGGAGTCATTAAAATACATTTTGAATGACCATATTGGATGTTCAATGTCGAATTGCAACTGTTTTTATTCAAAATTGTTCAACATTCAACCAAAAATCCACTTGTGAATGTCTAAAATGTATTTTAATTTATTTTCAAAATTTTCTACATCATAGTACAAACACAAAGTCGATGTAATAATTTTGAATCGAAATATACGCTTAGCACGACCATACACATGTGTCCAATGTTGAACAATTTTTGTCCGAAATTTGACAAAATTGACGAGTGTTACCCACAATTGGATGTACTAAACGTATTTTTTCAATTTGATATTGTTATGTATTAATCATCAAAATACATTTATAAAACTATATAAATCAATTTGGAGTCACGAAAACACATTTTGAATGCCACATTGAATCTTCAATGTCAAATTGCAAACTGCTTTTTGTCAAAATTGTTCAACATTGAACCATAAAACCATCATGTGAATGTCCCAAATATATTTTTAATTAGATTTCCAAACATTTTATACATCATAGTATATATACATAGCTAGATGTACTAATTTTGAATTAGAAACATACGCTTTGAACAACCATATAATGTTGTTCAAATTGGATGTCTTCAATGTCAATTGCAATTTTTGTTTAAAATTTGAAAAATTCAAGAGTATAACCGATATATTGGATGTACTAAACGAATTTTCAATTTGATATCGTTATATATTAATCATCAAAATCCGTTTAGAAAATTGTATAAACAAATTTGGAGTCTCTAAAACACATTTTGAATAACTATATTAGATGTTCAATGTCGAATTGCAACCGTTTTGTCAAAATTGTTCCACATTCAACTGTAAAACCCACGTGTGAATGTCTGAAATATTTTTTAATTTGATTTCTAATCTTTTTATACATCATAGTATACAAAAAAAGCCAGACGTAGTAGTTTTGATTTAGAAATTTTCATTTTTAACAACCGTACATTTTGTTCAATGTCGAACAATTTTAGTGAAAATTGAAAAAATTCATGAGTATAAATCACCATTGGATGTACTAAACGTATTTTCAATTCGATATCGTTATGTAGTAATCATCAAAATATGTTTATAAAACTACATAAACCAATTTGGAGTCATTAAAATACATTTTTAATGACCATATTGGATGTTCAATGTCGAATTGCAACTTTTTTCGTCAAAATTGTACAACATTCAACCGTAAAATCTATTGGTGAATGTCTAAAATGTATTTTAATTTCTTGTTTTAAAATTTTCTATATCATAGCACACATTTTGAATAACTATATTAGATGTTCAATGTCGAATTGCAAACTGTTTTAAATCAAAATTGTTCTACATTCAATTATAAAACCCACGTGTGAATGTCCGGAATATTTTTTAATTTGATTTCTAATCTTTTATACATCATAGTATACAAAAATCCAGAGTTGAATTAGAAATTTTCATTTTAACAACCATACATTTTGTTCAATGTCGAACAATTTTAGTGAAAATTGAAAAAATTAATGAGTATAACCCATCATTGGATGTACTAAACGTATTTTCAATTCGATATCGTTATGTAGTAATCATCAAAATACGTTTATAAAACTACATAAACAAATTTGGAGTCACTAATATACATTTTGATTGACCATATTGAAATTTTTTTTTAACCTTTTTAAAAAAGGGAAATTTTTAAAAATTTTTTTTAAAAATTAATTTTTTTTTTAAAAAATTTTTAAAAATTTAAAAAAAAAAAAAATTTTGAATTAAAATTTTTTAAAACCCCTTTTTCAAAAAATTTTTTAAAATTTAAAAATTTGGGTTAAAAAAATTTTTAATAACCTTTTTTTTTTTTTAAAAATTTTTTTTAAAACATTTAAAAAAATTAAAAAAAAAAATTTTTTTTTTTTTTCAAATTTTGAAAAAAAATTTTAAAATTTTGGGAAAAAAAAGGGCCCAAAAATTTTTTTAACAATTTTTTAAATTTTAAAAAAAATTTAAATTTGAAAAAAAACCCCAATTTTTTGGGAAAAAATTTTTTAAAAAATTTAAAAAAAAAAAAGGGGAAAAAAAAAATTTTTCAATTTTAATTTTAAAAATTCCAAAATCCTTTTTAAAAATTTTAAAAAAATTTTAAAAAACCTTTTTAAAAAAAATTTTTTAAAATTTTAAACCAAAATTTTTTAAAAAAATTTTTTTTAAAAAAAAAGGGTTTAAAAATTTTTTTTTAAATTTTTAAAATTTTTTTTAAAAATTTAAAAAAAGGGAAAATTTTAATTAAAAAATTTTAAAAATAATTTTTTAAATTAAAAATTTTTTTAAAAAATTTGGGGAAAAACCCACCTTTTTAAAAAATTTTTAAAAAAAAACCCTTTTTTTTTCCCCAAAACCAAAAACCCTTAAAACCAAATTTTTTTTAAATTTTTTTTTTAAACCAAGGTTTTAAATTTTTAAATTTAAAAAAATTTTTTTTCCCCTTTTTTAAAAATTTTAAATTTTTAAAAAAAAAAAACCCTTTAAATTTTAAAAAAATTTTAAATTTAAAATTTATTAATAAACCAAAAAAAAAAAAAAAAGGGGGGGGTTTTTTTTTTTTTTTTTTTTTTTTAAAATTTTAAAAATTTAAAAAAAAAATTTTGGGTTCAAAAAAATTTTTGTGAATGTCCAAAATATTTTTTAATTTGATTTCTAATCTTTTTATACATCATAGTATACAAAAAAAAGCCAGACGTAGTAGTTTTGAATTAGAAATTTTCATTTTTAACTACCATACATTTTGTTCAATGTCGAACAATTTTAGTGAAAATTGAAAAAATTCATGAGTATAACCCACCATTGGATGTACTAAATATATTTTCAATTCGATATCGTTATGGAGTAATCATAAAAATACGTTTATAAAACTACATAAACCAATTTGGAGTCATTAAAATACATTTTGAATGACCATATTGGATGTTCAATGTCAAATTGCAACCGTTTTCGTCAAAATTGTTCAACATTCAACCGTAAAATCCACTGGTGAATGTCTAAAATGTATTTTAATTCTATTTTCAAATTTTCTACATCATAGTACAAACACAAAGCCAGATGTAATAATTTTGAATCAGAAATATACGTTTAGCACGACCATACATGAGTCCAATGTTGAACAATTTTTGTCGAAATTTGACAAAATTGACGAGTGTTACCCACAATTGGATGTACTAAACATATTTTCAATTTGATATTGTTGTGTATTCATCATCAAAATACGTTTATAAAACTATATAAATCAATTTGGAGTCACGAAAACACATTTTGAATGTCATATTGAATGTTCAATGTCAAGTTGCAACCGTTTTTTGTCAAAATTCTTCAACATTGAACCATGAAACCATCATGTGAATGTCCGAATATATATTTTAATTAGATTTCCAAACATTTTATACATCATAGTATATATACATAGCCGGATTTACTAATTTTGAATTAGAAACATACGTTTTGAACAACCATATATGTTGTTCAATTAATTCAACAATTTTTTGTTCAAAATTTGAAAAAAATTCAAGAGTATAACCGACCATTGGATGTACTAAACGAATTTTCAATTTGATATCGTTATATATTAATCATCAAAATCCGTTTAGAAAATTGTATAAACAAATTTGGAGTCACAAAAAACACATTTTGAATAACTATATTAGATGTTCAATGTCGAATTGCAACCATTTTTGTCAAAATTGTTCCACATTCAACTATAAAACCCACGTGTGAATGTCCGAAATATTTTTTAATTTGATTTCTAATCTTTTATACATCATAGTATACAAAAAAAGCCGAGACGTAGTAGTTTTGAATTAGAAATTTTCATTTTAACAACCATACATTTTGTTCAATGTCGAACAATTTTAGTGAAAATTGAAAAAATTCATGAGTATAGTATAACCCACCATTGGATGTACTAAAAAATATATTTTCAATTCGATATCGTTATATAGTAATAATTCAACCTCGTAAAATACATTTATAAAACTACATAAACCAATTTGAGTCATTAAATTACATTTTGAATGACCATATTGGATGTTCAATAATTGGATGTATTGCAACCGTTTTTGATATTGTCAAAATTGTTCAACATTCAACCGTAAAATCCACATTTGAATGAATGTCTAAAATGTATTTTAATTCTATTTTCAAATTTTCTCGATTTCCACATCATAGTACAAACACAAAGCCAGATGTAATAATTTTGAATCGAAATATACGTTTAGCACGACCATATATGTGTTCCAATGTTGAACAATTTTTATTAAAATTTGAAAAAATTGATGAGTGTTACCCACAATTGGATGTACTAAACGTATTTTCAATTTGATATTGTTATGTATTAATCATCAAAATCTATTTAGAAAATTATATAAACAAATTTGGAGTCACGAAAACACATTTTGAATAACTATATTAGATGTTCAATGTCAAATTGCAACCGTTTTTTCAAAATTGTTCCACATTCAACCATAAAACCCACATGTGAATGTCCGAAATATATTTTTAATTAGATTTCTAATCTTTTTATACATCATAGTATATAAAAAAAGCCAGATTTAGTAGTTTTGAATTAGAAATTTTCATTTTAACAACCATACATTTTGTTCAATGTCGAACAATTTTTAGTTTAAAATTGAAAAAATTCAAACGAATTTTCAGATATAATTTACCATTGGATGTACTAAATATATTTTCAATTCGATATCGTTATGTAGTAATCATCAAAATACGTTTATAAAACTACATAAACCAATTTGGAGTCATTAAAATACATTTTGAATGACCATATTGGATGTTCAATGTCGAATTGCAAATGTTTTTCGTCAAAATTGTTCAACATTCAACCGTAAAATCCATTGGTGAATGTCTAAAATGTATTTTAATTCTATTTTCAAATTTTTCACATCATAGTACAAACACAAAGCCGATGTAATAATTTTGAATCAGAAATATAAGTTTAGCACGACCATACATGAGTCCAATGTTGAACAATTTTTGTCGAAATTTGACAAAATTGACGAGTGTTACCCACAATTGGATGTACTAAACATATTTTCAATTTGATATTGTTATATATTAATCATCAAAATACATTTATAAAACTATATAAATCAATTTGGAGTCAAGAAAACACATTTTGAATGCCATATTGAATGTTCAATGTCAAGTTGCAACCGCTTTTTGTCAAAATTCTTCAACATTGAACCATGAAACCATCATGTGAATGTCCGAAATAGATTTCCAAACATTTTATACATCATAGTATATATACATAGCCGATGTACTAATTTTGAATTAGAAACATACGTTTTGAACAACCATATATGTTGTTCAAATGTCGAACAATTTTGTTTAAAATTTGAAAAAAATTCAAGAGTATAACCGACTATTGGATGTACTAAACGAATTTTCAATTTGATATCGTTATATATTAATCATCAAAATCCGTTTAGAAAATTGTATAAACAAATTTGGAGTCACAAAACACATTTTGAATAACTATATTAGATGTTCAATGTCGAATTGCAAACCGTTTTTGTCAAAATTGTTCCACATTCAATCAGTAAAACCCACGTGTGAATGTCTCGAAATATTTTTTAATTTGATTTTTAATCTTTTTATCAATCATAGTATACGAAAAATCCAGACGTAGTAGTTTTGAATTAGAAATTATCATTTTTAACAACCATACATTTTGTTCAATGTCGAACAATTTTAGTGAAAATTGAAAAAATTCATGAGTATAACCCACCATTGGATGTACTAAATATATTTTCAATTCGATATCATTATGTAGTAATCATCAAAATACGTTTATAAAACTACACAAACCAATTTGGAGTCATTAAAATACATTTTGAATGACCATATTGGATGTTCAATGTCGAATTGCAACCGTTTTTGTCAAAATTGTTCAACATTCAACCGTAAAATCCACTGGTGAATGTCCAAAATGTATTTTAATTCTATTTTCAAATTTTTCTACATCATAGTACAAACACAAAGCCAGATGTAATAATTTTGAATAAGAAATATAAGTTTAACACGACTATACATGAGTCCAATGTTGAACAATTTTTGTCAAAATTTGACAAAATTGACGAGTGTCACCCACAATTGGATGTATTAAACGTATTTTCAATTTGATATTGTTATATATTAATCATCAAAATACATTTATAAAACTATATAAATCAATTGGAGTCAAGAAAACACATTTTGAATGCCATATTAAATGTTCAATGTCAAGTTGCAACCGTTTTTGTCAAAATTCTTCAACCTGGAACCATGAAACCATCATGTGAATGTCCGAAATCAATTTCCAAACATTTTATACATCATAGTATATATATATATATATATATATAGCCAAATTTACTAATTTTGAATTAGAAACATACGTTTTGAACAACCATATATGTTGTTCAGTGACGAACAATTTTTGTTTAAAATTTGAAAAAATTCAAGAGTATAACCGACCATTGGATGTACTAAACGAATTTTCAATTTGATATCGTCATATATTAATCATCAAAATCTATTTAGAAAATTGTATAAACAAATTTGGAGTCACAAAACACATTTTCAATAACTATATTAGATGTTCAATGTCGAATTGCAACCGATTTTTAAAATTGTTCCACATTCAATCAAAACCCTCGTGTGAATGTTCGAAATATTTTTTTAATTGATTTCTAATCTTTTTATACATCATAGTATACACAAAAAAGCCAGGCGTAGTAGTTTTGAATTAGAAATTTTCATTTTAACAACCATACATTTTGTTCAATGTCGAACAATTATAGTGAAAATTGAAAAAATTCATGAGTATAACCCACCATTGGATGTACTAAATATATTTTCAATTCGATATCATTATGTAGTAATCATCAAAATACGTTTATAAAACTACATAAACCAATTTGAAGTCATTAAAATACATTTTGAATGACCATATTGGATGTTCAATGTCGAATTGCAACTGTTTTCGTCAAAATTGTACAACATTCAACCGTAAAATCCATTGGTGAATGTCTAAAATGTATTTTAATTCTATTTTCAAATTTTTCTACATCATAGTACAAACACAAAGCCAGATGTAATAATTTTGAATCAGAAATATAAGTTTAGCACGACCACACATGAGTCCAATGTTGAACAATTTTTGTCGAAATTTGACAAAATTGACGAGTGTTACCCACAGTTGGATGTACTAAACATATTTTCAATTTGATATTGTTATATATTAATCATCAAATATAAAAAAACTATATAAATCAATTTGGAGTCAAGAAAACACATTTTGAATGCCATATTAAATGTTCAATGTCAAGTTGCAACCGTTTTTGTCAAAATTCTTCAACATTGAACCATGAAACCATCATTTGAATGTCCGAATAGATTTCCAAACATTTTATACATCATAGTATATATACATAGCGGATGTACTAATTTTGAATTAGAAACATACGTTTTGAACAACCATCTATGTTGTTCAGTGTCGAACAATTTTTGTTTAAAATTTGAAAAAATTCAATAGTATAACCGACCATTGGATGTACTAAACGAATTTTCAATTTGATATCGTTATATATTAATCATCAAAATCCGTTTAGAAAATTGTATAAACAAATTTGGAGCACAAAACACATTTTGAATAACTATATTAGATGTTCAATGTCAAATTGCAACTGCTTTTGTCAAAATTGTTCCACATTCAACTGTAAAACCCACGTGTGAATGTCCAAATATTTTTTTAATTTGATTTCTAATCTTTTATACATCATAGTATACAAAAAAAAAAAGCAGAAGTAGTAGTTTTGAATTAGAAATTTTCATTTTAACAACCATACATTTTGTTCAATGTCGAACAATTTTAGTGAAAATTGAAAAAATTCATGAGTATAACCCACCATTGGATGTACTAAACATATTTTCAATTCGATATCGTTATGTAGTAATCATCAAAATACGTTTATAAAACTACACAAACCAATTTGGAGTCATTAAAATACATTTTGAATGACCATATTGGATGTTCAATGTCAATTGCAACCGTTTTTTGTCAAAATTGTTCAACATTCAACCGTAAAATCCACTCGTGAATGTCTAAAATGTATTTTAATTCTATTTTCAAATTTTTCTACATCATAGTACAAACACAAAGCCAGATGTAATAATTTTGAATCAAAAATATACGTTTAGCACGACCATACATGAGTCCAATGTTGAACAATTTTTGTCGAAATTTGACAAAATTGACGAGTGTTACCCACAATTGGATGTACTAAACGTATTTTCAATTTGATATTGTTATGTATTAATAATCAAAATACGTTTATAAAACTATATAAATCAATTTGAAGTCATGAAAACAAATTTTCAATGTCATATTGAATGTTCAATGTCAAGTTGCAACTGCTTTTGTCAAAATTCTTCAACATTGAACCATGAAACCATCATGTGAATGTCCCAAATATATTTTTAATTAGATTTCCAAACATTTTATACATCATAGTATATATATATAGCCAGATTTACTAATTTTGAATTAGAAACATACGTTTTGAACAACCATATATGTTGTTCAATGTCGAACAATTTTTGTTTAAAATTTGAAAAAATTCAAGAGTATAACCGACCATTGGATGTACTAAATGAATTTTCAATTTGATATCGTCATATATTAATCATCAAAATCTATTTAGAAAATTGTATAAACAAATTTGGAGTCACAAAACACATTTTGAATAACTATATTAGATGTTCAATGTCGAATTGCAACCGCTTTTGTCAAAATTGTTCCACATTCAACTGTAAAACCCACGTGTGAATGTCCAAAATATTTTTTAATTTGATTTCTAATCTTTTATACATCATAGTATACAAAAAAAAAAAGCCGAGACGTAGTAGTTTTGAATTAGAAATTTTCATTTTTAACAACCATACATTTTGTTCAATGTCGAACAATTTTAGTGAAAATTGAAAAAATTCATGAGTATAACCCACCATTGGATGTACTAAATATATTTTCAATTCGATATCGTTATGTAGTAATCATCAAAATACGTTTATAAAACTACATAAACCAATTTGGAGTCATTAAAATACATTTTGAATGACCATATTGGATGTTCAATGTCGAATTGTAAACCGTTTATTTTGTTCAACATTCAACCGTAAAATCCACCATCGTGAATGTCTAAAATGTATTTTAATTCTATTTTCAAATTTTTCTACATCATAGTACAAACACAAAGCCAGATGTAATAATTTTGAATCGAAATATAAGTTTAGCACGACCACACATATGAGTCCAATGTTGAACAATTTTGTCGAAATTTGACAAAATTGACGAGTGTTACCCACAATTGGATGTACTAAACGTATTTTCAATTTGATATTGTTATATATTAATCATTAAAATACATATAAAACTATATAAATCAATTTGGAGTCAAGAAAACACATTTTGAATGCCATATTGAATGTTCAATGTCAAGTTGCAACCGTTTTTGTCAAAATTCTTCAACATTGAACCATGAAACCATCATGTGAATGTCCGAAATAGATTTCCAAACATTTTATACATCATAGTATATATACATACATAGCCAGATGTACTAATTTTGAATTAGAAACATACGTTTTGAACAACCATATATGTTGTTCAAAGGTCGAACAATTTTTGTTTAAAATTTGAAAAAATTCAATAGTATAACCGACCATTGGATGTACTAAACGAATTTTCAATTTGATATCGTTATATATTAATCATCAAAATCCATTTAGAAAATTGTATAAACAAATTTGGAGGCACAAAACACATTTTGAATAACTATATTAGATGTTCAATGCGTCGAATTGCAACCGCTTTTTGTCAAAATTGTTCCACATTCAACTCAGAAAAACCACGTGTGAATGTCCCAAATATTTTTTAATTTGATTTCTAATCTTTTTATACATCATAGTATACAAAAAAAAAGCCAGATGTAGTAGTTTTGAATTAGAAATTTTCATTTTAACAACCATACATTTTGTTCAATGTCGAACAATTTTAGTGAAAATTGAAAAAATTCATGAGTATAACCCACCATTGGATGTACTAAATATATTTTCAATTCGATATCGTTATGTAGTAATCATCAAAATACGTTTATAAAACTACATAAACCAATTTGGAGTCATTAAAATACATTTTGAATGACCATATTGGATGTTCAATGTCGAATTGCAACCGTTTTTAAAAATTGTTCAACATTCAACCAGTAAATCCACTAGTGAATGTCTAAAATGTATTTTAATTCTATTTTCAAATTTTTCTACATCATAGTACAAACACAAAGCCGATGTAATAATTTTGAATCAGAAATATAAGTTTAGCACGACCATATATGAGTCCAATGTTGAACAATTTTGTCGAAAATTTGACAAAATTGACGAGTGTTACCCACAATTGGATGTACTAAACATATTTTCAATTTGATATTGTTTTATATTAATCATCAAAATACATTTATAAAACTATATAAATCAATTTGGAGTCAAGAAAACACATTTTGAATGCCATATTGAATGTTCAATGTCAAGTTGCAACAATTTTTGTCAAAATTCTCAACATTGAACCATGAAACCATCTTGTGAATGTCCCAAATAGATTTCCAAACATTTTATACATCATAGTATATATATATATATATATATAGCCAAATTTACTAATTTTGAATTAGAAACATACGTTTTGAACAACCATATATGTTGTTCAGTGACGAACAATTTTTGTTTAAAATTTGAAAAAATTCAAGAGTATAACCGACCATTGGATGTACTAAACGAATTTTCAATTTGATATCGTCATATATTAATCATCAAAATCTATTTAGAAAATTGTATAAACAAATTTGGAGTCACAAAACACATTTTCAATAACTATATTAGATGTTCAATGTCGAATTGCAACCGATTTTTTAAAATTGTTCCACATTCAACTGTAAAACCCTCGTGTGAATGTTCGAAATATTTTTTTTAATTGATTTCTAATCTTTTTATACATCATAGTATACAAAAAAAGCCAGACGTAGTAGTTTTGAATTAGAAATTTTCATTTTTAACAACCATACATTTTGTTCAATGTCGAACAATTATAGTGAAAATTGAAAAAATTCATGAGTATAACCCACCATTGGATGTACTAAATATATTTTCAATTCGATATCATTATGTAGTAATCATCAAAATACGTTTATAAAACTACATAAACCAATTTGAAGTCATTAAAATACATTTTGAATGACCATATTGGATGTTCAATGTCGAATTGCAACTGTTTTACGTCAAAATTGTACAACATTCAACCGTAAAATCCAATCGGTGAATGTCTAAAATGTATTTTAATTCTATTTTCAAATTTTCTACATCATAGTACAAACACAAAGCGGAGATGTAATAATTTTGAATCAAAATATAAGTTTAGTACGACCACACATGAGTCCAATGTTGAACAATTTTTGTCGAAATTTGACAAAATTGACGAGTGTTACCCACAGTTGGATGTACTAAACATATTTTCAATTTGATATTGTTATATATTAATCATCAAATATAAAACTATATAAATCAATTTGGAGTCAAGAAAACACATTTTGAATGCCATATTATATGTTCAATGTCAAGTTGCAACCGTTTTTGTCAAAATTCTTCAACATTGAACCATGAAATAATCATTTGAATGTCCGAAATAGATTTCCAAACATTTTATACATCATAGTATATATACATAGCCAGATGTACTAATTTTGAATTAGAAACATACGTTTTGAACAACCATCTATGTTGTTCAGTGTCGAACAATTTTTGTTTAAAATTTGAAAAAATTCAATAGTATAACCGACCATTGGATGTACTAAACGAATTTTCAATTTGATATCGTTATATATTAATCATCAAAATCCGTTTAGAAAATTGTATAAACAAATTTGGAGGCACAAAAACACATTTTGAATGACTATATTAGATGTTCAATGTCAAATTGCAACCGTTTTTGTCAAAATTGTTCCACATTCAACTGTAAAACCCACGTGTGAATGTCCGGAATATTTTTTTAATTTGATTTCTAATCTTTTTATACATCATAGTATACACAAAAAGCTAGAAGTAGTAGTTTTGAATTAGAAATTTTCATTTTTAACAACCACATTTTGTTCAATGTCGAACAATTTTAGTGAAAATTGAAAAAATTCATGAGTATAACCCACCATTGGATGTACTAAACATATTTTCAATTCGATATCGTTATCTAGTAATCATCAAAATACGTTTATAAAACTGCACAAACCAATTTGGAGTCATTAAAATACATTTTGAATGACCATATTAGATGTTTAATGTCGAATTGCAACCGTTTTCGTCAAAATTGTTCAAATTTTTCTACATCATAGTACAAACACAAAGCCAGATGTAATAATTTTGAATCAGAAATATACGTTTAGCACGACCATACATGAGTCCAATGTTGAACAATTTTTGTCGAAATTTGACTAAATTGACGAGTGTTACCCACAATTGGATGTACTAAACGTATTTTCAATTTGATATTGTTGTGTATTAATAATTAAAATACGTTTATAAAACTATATAAATCAATTTGAAGTCATGAAAACAAATTTTCAATGTCATATTGAATGTTCAATGTCAAGTTGCAACCGTTTCTGTCAAAATTCTTCAACATTGAACCATGAAACCATCATGTGAATGTCCGAAATATATTTTTAATTAGATTTCCAAACATTTTATACATCATAGTTTATATACATAGCCGATTTACTAATTTTGAATTAGAAACATACGTTTTGAACAACCATATATGTTGTTCAATGTCATCAACAATTTTGTTTAAAATTTGAAAATATTCAAGAGTATAACCGACCATTGGATGTACTAAATGAATTTTCAATTTGATATCGCTATATATTAATCATCAAAATCTATTTAGAAAATTGAATAAACAAATTGGGAGTCACAAAAACACATTTTGAATAACTATATTAGATGTTGAATGTCGAATTGCAACTGTTTTGTCAAAATTGTTCCACATTCAACGGTAAAACCCACGTGTGAATGTCTAAAATATTTTTATAATTTGATTTCTAATCTTTTTATACATCATAGTATACAAAAAAAGCCGTATGAGTAGTTTTGATTTAGAAATTTTCATTTTAACAACCGTACATTTTGTTCAATGGCGAACAATTTTAGTGAAAATTGAAAAAATTCATGAGTATAAATCACCATTGGATGTATTAAACGTATTTTCAATTCGATATCGTTATGTAGTAATCATCAAAATACGTTTATAAAACTACATAAGACAATTTGGAGTCATTAAAATACATTTTGAATGACCATATTGGATGTTCAATATCGAATTGTAACCGTTTATTTTGATCAACATTCAACCGTAAAATCTACTGGTGAATGTCTAAAATGTATTTTAATTCTATTTTCAATTTATTCTACATCATAGTACAAACACAAAGCCAGATGTAATAATTTTGAATCAGAAATATAAGTTTAGCACGACCATATATGAGTACAATGTTGAACAATTTTTGTCGAAATTTGACAAAATTGACGAGGGTTACCTACAATTGGATGTACTAAACGTATTTTCAATTTGATATTGTTATATATTAATCATTAAAATACATTTATAAAACTATATAAATCAATTTGGAGTCAAGAAAACACATTTTGAATGCCATATTGAATGTTCAGTGTCAAGTTCCAACCGTTTTTGTCAACATTCTTCAACATTGAACCATGAAACCATCTTGTGAATGTCCAAAATAGATTTCCAAACATTTTATACATCATAGTATATATACATAACCAGATGTACTAATTTTGAATTAGAAACATACGTTTTGAACAACCATATATGTTGTTCAGTGTCGAACAATTTTTGTTTAAAATTTGAAAAAATTCAATAGTATAACCGACCATTGGATGTACTAAACGAATTTTCAATGTGATATCGTTATATATTAATCATCAAAATCCATTTAGAAAATTGTATAAACAAATTTGGAGGCACAAAAACACATTTTGAATAACCATATTAGATGTTCAACGTCGAATTGCAACCGTTTTTGTCAAAATTGTTCCACATTCAACTGTAAAACCCACGTGTGAATGTCCGAAATATTTTTTTTTAATTGACTTCTAATCTTTTTATACATCATAGTATACAAAAAAAGCCAGACGCAGTAGTTTTGATTTAGAAATTTTCATTTTTAATAACCGTACATTTTGTTCAATGTCGAACAATTTTAGTGAAAATTGAAAAAACTCATGAGTATAAATCAGCATTGGATGTACTAAACGTATTTTCAATTCGATATCGTTATGTAGTAATCATCAAAATACGTTTATAAAACTACTTAAGCCAATTTGGAGTCATTAAAATACATTTGAATGACCATATTGGATGTTCAATGTCGAATTGCAACCGTTTTCGTCAAAATTGTTCAACATTCAACTGTAAAATCCACTAGTGAATGTCTAAAATGTATTTTAATTCTATTTTCAATTTATTCTACATCATAGTACAAACACAAAGCCAGATGTAATAATTTTGAATCAGAAATATAAGTTTAGCACGACCATATATGAGTACAATGTTGAACAATTTTTGTCGAAATTTGACAAAATTGACGAGTGTTACCCACAGTTGGATGTACTAAACATATTTTCAATTTGATATTGTTTTATATTAATCATCAAAATACATTTATAAAACTATATAAATCAATTTGGAGTCAAGAAAACACATTTTGAATGCCATATTGAATGTTCAATGTCAAGTTGCAACAATTTTTGTCAAAATTCTCCAACATTGAACCATGAAACCATCTTGTGAATGTCTGAAATAGATTTCCAAACATTTTATACATCATAGTATATATACATAGCCAGATTTACTAATTTTGAATTAGAAACATACGTTTTGAACAACCATATATGTTGTTCAGTGTCGAACAATTTTTGTTTAAAATTTGAAAAAATTCAAGAGTATAACCGACCTTTGGATGTACTAAACAAATTTTCAATTTGATATCGTTATATATTAATCATCAAAATCTGTTTAGAAAATTGTATAAACAAATTTGGAGTCACAAAAACTCATTTTGAATAACTATATTAGATGTTCAATGTCGAATCGCAACCGCTTTTGTCAAAATTGTTGCACATTCAACTGTAAAACCCACGTGTGAATGTCCTAAATATTTTTTTAATTTGATTTCTAATCTTTTTATACATCATAGTATACAAAAAAGCCAGACGTAGTAGTTTTGAATTAGAAATTTTCATTTTTAACAACCATACATTTTGTTCAATGTCGAACAATTTTAGTGAAAATTGAAAAAATTCATGAGTATAACCTACCATTGGATATACTAAACATATTTTCAATTCGATATCGTTATGTAGTAATCAACAAAATACGTTATAAAACTACATAAAACAATTTGGAGTTATTAAAATACATTTTGAATGACCATATTGGATGTTCAATGTCGAATTGCAACCGTTTTTGTCAAAATTGTTCAACATTCAACCGTAAAATCCACTGGTGAATGTCTAAAATGTATTTTAATTCTATTTTCAAAATTTTCTACCTCATAGTACAAACACAAAGCCAGATGTAATAATTTTGAATCAGAAATATAAGTTTAGCACGACCATACATGAGTCCAATGCTGAACAATTTTTGTCGAAATTTGACAAAATTGACGAGTGTTACCCCCAATTGGATGTACTAAACGTATTTTCAATTTGATATTGTTATATATTAATCATCAAAATACATTTATAAAACTATATAAATCAATTTGGAGTCAAGAAAACACATTTTGAATGCCATATTGAATGTTCAATGTCAAGTTGCAACCATTTTTGTCAAAATTCTTCAACATTGAACCATGAAACCATCATGTGAATATATTTTTATAGATTTCCAAACATTTTATACATCATAGTATATATACATAGCCAGATTTACTAATTTTGAATTAGAAACATACGTTTTGAACAACCATATATGTTGTTCAGTGTCGAACAATTTTTGTTCAAAATTTGAAAAAATTCAAGAGTATAACCGACCATTGGATGTACTAAACAAATTTTCAATTTGATATCGTTATATATTAATCATCAAAATCCGTTTAGAAAATTGTATAAACAAATTTGGAGTCACAAAAACTCATTTTGAATAACTATATTAGATGTTCAATGTCGAATTGCAACCGCTTTTTGTCAAAATTGTTCCACATTCAACCGTGTAAACCCACGTGTGAATGTCCGAAATATTTTTTAATTTGATTTCTAATCTTTTATACATCATAGTATACAAAAAAAGCCAGACGTAGTAGTTTTGAATTAGAAATTTTCATTTTTAACAACCATACATTTTGTTCAATGTCGAACAATTTTAGTGAAAATTGAAAAAATTCATGAGTATAACCCACCATTGGATGTACTAAACGTATTTTCAATTCGATATCGTTATGTAGTAATCATCAAAAATACGTTTATAAAACTACATAAACCAATTTGGAGTCATTAAAATACATTTTGAATGACCATATTGGATGTTCAATGTCGAATTGCAACCGTTTTCGTCAAAATTGTTCAACATTCAACTGTAAAATCCACTTGTGAATGTCTAAAATGTATTTTAATTCTATTTTCAAATTTTTCTACATCATAGTACAAACACAAAGCCAGATGTAATAATTTTGAATCAGAAATATACGTTTAACACGACCACACATGAGTCCAATGTTGAACAATTTTTGTCGAAATTTGACAAAATTGACGAGTGTTACCCACAGTTGGATGTACTAAACATATTTTCAATTTGATATTGTTATATATTAATCATCAAAATACATTTATAAAACTATATAAATCAATTTGGAGTCAAGAAAACACATTTTGAATGCCATATTGAATGTTCAATGTCAAGTTGCAACCATTTTTGTCAAAATTCTTCAACATTGAACCATGAAACCATCATGTGAATGTCTGAAATAGATTTCCAAACATTTTATACATCATAGTATATATACATAGCCAGATTTACTAATTTTGAATTAGAAACATACGTTTTGAACAACCATATATGTTGTTCAGTGTCGAACAATTTTTGTTTAAAATTTGAAAAAATTCAAGAGTATAACCGACCATTGGATGTACTAAACGAATTTTCAATTTGATATCGTTATATATTAATCATGAAAATCCGTTTAGAAAATTGTATAAACAAATTTGGAGTCACAAAAACTCATTTTGAATAACTATATTAGATGTTCAATGTCGAATTGCAACCGTTTTTGTCAAAATTGTTCCACATTCAACTGTAAAACCCACGTGTGAATGTCGGAAATATTTTTTTAATTTGATTTCTAATATTTTTATACATCATAGTATACAAAAAAAGCTAGACGTAGTAGTTTTGAATTAGAAATTTTCATTTTGAACGACCATACATTTTGTTCAATATCGAACAATTGTAATGAAAATTGAAAAAATTCAGGAGTACAACCCACCATTGGATGTACTAAACGTATTTTCAATTCGATATCGTTATGTAGTAATCATCAAAATACGTTTATAAAACTACATAAACCAATTTGGAGTCATTAAAATACATTTTGAATGACCATATTGGATGTTCAATGTCGAATTGCAACCGTTTTAAATTCAAAATTGTTCAACATTCAACCGTAAAATCCACTTGTGAATGTCTAAAATGTATTTTAATTCTATTTTCAAATTTTTCTACATCATAGTACAAACACAAAGCCGGATGTAATAATTTTGAATCGAAAATATACGTTTATGCGACCATATACATGAGTCCAATGTTGAACAATTTTTGTCGAAATTTGACAAAATTGACGAGTGTTACCCACAATTGGATGTACTAAACACATTTTCAATTTGATATTGTTATATATTAATCATCAAAATACATTTATAAAACTATATAAATCAATTTGGAGTCATGAAAACATATTTTGAATGCCATATTGAATGTTCAATGTCAAGTTGCAACAGTTTTTGTCAAAATTCTTCAACATTGAACCATAAAACCATCATGTGAATGTCCTAATTAGATTTCCAAACATTTTATACATCATAGTATATATACATAGCCAGATGTACTAATTTTGAAATAGAAACATACGTTTTGAACAACATATAACGTTGTTCAGTGTCGAACAATTTTTGTTTAAAATTTGAAAAAATTCAAGAGTATAACCGACCATTGGATGTACTAAACGAATTTTCAATTTGATATCGTTATATATTAATCATCAAAATCCGTTTAGAAAATTGTATAAACAAATTTGGGGGCACAAAAACACATTTTGAATAATTATATTAGATGTTCAATGTCGAATTGCAACCGTTTTTGTCAAAATTGTTCCACATTCAACTGTAAAACGCACGTGTGAATGTCCGAAATATTTTTTAATTTGATTTCTAATCTTTTATACATCATAGTATACAAAAAAAAGCTAGACGTAGTAGTTTTGAATTAGAAATTTTATTTTTAACAACCATACATTTTGTTCAATGTCGAACAATTTTAATGAAAATTGAAAAAATTCATGAGTATAACTCACCATTGGATGTACTAATTGTATTTTCAATTCGATATCGTTATGTAGTAATCATCAAAATACGTTTATAAAACTACATAAACCAATTTGGAGTCATTAAATTACATTTTGAATGACCATATTGGATGTTCAATGTCGAATTGCAAACTGTTTTCATCAAAATTGTTCAACATTCATAAAATCCACTTGTGAATGTCTAAAATGTATTTTAATTCTATTTTCAAATTTTTCTACATCATAGTACAAACACAAAGCCGTATGTAATAATTTTGAATCGAAATATACGTTTAACACGACCATACATGAAGTCCAATGTTGAACAATTTTTGTCGAAATTTGACAAAATTGACGAGTGTTACCCACAATTGGATGTACTAAACATATTTTCAATTTGATATTGTTATATATTAATCATCATAATACATTTATAAAACTATATAAATCAATTTGAAGTCATGAAAACACATTTTGAATGCCATATTGAATGTTCAATGTCAAGTTGCAACCGTTTTTGTCAAAATTCTTCAACATTGAACCATGAAACCATCATGTGAATGTCCGAAATTATATTTTTAATTAGATTTCCAAACATTTTATACATCATAGTTTATATACATAGCCAGATTTACTAATTTTGAATTAGAAACATACGTTTTGAACAACCATATATGTTGTTCAGTGTCGAACAATATTTTTTAAAATTTGAAAAAATTCAAGAGTATAACCGACCATTGGATGTACTAAACGAATTTTCAATTTGATATCGTTATATATTAATCATAAAAATCCATTTAGAAAATTGTATAAACAAATTTGGAGTCACAAAAACACATTTAGAATAATTATATTAGATGTTCAATGTCGAATTGCAACCGTTTTTGTCAAAATTGTTCCACATTCAACTAAAACCCACGTGTGAATGTCCCAAATATTTTTTTTATTTGATTTCTAATCTTTTATACATCATAGTATACAAAAAAAAAGGCATAGTAGTTTTTTTGAATTAGAAATTTTCATTTTTAACAGCCATACATTTTGTTCAATGTCGAACAATTTTAGTGAAAATTGAAAAAATTCATGAGTATAACCTACCATTGGATGTACTAAACGTATTTTCAATTCGATATCATTATGTAGTAATCATCAAAATACATTTATAAAACTACATAAACCAATTTGGAGTCATTAAAATACATTTTGAATGACCATATTGGATGTTCAATGTCGAATTGCAACCGTTTTCGTCAAAATTGTTCAACATTCAACCGTAAAATCCACTTGTAAATGTCTAAAATGTATTTTAATTCTATTTTCAAATTTTTCTACATCATAGTACAAACACAAAGCCAGATGTAATAATTTTGAATCAGAAATATACGTTTAGCACGACCATACATGAGTCCAATGTTGAACAATTTTTGTCGAAATTTGACAAAATTGACGAGTGTTACCCACAATTGGATGTACTAAACATATTTTCAATTTGATATTGTTATATATTAATCATCAAAATACATTTATAAAACTATATAAATCAATTTGGAGTCCAGATAACACATTTTGAATGCCATATTGAATGTTCAATGTCAAGTTGCAACTTGCTTTTATCAAAATTCTTCAACATTGAACCATGAAACCATCATGTGAATGTCCGATGTCCAAATAGATTTTCAAACATTTTATACATCATAGTATATATACATAGCCAGATTTACTAATTTTGA
This sequence comes from Forsythia suspensa, assembly GCA_023638005.1. Taxonomy (NCBI): domain Eukaryota; kingdom Viridiplantae; phylum Streptophyta; class Magnoliopsida; order Lamiales; family Oleaceae; genus Forsythia; species Forsythia suspensa. The sequence continues at coordinate 45,449,669 of CM042674.1, forward strand.
AATAGAAACATACGTTTTGAACAACATATAATGTTGTTCAGTGTCGAACAATTTTTGTTTAAAATTTGAAAAAATTCAAGAGTATAACCGACCATTGGATGTACTAAACGAATTTTCAATTTGATATCGTTATATATTAATCATCAAAATCCGTTTAGAAAATTGTATAAACAAATTTGGAGTCACAAAAACACATTTTGAATAACTATATTAGATGTTCAATATCGAATTTCAACCGCTTTTTGTCAAAATTGTTCCACATTCAATTGTAAAACCCACGTGTGAATGTCCAAAATATTTTTAATTTGATTTCTAATCTTTTTATACATCATAGTATACAAAAAAAGCCAGACGTAGTAGTTTTGAATTAGAAATTTTTATTTTTAACAACCATACATTTTGTTCAATGTCGAACAATTTTAGTGAAAATTGAAAAAAATTCATGAGTATAACTCACCATTGGATGTACTAATTGTATTTTCAATTCGATATCGTTATGTAGTAGTCATCAAAATACGTTTATAAAACTACATAAACCAATTTGGAGTCATTAAAATACATTTTGAATGACCATATTGTATGTTCAATGTCGAATTGCAACTGTTTTCGTCAAAATTGTTCATCATTCAACCATAAATTCCACTTGTGAATGTCTAAAATGTATTTTAATTCTATTTTCAAATTTTTCTACATCATAGTACAAACACAAAGCCAGATGTAATAATTTTGTATCAGAAATATACGTTTAACACGACCATACATGAGTCCAATGTTGAACAATTTTTGTCGAAATTTGACAAAATTGACGAGTGTTACCCACAATTGGATGTACTAAACATATTTTCAATTTGATATTGTTATATATTAATCATCAAAATACATTTATAAAACTATATAAATCAATTTGGAGTCCAGATAACACATTTTGAATGCCATATTGAATGTTCAATGTCAAGTTGCAACCGTTTTTGTCAAAATTCTTCAACATTGAACCATGAAACCATCATGTGAATGTCTGAAATAGATTTCCAAACATTTTATACATCATAGTATATATACATAGCCAGATTTACTAGTTTTGAATTAGAAACATACGTTTTGAACAACCATATATGTTGTTCAGTGTCGAACAATTTTTGTTTAAAATTTGAAAAAATTCAAGACTATAACCGACCATTGGATGTACTAAACGAATTTTCAATTTGATATCGTTATATATTAATCATCAAAATCCGTTTAGAAAATTGTATAAACAAATTTGGGGTCACAAAACACATTTTGAATAACTATATTAGATGTTCAATTCGAAATTTCAACTGTTTTTGTCAAAATTGTTCCACATTCAATTGTAAAACCCACGTGTGAATGTCCAAAATATTTTTTAATTTGATTTCTAATCTTTTAAACATCATAGTATACAAAAAAAAAGCCAGGCGTAGTAGTTTTGAATTAGAAATTTTCATTTTAACAACCATACATTTTGTTCAATGTCGAACAATTTTAGTGAAAATTGAAAAAATTCATGAGTATAACTCACCATTGGATGTACTAATTGTATTTTCAATTCGATATCGTTATGTAGTAATCATCAAAATACGTTTATAAAACTACATAAACCAATTTGGAGTCATTAAAATACATTTTGAATGACCATATTGTATGTTCAATGTCGATTGCAAACTGTTTTTCAAAATGTTTATCATTCAACCGTAAAATCCACTAGTGAATGTCTAAAATGTATTTTAATTCTATTTTCAAATTTTTCTACATCATAGTACAAACACAAAGCCGGATGTAATAATTTTGAATCGAAATATACGTTTAGCACGACCATACATGGGTCCAATGTTGAACAATTTTGTCGAAATTTGACAAAATTGACGAGTGTTACCCACAATTGGATGTACTAAACATATTTTCAATTTGATATTGTTATATATTAATCATCAAAATATATTTATAAAACTATATAAATCAATTTGGAGTCCAGATAACACATTTTGAATGCCATATTGAATGTTCAATGTCAAGTTGCAACTGTTTTTGTCAAAATTCTTCAACATTGAACCATGAAACCATCATGTGAATGTCCGAAATAGATTTCCAAACATTTTATACATCATAGTATATATACATAGCCAGATGTACTAATTTTGAAATAGAAACATACGTTTTGAACAACATATAATGTTGTTCAGTGTCGAACAATTTTTGTTTAAAATTTGAAAAAATTCAAGAGTATAACCGACCATTGGATGTACTAAACGAATTTTCAATTTGATATCGTTATATATTAATCATCAAAATCCGTTTAGAAAATTGTATAAACAAATTTGGGGGCATAAAAACACATTTTGAATAACTATATTAGATGTTCAACGTCGAATTTCAACCGTTTTTGTCAAAATTGTTCCACATTCAATTGTAAAACCCACGTGTGAATGTCCAAAATATTTTTTAATTTGATTTCTAATCTTTTAAACATCATAGTATACAAAAAAAGCCGGGACGTAGTAGTTTTGAATTAGAAATTTTCATTTTAACAACCATACATTTTGTTCAATGTCGAACAATTTTAGTGAAAATTGAAAAAATTCATGAGTATAACTCACCATTGGATGTACTAATTGTATTTTCAATTCGATATCGTTATGTAGTAGTCATCAAAATACGTTTATAAAACTACATAAACCAATTTGGAGTCATTAAAATACATTTTGAATGACCATATTGTATGTTCAATGTCGAATTGCAAATTTTTTCGTCAAAATTGTTCATCATTCAACCATAAATTCCACTTGTGAATGTCTAAAATGTATTTTAATTCTATTTTCAAAATTTTCTACATCATAGTACAAACACAAAGCCGGATGTAATAATTTTGTATCGAAAATATACGTTTAACACGACCATACATGAATCCAATGTTGAACAATTTTGTCGAAATTTGACAAAATTGACGAGTGTTACCCACAATTGGATGTACTAAACATATTTTCAATTTGATATTGTTATATATTAATCATCAAAATACATTTATAAAACTATATAAATCAATTTGGAGTCATGATAACACATTATGAATGCCATATTGAATGTTCAATGTCGTTTGCAACCGTTTTTGTCAAAATTCTTCAACATTGAACCATGAAACCATCATGTGAATGTCCGAAATATATGTTTCAAATAGATTTCCAAACATTTTATACATCATAGTATATATACATAGCCAGATTTACTAGTTTTGAATTAGAAACATACGTTTTGAACAACCATATATATTGTTGAAAGTCGAACAATTTTTGTTTAAAATTTGAAAAATTCAAGACTATAACCGACCATTGGATGTACTAAACGAATTTTCAATTTGATATCGTTATATATTAATCATCAAAATCCGTTTAGAAAATTGTATAAACAAATTTGGGGGCACAAAAACACATTTTGAATAACTATATTAGATGTTCAACGTCGAATTTCAACCGTTTTTGTCAAAATTGTTCCACATTCAATTGTAAAACCCACATGTGAATGTCCGAAATATTTTTTTAATTTGATTTCTAATCTTTTTAAACATCATAGTATACAAAAAAAGCCAGACGTAGTAGTTTTGAATTAGAAATTTTCATTTTTAACAACCATACATTTTGTTCAATGTCGAACAATTTTAGTGAAAATTGAAAAAATTCATGAGTATAACTCACCATTGGATGTACTAATTGTATTTTCAATTCGATATCGTTATGTAGTAGTCATCAAAATACGTTTATAAAACTACATAAACCAATTTGGAGTCATTAAAATACATTTTGAATGACCATATTGTATGTTCAATGTCGAATTGCAACCGTTTTCGTCAAAATTGTTTATCATTCAACCGTAAAATCCACTAGTGAATGTCTAAAACGTATTTTAATTCTATTTTCAAATTTTTCTACATCATAGTACAAACACAAAGCCAGATGTAATAATTTTGAATCAGAAATATACGTTTAGCACGACCATACATGGGTCCAATGTTGAACAATTTTTGTCGAAATTTGACAAAATTGACGAGTGTTACCCACAATTGGATGTACTAAACATATTTTCAATTTGATATTGTTATATATTAATCATCAAAATATATTTATAAAACTATATAAATCAATTTGGAGTCCAGATAACACATTATGAATGCCATATTGAATGTTCAATGTCGGGTTGCAACTGTTTTTTGTCAAAATTCTTCAACATTGAACCATGAAACCATCATGTGAATGTCTGAAATAGATTTCCAAACATTTTATACATCATAGTATATATATATGTACAAATTTTGAAATAGAAACATTATAATGTTGTTCGAAAAATTTTTGGTTAAAATTTGAAAAAATTCAAGAGTATAACCGACCATTGGATGTACTAAACGAATTTTCAATTTGATATCGTTATTTATTAATCATCAAAATCCGTTTAGAAAATTGTATAAACAAATTTGGAGTCACAAAACACATTTTGAATAACTAGATTAGATGTTCAATGTCGAATTGAAACCGATTTTGTCAAAATTGTTCCACATTCAACTATAAAACCCACGTGTGAATGTCCCAAATATTTTTTAATTTGATTTCTAATCTTTTATACATCATTGTATACAAAAAAAAACGAGACGTAGTAGTTTTGAATTAGAAATTTTCATTTTAACAACCATACATTTTGTTCATTGTCGAATAATTTTAGTGAAAATTGAAAAAATTCATGAGTATAACTGATAAGTGCATTTTGCACACTTATTTTGACCTTTGAATTAATCATTTATGCTTTCATATAGTTGATTTTCATCTTAATCTAGTTTATTATTTTTCTATTTCAGTTTTGGACCCGTTTATAAGCACGTAGAGAATATTGGACGAAAAAATCATAACATTTGGTGAAAATCGACGTGTAAATGATATTCCATTGGAAAGATAATCGAATTACGAATCCACCACTTTTTACGGATCTCAATTTGGAGCTTTCTACAAGAAGTTATGACCGTTTGAAAAACAACCGCCCAGTGTTAATTTTGCTGCGGGATTTTACTTTCCTTTTTTTAGTCCCAATTCAACTAGGTAACTCTTGGCCACGAAAATTGTAATCTTTTGGGATATTTTAGGGCACAATTAGAGTAGTATAAATATGAGTTATACTCCCATATCAAGAGGTTGGATTTTTGGGGAGCCGAATCAAGAGAAGACGGAAGAGAACAAGAGAAGACAACTCTTTGACGATCAAGACCTTTTCGAAGATTTCTTCTCCTAAGATCCATGCCGGGTTTTATTAATTCTTGTTTTTCTAGATTAATCATGTTCTTCTAATTTTCTTTAGCTAAGGTAGACGATGAAACCTTGTTTTAATTAAGTGATTATTCTGTTATTCGTTTAATTCCTTTTAGAGTTTTAACGTTCATGGTTCGTTCTTGATTAGATTAATTAAATATAATTTCTTTCATCTTAAATATCATGTATTTTTGATAGTTAGATATTGATTTAACTAATCCATACTTGATGCTTAAATATGTTCTATTAATTGCTTTTGATTTTTCATCATCTTTTATTCGAATTGAGATACATAGAATGCTTAGAGATTCTTTGATTCTTTGTTTTCTTTCAATTGATCTTGATACGAAAAACGCTTAAGTAATTTATGTTTGAAGCATAAGGGGAACCTATTTTTGATTTTCTTCTTCTGGACTTAATTGATAAATCTTTAGGGACGACAATAGATTGATTTCGTGTTGTCGTATGTTTTTGGGAATTAATTAATAATTGGATAATTGCTAAGTTAGACAATGGTGGATTCCGAAACCTTGGTATTTTACACAACTTGAATTATCAATTCATCTTTTTATCATATTTCTTTAGTCTTTTAGTTAAACTATTTCAACAAAAATCTCTTCGACTCAACTAGCTTAAAATAATAGTTAATTAGGATTAAATTATACTTTCTCCATAGCAATCTCTGTGGGATCGACCTCGTTACTACTTATCTATATTCCAATAGATTCGTACACTTGCGAGTTAATTAAAATTTGACATCAAGTTTTTGGCACCGTTGCTGGGACTGCGTTTGAAAGTTAATTTGGTTTTAGTTAATTGTATTCTTGACTAGTTATAATTTAGGATTTTATTTATTTTTATTTATTTATTTATTTATATTTATATTTATATTTATTTATATTTATTATTTTTTTATTATTATTATTATTATTATTTTTTTTTTTTTTTTTTTGAAAAAGAAAAAAAAATTCATTGTGCATGCTTGGTCGTAAATCTCTGGAAATTAAGCTAGAACCACTAGATAATGAGATTGAAAGAACTTTTCACCAGAGAAAACGATCTACTAATTTAGATAAGATTGGAGGAACCGAAGCAATAGTAGTTATGGGTGATGAAATTGATGAGAGACCTTTTAGGGACTATTTTAGTCCATTGGCTAATTTGAGCACCTCATGCATACGATACCCACAAGTAACTGCTAGAAATTTTGAGCTAAAACCGATTGTACTTAATTGTCTTCCATCTTTCTATAGTTTAGATAGTGAAGAACCCTTTAATCATCTGATTGACTTTTATGACTGTATGTGAGACATTTAAATATGAGAATGTTTCCCCTAATAATGTTAAACTTTGTCTGTTTCCTTTTTCTCTGAAAGATAGATCTAGATCATGGTTTAATACGTTACCTGCAAATAGTATTACATCTTGGGAACAAATGGTTGCTAAGTTTTTGAATAAATATTTTCCTGTTCACAAAACTAATGCTATTCGTAGGGAAATTTCAGAGTTAGTTCAAAGAGACGAAGAACCATTCTATGAAGCTTAGGAGAGATTCAATGGGCTTCTTATGAAATGTCCACATCACGGTTATGAAAAATGGCACTTATGCCAATATTTTTGGAGGGTCTACTATCACATATTCAAGAGTGGTTGATGGCCACAAGTGGTGGAGAGTGATGTCTAAAAATGCTATAGAGATTTGGAGCTTCTTTTTCGAAGCGGTGACAATTCACAACAATGGAGTCGTTCTTCTCGAATCGAACCAAAGAAAGAGGAATTTATGAGATTCAAGTAATGAACCTAGCTCGAAAATCAAAGAAGTCAAATGCATGATAGAAGATATTTCTATAAGTTGACTTCGTTGACGACAAAATGCCTCGATGAGCTAGATGCATGTCTTGATCAAGTAAATGCCCTCAACATGATGATGAAACCTCGTTACAATCCTTACTCCAACACATATAACCCAGTTGGAGAGACCACCCCAATTTCTCTTGGTCACATGGTGCTTAACATGTAATACAAAGCAGTCGAGCCCCTCGGCAGACTCATCAACAATTCAATCAAAATTTTTCACACCAAACCATGGGAGGAGGTAATTCAAAAATTGTCAAAAGCTACACAAGCTCGCGCTAGAACACCAAAATCACACAATTCTTGAGTTTAAGAATGAAATGCAGCTAGCCGTAACTCGCAGCACAATCCATCTCCAATCTGGAAAACATGATGGGACAACTGGCCTCATCAGTCCAATAGTTGGCAACAACCATTGAGAAAGAAAAGTTTCCTAGTCAGCCATTTCCTAATCCTAAAGGAGTGCAACAGGAAGAGGCTAAATTGATCATGACTTTGGGACGTAGAAAACTGTTTGACAACAAAGTGGATATCTCAAAGCAAAATACATCTCAACCACTTTCTCCAGGTACTATCCCAACTCATGATTCAATCCAAGAAGCTCTCAAAGAGGACAATGAGCCATCTTACATTTCAAAAGCTCCATTTCCTCAGAGGCTCACAAAGGTAAAGCAAGGTAATTCTATCAATGATATGATGAAAATCTTCAAGCAGGTAAATATATATATTCCTTTACTTGACGCTATTAAACAAGTACCGCTTATGCTAAATTCTTGAGGATCTATGTACAACAAAAGACAACTACATATGCTAAAAAGGCATTTTTAACTCGAACAGTTAGCTCTATAATTCAAAGCAACACCCTCCAAAATTTAAAGATCCAGTTGTCCTACTATCTCATGCATCTTAGGAAACCATAAAATTAGAAAGCTTTGCTAGATTTAGGAGCTAGTGTTAATCTTCTTCCTTATTATGTGTATATGCAACTTGGACTAGGCGAGTTAAAACCAACCTCTGTGATTTTACAACTTGCTGATAGATCTGTGAAAGTACCTCGTGGAATAGTAGAGGATGTTTTGATACAGGTTGACAAGTTTTATTTTCCTTTTGATTTTATTGTACTTGATACTCAACCTGTACGAGACTCTGCACAACACATTCCTGTAATTTTTGGTCGTCCTTTTCTGGCAACATCTAATGCTATTATTAATTGCAGGAATGGAGTTATGCAGCTATCCTTTGGCAACATGACAGTAGAATTGAATATTTTTAATGTCAACAAGCTACCACATGATAATGAGGATGTTGTTGATGTGGACATGATAGAAGCATTAGATGATGATTGTTTTGCTTATACTAATTGTGATGACGCGTTAAACATGTGCTTAACTCATTTGGGTTCTTATTTTGATGTTGATAGTGGTATAGAAGAAGTGAATTTTTGCTTGGATCAAGACCGTCATGGGTACAACTAAATGGAAATGACAATTGAGCCACTTCCAACGAGTGCCAAAGTCAATAGGTGCAAGCAAAGCAGGTCCTCCAAAGCACTATTCAGAGTGCCGTAAGGAAACCAGACAACAAGTCAAGCTAAGGACTATAAATAAGCGCTTAATGGGAGGCAACCCATTCTCTAACCTTTTATTTACTTGTTTTATATGTAGTAGTTTTAGATAGTTTAAATAATTTATTAGTTTTATTTTATTGCACTTATTAGGTCTCACCATGTCAAGTGCAGGATGTCCCACTTTGCGAGCCGCTTGGCTTATATCTAGGCAACTTTCTTTTGACCAAGGGTCCCAGTACTACATCTGAGTCCACTTCAACCGGACCTTCAACCAGCCAGATCCATCTTCTCCACGTCTGGGGAGTACCTGATCTTTTCCCTCCTTTATGTGCTTTATTTTGCTATTACATTGGGGACAATGTAATGTTTTAGTTTGGGGGTGGGTTAAAGAGTATCATAATACTTCATTGCTTCTGAATTTGTGCATCATTCTGGTCTATATAATTGAAGTAATTTTATTTTGTTAAAAAAAAACAAATAAAAAAAAAATTATTTTAGTAGTTTATTTGTCTAATTACTGTTGAATATCCTACTGCCAATGATGATATCTGTTCAAAATTGAGCACCTTTTTAGTAGAATATTAGACAACACTTGAACTCGTTCTTTTAACTGAATACTTATCCATGTTAGACCTGATTAAGGAAGCACATAGCCACTACTAACTTATCGTTTATTGGAAACATGACTTGAGTGTTTGTGTTAATATTGTTGACTGAGTATCATTATGAAAAATTTTGTTCCTATATCCTTAAGCTAGTGACTAAACTGTTTTGAGAACAGTTTGGGGGTTAAAGTTACTATTTGTGTCCTAAGAATTTTGATGGTTTGGGTTTTCTGGGTCTCATCTTTGGTTGAATAGGTTATAGTCAAAGAATCTAAACTGAGCACTACTCATTGCTGATAAAATAAAATAAAATAAAATATCTGACTCGAGCAATTAAGCCTGTTAGGGTATCTTAAAACCTGGTGCCCTATGGTCATCTGACTTGGGAGTTATCGGTCCAAAGCTCGCTACATGAGTCATATATATATAAAAAAAAGAGGAAAAAAAAGAAAAATAAATAAATAAATATATATTTACATCTTCACTTCTCTATTAGCCTGTGAGACTCGAGCAATTAAGTCTGTTAGGGTATTTCAAAACCTGGTGTCCTATGGTCATCTGACTTGGGAGTCATCGATCCAAAGCTCGCTACAAGGGTCACATAGAAAGCTAGTGAAAGAGAAGCATTGCACAGGATGCAAGACTGTTAACATGAGTAGCATAATAATAAAAAAAAAAGTAGAAGTGCTCGGTAAGGATTGCTAGGTTAGAACCTAAGAGACTGAAGATGAGAATTTAGAAATCACTCACCATCCTAATTCTAATAATACAAGTTCTGATTTTTACCACTTTAGTTGAAAAAGCATTGTGATGATCAATAAGAACCAATTTAAGCTAGAACACCTAGGATTAGAGAGAAAAGCATTAGAAGTGTGATAATTTACGAGAGGTGTAAGGAATAAATGACTACAAAGGGTTCGGGATTGTAAAACTATCAACAACACAATACTGGTCATGGTCTAATACATGTATAAGTTTAATTTTTGGCTATTCACACACTCACAAAAGGTTGGGCAACGAATAAGTGAAAATTTTTGTGTTGTTGTTTAATATCCTTCTAACAGTGTTGCTTTATTTTCAACATTGAGGCATACGGTAAGAAATTCAACATTGACTAATTTTCCGTTGATTTTATTAGCTTAGTTTAAATTTATATTTTAGTTTTGTTTTTGTTCGAGGACGAACAAAGGTTTAGTTTGGGGGTGTTTGATAAGTGCATTTTGCACACTTATTTTGACCTTTGAATTAATCATTTATGCTGTCATATAGTTGATTTTCTACTTAATCTAGTTTATTATTTTTCTATTTCAGTTTTGGACCCGTTTATAAGCACGTAGAGAATATTGGACGAAAAAAGCATAAAATTTGGTGAAAATCTACGAGTAAATGATATACCATTGGAAAGATAATCGAATTACGAGTCCACCACTTTTACAGATCTCAATTTGGAGCTTTCTACAAGAAGTTATGACCGTTTGAAAAACAACCTTGAAAGGTTAATTTTGTTTGCGGATTTTTACTTTCCTTTTTAGTCCCAATTCAACTAGGTAACTCTTGGCCACAAAAATTGTAATATTTTGGGATATTTTAGGGCACAATTAGAGTAGTATAAATATGAGTTATACTCCCATATCAAGAGGTTGGATTTTGGGGGCGAATCAAGAGAAGACGGAAGAGAACAAGAGAAGACAATTTTCAATTCGATATCGTTATGTAGTAATCATCAAAATACGTTTATAAAACTACATAAACCAATTTGGAGTCATTAAAATACATTTTGAATGACCATATTGGATGTTCAATGTCGAATTTAACGTTTTCTAAAAAATTGTTCAACATTCAACCGTAAAATCCATTGGTGAATGTCTAAAATGTATTTTAATTCTATTTTCAAATTTTTCTACATCATAGTACAAACACAAAGCCGATGTAATAATTTTGAATCGAAAATATACGTTTAGCACGACCATACATGTGTCCAATGTTGAACAATTTTTGTCGAAATTTGACAAAATTGACGAGTGTTACCCACAATTGGATGTACTAAACGTATTTTCAATTTGATATTGTTATGTATTAATCATCAAAATACGTTTATAAAACTATATAAATCAATTTGGAGTCATGAAAACACATTTTGAATGTCATATTGAATGTTCAATGTCAAGTTGCAACCGCTTTTTGTCAAAATTCTTCAACATTGAACCATGAAACCATCATGTGAATGTCCGAAATATATTTTTAATTAGATTTCCAAACATTTTATACATCATAGTATTATATACATAGCCAGATTTACTAATTTTGAATTAGAAACATACGTTTTGAACAACCATATATGTTGTTCGATTAATGTCGAACAATTTTGTTCAAAATTTGAAAAAAATTCAAGAGTATAACCGACCATTGGATGTACTAAACGAATTTTCAATTTGATATCGTTATATATTAATCATAAAAATCCATTTAGAAAATTGTATAAACAAATTTGGAGTCACAAAAACACATTTTGAATAACTAGATTAGATGTTCAATGTCGAATTGCAACTGTTTTTGTCTAAATTGTTCCACATTCAACTGTAAAACCCACGTGTGAATGTCCAAATATTTTTTTTAATTTGATTTCTAATCTTTTTATACATCATAGTATACAAAAAAAAGCCAGATGTAGTAGTTTTGAATTAGAAATTTTCATTTTAACAACCATACATTTTGTTCAATGTCGAACAATTTTAGTGAAAATTGAAAAAATTCATGAGTATAACCCACCATTGGATGTACTAAATATATTTTCAATTCGATATCGTTATGTAGTAATCATCAAAATACGTTTATAAAACTACATAAACCAATTTGGAGTCATTAAAATACATTTTGAATGACCATATTGGATGTTCAATGTCGAATTGCAACCGTTTTCGTCAAAATTGTTCAACATTCAACCGTAAAATCCACTGGTGAATGTCTAAAATGTATTTTAATTCTATTTTCAAATTTTTCTACATCATAGTACAAACACAAAGCCAGATGTAATAATTTTGAATCAGAAATATACGTTTAGCACGACCATACATGAATCCAATGTTGAACAATTTTTGTCGAAATTTGAAAAAATTGACGAGTGTTACCCACAATTGGATGTACTAAACGTATTTTCAATTTGATATTGTTATGTATTAATAATCAAAATACGTTTATAAAACTATATAAATCAATTTGGAGTCATGAAAACACATTTTGAATGTCATATTGAATGTTCAATGTCAAGTTGTAACCGTTTCTGTCAAAATTCTTCAACATTGAACCATGAAACCATCATGTGAATGTCCGAAATATATTTTTAATTAGATTTCCAAACATTTTATACATCATAGTTTATATACATAGCCAGATTTACTAATTTTGAATTAGAAACATACGTTTTGAACAACCATATATGTTGTTCAGTGTCGAACAATTTTTGTTCAAAATTTGAAAAAATTCAAGAGTATAACCGACCATTGGATGTACTAAACGAATTTTCAATTTGATATCGTTATATATTAATCATAAAAATCCATTTAGAAAATTGTATAAACAAATTTGGAGTCACAAAAACACATTTTGAATAACTAGATTAGATGTTCAATGTCGAATTGCAACTGTTTTTGTCAAAATTGTTCCACATTCAACTGTAAAACCCACGTGTGAATGTCCGAAATATTTTTTTAATTTGATTTCTAATCTTTTTATACATCATAGTATACAAAAAAAGCCAGACGTAGTAGTTTTGAATTAGAAATTTTCATTTTTAACAACCATACATTTTGTTCAATGTCGAACAATTTTAGTGAAAATTGAAAAAATTCATGAGTATAACCCACCATTGGATGTACTAAATATATTTTCAATTCGATATCGTTATGTAGTAATCATCAAAATACGTTTATAAAACTACATAAACCAATTTGGAGTCATTAAAATACATTTTGAATGACCATATTGGATGTTCAATGTCGAATTGCAACCGGTTTTTGTCAAAATTGTTCAACATTCAACCGTAAAAAATCCACTAGTGAATGTCTAAAATGTATTTTAATTCTATTTTCAAATTTTTCTACATCATAGTACAAACACAAAGCCAGATGTAATAATTTTGAATCAGAAATATACGTTTAGCACGACCATACATGAGTCCAATGTTGAACAATTTTTGTCGAAATTTGACAAAATTGACGAGTGTTACCCACAATTGGATGTACTAAACGTATTTTCAATTTGATATTGTTATGTATTAATAATCAAAATACGTTTATAAAACTATATAAATCAATTTGGAGTCATGAAAACACATTTTGAATGTCATATTGAATGTTCAATGTCAAGTTGTAACCGTTTCTGTCAAAATTCTTCAACATTGAACCATGAAACCATCATGTGAATGTCCGAAATATATTTTTAATTAGATTTCCAAACATTTTATACATCATAGTTTATATACATAGCCAGATTTACTAATTTTGAATTAGAAACATACGTTTTGAACAACCATATATGTTGTTCAGTGTCGAACAATTTTTGTTCAAAATTTGAAAAAATTCAAGAGTATAACCGACCATTGGATGTACTAAACGAATTTTCAATTTGATATCGTTATATATTAATCATAAAAATCCATTTAGAAAATTGTATAAACAAATTTGGAGTCACAAAAACACATTTTGAATAACTAGATTAGATGTTCAATGTCGAATTGCAACCGTTTTTGTCAAAATTGTTCCACATTCAACTGTAAAACCCACGTGTGAATGTCCAAAAATATTTTTTAATTTGATTTCTAATCTTTTATACATCATAGTATACAAAAAAAAAGCCAGACGTAGTAGTTTTTTGAATTAGAAATTTTCATTTTTAACAACCATACATTTTGTTCAATGTCGAACAATTTTAGTGAAAATTGAAAAAATTCATGAGTATAACCCACCATTGGATGTACTAAATATATTTTCAATTCGATATCGTTGTAGTAATCATCAAAATACGTTTATAAAACTACATAAACCAATTTGGAGTCATTAAAATACATTTTGAATGACCATATTGGATGTTCAATGTCGAATTGCAACTTTTTTCGTCAAAATTGTTCAACATTCAACCGTAAAATCCACTGGTGAATGTCTAAAATGTATTTTAATTCTATTTTCAAATTTTTTTACATCATAGTACAAACACAAAGCCAGATGTAATAATTTTGAATCAAAAATATACGTTTAGCACGACCATACATGAATCCAATGTTGAACAATTTTTGTCGAAATTTGAAAAAATTGACGAGTGTTACCCACAATTGGATGTACTAAACGTATTTTCAATTTGATATTGTTATGTATTAATAATCAAAATACGTTTATAAAACTATATAAATCAATTTGGAGTCATGAAAACACATTTTGAATGTCATATTGAATGTTCAATGTCAAGTTGTAACCGTTTCTGTCAAAATTCTTCAACATTGAACCATGAAACCATCATGTGATGTGAATGTCCGAAATATATTTTTAATTAGATTTCCAAACATTTTATACATCATAGTTTATATACATAGCCAGATTTACTAATTTTGAATTAGAAACATACGTTTTGAACAACCATATATGTTGTTCAGTGTCGAACAATTTTTGTTCAAAATTTGAAAAAATTCAAGAGTATAACCGACCATTGGATGTACTAAACGAATTTTCAATTTGATATCGTTATATATTAATCATAAAAATCCATTTAGAAAATTGTATAAACAAATTTGGAGTCACAAAACACATTTTGAATAACTATATTAGATGTTCAATGTCGAATTGCAACCGTTTTTGTCAAAATTGTTCCACATTCAACTGTAAAACCCACGTGTGAATGTCCAAAATATTTTTTTAATTTGATTTCTAATCTTTTTATACATCATAGTATACAAAAAAAAAAAGCCAGACGTAGTAGTTTTGAATTAGAAATTTTCATTTTTAACAACCATACATTTTGTTCATTGTCGAACAATTTTAGTGAAAATTGAAAAAATTCATGAGTATAACCCACCATTGGATGTACTAAATATATTTTCAATTCGATATCGTTATGTAGTAATCATCAAAATACGTTTATAAAACTACATAAACCAATTTGGAGTCATTAAAATACATTTTGAATGACCATATTGGATGTTCAATGTCGAATTGCAACCGTTTTCGTCAAAATTGTTCAACATTCAACCGTAAAATCCACTGGTGAATGTCTAAAATGTATTTTAATTCTATTTTCAAATTTTTCTACATCATAGTACAAACACAAAGCCAGATGTAATAATTTTGAATCAGAAATATACGTTTAGCACGACCATACATGAATCCAATGTTGAACAATTTTTGTCGAAATTTGACAAAATTGACGAGTGTTACCCACAATTGGATGTACTAAACGTATTTTCAATTTGATATTGTTATGTATTAATAATCAAAATACGTTTATAAAACTATATAAATCAATTTGGAGTCATGAAAACACATTTTGAATGTCATATTGAATGTTCAATGTCAAGTTGTAACCGTTTCTGTCAAAATTCTTCAACATTGAACCATGAAACCATCATGTGAATGTCCGAAATATATTTTTAATTAGATTTCCAAACATTTTACACATCATAGTTTATATACATAGCCGATTTACTAATTTTGAATTAGAAACATACGTTTTGAACAACCATATATGTTGTTCGATGTCGAAACAATTTTTGTTCAAAATTTGAAAAAATTCAAGAGTATAACCGACCATTGGATGTACTAAACGAATTTTCAATTTGATATCGTTATATATTAATCATCAAAATCCATTTAGAAAATTGTATAAACAAATTTGGAGTCACAAAACACATTTTGAATAACTATATTAGATGTTCAATGTCGAATTGCAACCGCTTTTTGTCAAAATTGTTCCACATTCAACTCAGTAAAAACCACGTGTGAATGTCCAAAATATTTTTTTATTTGATTTCTAATCTTTTTATACATCATAGTATACAAAAAAAAAAGCCAGACGTAGTAGTTTTGAATTAGAAATTTTCATTTTAACAACCATACATTTTGTTCAATGTCGAACAATTTTAGTGAAAATTGAAAAAATTCATGAGTATAACCCACCATTGGATGTACTAAATATATTTTCAATTCGATATCGTTATGTAGTAATCATCAAAATACGTTTATAAAACTACATAAACCAATTTGGAGTCATTAAAATACATTTTGAATGACCATATTGGATGTTCAATGTCGAATTGCAACCGTTTTTTTCGTCAAAATTGTTCAACATTCAACCGTAAAAATCCATTGGTGAATGTCTAAAATGTATTTTAATTCTATTTTCAAATTTTTCTACATCATAGTACAAACACAAAGCCAGATGTAATAATTTTGAATCAGAAATATACGTTTAGCACGACCATACATGTGTCCAATGTTGAACAATTTTTGTCGAAATTTGACAAAATTGACGAGTGTTACCCACAATTGGATGTACTAAACGTATTTTCAATTTGATATTGTTATGTATTAATCATCAAAATACGTTTATAAAACTATATAAATCAATTTGGAGTCATGAAAACACATTTTGAATGTCATATTGAATGTTCAATGTCAAGTTGCAACCGTTTTTTTTGTCAAAATTCTTCAACATTGAACCATAAAACCATCATGTGAATGTCCGAAATATATTTTTAATTAGATTTCCAAACATTTTATACATCATAGTTTATATACATAGCCAGATTTACTAATTTTGAATTAGAAACATACGTTTTGAACAACCATATATGTTGTTCAGTGTCGAACAATTTTTGTTCAAAATTTGAAAAAATTCAAGAGTATAACCGACCATTGGATGTACTAAACGAATTTTCAATTTGATATCGTTATATATTAATCATCAAAATCCATTTAGAAAATTGTATAAACAAATTTGGAGTCACAAAAACACATTTTTTAATAACTATATTAGATGTTCAATGTCGAATTGCAACCGCTTTTTGTCAAAATTGTTCCACATTCAACTAGTAAAACCCACGTGTGAATGTCCGAAATGTTTTTTTAATTTGATTTCTAATCTTTATATACATCATAGTATACAAAAAAAAGCCAGACGTAGTAGTTTTGAATTAGAAATTTTCATTTTTAACAACCATACATTTTGTTCATTGTCGAACAATTTTAGTGAAAATTGAAAAAATTCATGAGTATAACCCACCATTGGATGTACTAAATATATTTTCAATTCGATATCGTTATGTAGTAATCATCAAAATACGTTTATAAAACTACATAAACCAATTTGGAGTCATTAAAATACATTTTGAATGACCATATTGGATGTTCAATGTCGAATTGCAACCGTTTTTTCGTCAAAATTGTTCAACATTCAACCGTAAAAATCCATTGGTGAATGTCTAAAATGTATTTTAATTCTATTTTCAAATTTTTCTACATCATAGTACAAACACAAAGCCGGATGTAATAATTTTGAATCGAAAATATACGTTTAGCACGACCATACATGTGTCCAATGTTGAACAAGTTTTGTCGAAATTTGACAAAATTGACGAGTGTTACCCACAATTGGATGTACTAAACGTATTTTCAATTTGATATTGTTATGTATTAATAATCAAAATACGTTTATAAAACTATATAAATCAATTTGGAGTCATGAAAACACATTTTGAATGTCATATTGAATGTTCAATGTCAAGTTGCAACCGTTTTTGTCAAAATTCTTCAACATTGAACCATAAAACCATCATGTGAATGTCCGAAATATATTTTTAATTAGATTTCCAAACATTTTATACATCATAGTATATATACATAGCCAGATTTACTAATTTTGAATTAGAAACATACGTTTTGAACAACCATACATGTTGTTCGATTGTCGAACAATTTTTGTTTCAAAATTTGAAAAAATTCAAGAGTATAACCGACCATTGGATGTACTAAACGAATTTTCAATTTGATATCGTTATATATTAATCATCAAAATCCATTTAGAAAATTGTATAAACAAATTTGGAGTCACAAAAACACATTTTGAATAACTAGATTAGATGTTCAATGTCGAATTGCAACCGTTTTTGTCAAAATTGTTCCACATTCAACTCAGAAACCCACGTGTGAATGTCCAAATATTTTTTTTAATTTGATTTCTAATCTTTTTATACATCATAGTATACAAAAAAAGCCAGACGTAGTAGTTTTGAATTAGAAATTTTCATTTTTAACAACCATACATTTTGTTCAATGTCGAACAATTTTAGTGAAAATTGAAAAAATTCATGAGTATAACCCACCATTGGATGTACTAAATATATTTTCAATTCGATATCGTTATGTAGTAATCATCAAAATACGTTTATAAAACTACATAAACCAATTTGGAGTCATTAAAATACATTTTGAATGACCATATTGGATGTTCAATGTCGAATTGCAACCGTTTTCGTCAAAATTGTTCAACATTCAACCGTAAAATCCACTGGTGAATGTCTAAAATGTATTTTAATTCTATTTTCAAATTTTTCTACATCATAGTACAAACACAAAGCCAGATGTAATAATTTTGAATCAGAAATATACGTTTAGCACGACCATACATGTGTCCAATGTTGAACAATTTTTGTCGAAATTTGACAAAATTGACGAGTGTTACCCACAATTGGATGTACTAAACGTATTTTCAATTTGATATTGTTATGTATTAATCATCAAAATACGTTTATAAAACTATATAAATCAATTTGGAGTCACGAAAACACATTTTGAATGTCATATTGAATGTTCAATGTCAAATTGCAACCGTTTTTGTCAAAATTCTTCAACATTGAACCATAAAACCCGCATGTGAATGTCCGAAATATATTTTTAATTAGATTTCCAAACATTTTATACATCATAGTATATATACATAGCCAGATTTACTAATTTTGAATTAGAAAATACGTTTTGAACAACCATACATGTTGTTCATTGTCGAAACAATTTTTGTTTAAATTTGAAAAAATTCAAGAGTATAACCGACCATTGGATGTACTAAACAAATTTTCAATTTGATATCGTTATATATTAATCATCAAAATCCGTTTAGAAAATTGTATAAACAAATTTGGAGTCACAAAAACACATTTTGAATAACTATATTAGATGTTCAATGTCGAATTGCAACTGCTTTTGTCAAAATTGTTCCACATTCAACTCAGAAACCCACGTGTGAATGTCCAAATATTTTTTTTTAATTTGATTTCTAATCTTTTATACATCATAGTATACAAAAAAAAAGCCAGACGTAGTAGTTTTGAATTAGAAATTTTCATTTTTAACAACCATACATTTTGTTCAATGTCGAACAATTTTAGTGAAAATTGAAAAAATTCATGAGTATAACCCACCATTGGATGTACTAAATATATTTTCAATTCGATATCGTTATGTAGTAATCATCAAAATACGTTTATAAAACTACATAAACCAATTTGGAGTCATTAAAATACATTTTGAATGACCATATTGGATGTTCAATGTCGAATTGCAACCGTTTTCGTCAAAATTGTTCAACATTCAACCGTAAAATCCACTTGGTGAATGTCTAAAATGTATTTTAATTCTATTTTCAAATTTTTTACATCATAGTACAAACACAAAGCCATATGTAATAATTTTGAATCAGAAATATACGTTTAGCACGACCATACATGTGTCCAATGTTGAACAATTTTTGTCGAAATTTGACAAAATTGACGAGTGTTACCCACAATTGGATGTACTAAACGTATTTTCAATTTGATATTGTTATGTATTAATCATCAAAATACGTTTATAAAACTATATAAATCAATTTGGAGTCACGAAAACACATTTTGAATGTCATATTGAATGTTCAATGTCAAATTGCAACCGTTTTTGTCAAAATTCTTCAACATTGAACCATAAAACCATCATGTGAATGTCCGAAATATATTTTTAATTAGATTTCCAAACATTTTATACATCATAGTTTATATACATAGCCGTTTACTAATTTTGAATTAGAAACATACGTTTTGAACAACCATATATGTTGTTCGATTATGTCGAACAATTTTTGTTCAAAAATTTGAAAAAATTCAAGAGTATAACCGACCATTGGATGTACTAAACGAATTTTCAATTTGATATCGTTATATATTAATCATCAAAATCCATTTAGAAAATTGTATAAACAAATTTGGAGTCACAAAAACACATTTTGAATAACTATATTAGATGTTCAATGTCGAATTGCAACCGTTTTTGTCAAAATTGTTCCACATTCAACTGTAAAACCCACGTGTGAATGTCCAAATATTTTTTTTTTAATTTGATTTCTAATCTTTTATACATCATAGTATACAAAAAAAGCCAGACGTAGTAGTTTTGAATTAGAAATTTTCATTTTTAACAACCATACATTTTGTTCAATGTCGAACAATTTTAGTGAAAATTGAAAAAATTCATGAGTATAACCCACCATTGGATGTACTAAATATATTTTCAATTCGATATCGTTATGTAGTAATCATCAAAATACGTTTATAAAACTACATAAACCAATTTGGAGTCATTAAAATACATTTTGAATGACCATATTGGATGTTCAACGTCGAATTGCAACCGTTTTCGTCAAAATTGGTCAACATTCAACCCTAAAATCCACTGGTGAATGTCTAAAATGTATTTTAATTCTATTTTCAAAATTTTCTACATCATAGTACAAACATAAAGCCAGATGTAATAATTTTGACTCAGAAATATACGTTTAGCACGACCATACATGTGTCCAATGTTGAACAATTTTTGTCGAAATTTGACAAAATTGACGAGTGTTACCCACAATTGGATGTACTAAACGTATTTTCAATTTGATATTGTTATGTATTAATCATCAAAATACGTTTTTAAATCTATATAAATTAATTTGGACTCAAGAAAACACATTTTGAATGCCATATTGAATGTTCAATGTCAAGTTGCAACCGTTTTTTGTCGAAATTCTTGATCGTTGAACCAAAAAACCATCATGTGAATGTCCGAAATATATTTTTAATTAGATTTCCAAAAATTTATACATCATAGTATATATACATAGCCAGATTTACTAATTTTGAATTAGAAACATACGTTTTGAACAACCATACATGTTGTTCAGTGTCGAACAATTTTTGTTTAAAATTTGAAAAAATTCAAGAGTATAACCGACCATTGGATGTACTAAACGAATTTTCAATTTGATATCGTTATATATTAATCATCAAAATCCGTTTAGAAAATTGTATAAACAAATTTGGAGTCACAAAAACACATTTTGAATAACTATATTAGATGTTCAATGTCGAATTGCAACTGCTTTTTGTCAAAATTGTTCCACATTCAACTGTAAAACCCACGTGTGAATGTCCGAAATATTTTTTTTTAATTTGATTTCTAACTTCTTTTATACATCATAGTATACAAAAAAAAAAGCCAGACGTAGTAGTTTTGAATTAGAAATTTTCATTTTTAACAACCATACATTTTGTTCAATGTCGAACAATTTAGTGAAAAAATTGAAAAAATTCATGAGTATAACCCACCATTGGATGTACTAAATATATTTTCAATTCGATATCGTTATGTAGTAATCATCAAAAAAATACGTTTTATAAAACTACATAAACCAATTTGGAGTCATTAAAATACATTTTGAATGACCATATTGGATGTTCAATGTCGAATTGCAACCGTTTTCGTCAAAATTGTTCAACATTCAACCGTAAAATCCACTGGTAAATGTCTAAAATGTATTTTAATTCTATTTTCAAATTTTTCTACATCATAGTACAAACACAAAGCCAGATGTAATAATTTTGAATCAGAAATATACGTTTAGCACGACCATACATGTGTCCAATGTTGAACAATTTTTGTCGAAATTTGACAAAATTGACGAGTGTTACCCACAATTGGATGTACTAAACGTATTTTCAATTTGATATTGTTATGTATTAATCATCAAAATACGTTTATAAAACTATATAAATCAATTTGGAGTCACGAAAACACATTTTGAATGCCATATTGAATGTTCAATGTCAAATTGCAACCTGCTTTTTTGTCAAAATTCTTCAACATTGAACCATAAAACCATCATGTGAATGTCCGAAATATATTTTTAATTAGATTTCCAAACATTTTATACATCATAGTATATATACATAGCCAGATTTACTAATTTTGAATTAGAAACATACGTTTTGAACAACCATACATGTTGTTCAGTGTCGAACAATTTTTGTTCAAAATTTGAAAAAATTCAAGAGTATAACCGACCATTGGATGTACTAAACGAATTTTCAATTTGATATCGTTATATATTAATCATAAAAATCCATTTAGAAAATTGTATAAACAAATTTGGAGTCACAAAAACACATTTTGAATAACTATATTAGATGTTCAATGTCGAATTGCAACCGTTTTTGTCAAAATTGTTCCACATTCAACTGTAAAACCCACGTGTGAATGTCCGAAATATTTTTTTAATTTGATTTCTAATCTTTTATACATCATAGTATACAAAAAAAGCCAGACGTAGTAGTTTTGAATTAGAAATTTTCATTTTAACAACCATACATTTTGTTCAATGTCGAACAATTTTAGTGAAAATTGAAAAAATTCATGAGTATAACCCACCATTGGATGTACTAAATATATTTTCAATTCGATATCGTTATGTAGTAATCATCAAAATACGTTTATAAAACTACATAAACCAATTTGGAGTCATTAAAATACATTTTGAATGACCATATTGGATGTTCAATGTCGAATTGCAACCGTTTTCGTCAAAATTGTTCAACATTCAACCGTAAAATCCACTGGTAAATGTCTAAAATGTATTTTAATTCTATTTTCAAATTTTTCTACATCATAGTACAAACAAAGCCGATGTAATAATTTTGAATCAGAAATATACGTTTAGCACGACCATACATGTGTCCAATGTTGAACAATTTTTGTCGAAATTTGACAAAATTGACGAGTGTTACCCACAATTGGATGTACTAAACGTATTTTCAATTTGATATTGTTATGTATTAATCATCAAAATACGTTTATAAAACTATATAAATCAATTTGGAGTCACGAAAACACATTTTGAATGCCATATTGAATGTTCAATGTCAAATTGCAAACTGTTTTTGTCAAAATTCTTCAACATTGAACCATAAAACCCATGTGAATGTCCGAAATATATTTTTAATTAGATTTCCAAACATTTTATACATCATAGTATATATATATAGCCGATTTTACTAATTTTGAATTAGAAACATACGTTTTGAACAACCATACATGTTGTTCAGTGTCGAACAATTTTTGTTCAAAATTTGAAAAAATTCAAGAGTATAACCGACCATTGGATGTACTAAACGAATTTTCAATTTGATATCGTTATATATTAATCATCAAAATCCATTTAGAAAATTGTATAAACAAATTTGGAGTCACAAAAACACATTTTGAATAACTATATTAGATGTTCAATGTCGAATTGCAACCGTTTTTGTCAAAATTGTTCCACATTCAACTGTAAAACCCACGTGTGAATGTCCGAAATATTTTTTTAATTTGATTTCTAATCTTTTTATACATCATAGTATACAAAAAAAAAGCCAGACGTAGTAGTTTTGAATTAGAAATTTTCATTTTTAACAACCATACATTTTGTTCAATGTCGAACAATTTTAGTGAAAATTGAAAAAATTCATGAGTATAACCCACCATTGGATGTACTAAATATATTTTCAATTCGATATCGTTATGTAGTAATCATCAAAATACGTTTATAAAACTACATAAACCAATTTGGAGTCATTAAAATACATTTTGAATGACCATATTGGATGTTCAATGTCGAATTGCAACCGTTTTCGTCAAAATTGTTCAACATTCAACCGTAAAATCCACTGGTGAATGTCTAAAATGTATTTTAATTCTATTTTCAAATTTTTGTACATCATAGTACAAACACAAAGCCGATGTAATAATTTTGAATCGAAAATATACGCTTAGCACGACCATACATGTGTCCATGTTGAACAATTTTTGTCGAAATTTGACAAAATTGACGAGTGTTACCCACAATTGGATGTACTAAACGTATTTTCAATTTGATATTGTTATGTATTCATCATCAAAATACGTTTATAAAACTATATAAATCAATTTGGAGTCACGAAAACACATTTTGAATGCCATATTGAATGTTCAATGTCAAATTGCAACCGTTTTTGTCAAAATTCTTCAACATTGAACCATAAAACCTTCATGTGAATGTCCGAAATATATTTTTAATTAGATTTCCAAACATTTTATACATCATAGTATATATACATAGCCAGATTTACTAATTTTGAATTAGAAACATACGTTTTGAACAACCATACATGTTGTTCAGTGTCGAACAATTTTTGTTTAAAATTTGAAAAAATTCAAGAGTATAACCGACCATTGGATGTACTAAACGAATTTTCAATTTGATATCGTTATATATTAATCATCGAAATCCGTTTAGAAAATTGTATAAACAAATTTGGAGTCTCTAAAACACATTTTGAATAACTATATTAGATGTTTAATGTCGAATTGCAACTGTTTTTGTCAAAATTGTTCCACATTCAACTGTAAAACCCATGTGTGAATGTCTGAAATATTATTTTAATTTGATTTCTAATCTTTTTATACATCATAGTATACAAAAAAAGCCAGACATAGTATTTTTGATTTAGAAATTTTCATTTTTAACAACCGTACATTTTGTTCAATGTCGAACAATTTTAGTGAAAATTGAAAAAATTCATGAGAATAACCCACCATTGGATGTACTAAATGTGTTTTCAATTCGATATCGTTATGTAGTAATCATCAAAATACGTTTATAAAACTACATAAACCAATTTGGAGTCATTAAAATACATTTTGAATGACCATATTGGATGTTCAACGTCGAATTGCAACCGTTTTCGTCAAAATTGGTCAACATTCAACCCTAAAATCCACTGGTGAATGTCTAAAATGTATTTTAATTCTATTTTCAAATTTTTACATCATAGTACAAACACAAAGCCGAGATGTAATAATTTTGAATCGAAAATATACGCTTATTTAGCACGACCATACATGTGTCCAATGTTGAACAATTTTTGTCGAAATTTGACAAAATTGACGAGTGTTACCCACAATTGGATGTACTAAACGTATTTTCAATTTGATATTGTTATGT
This sequence comes from Forsythia suspensa, assembly GCA_023638005.1. Lineage (NCBI taxonomy): Eukaryota > Viridiplantae > Streptophyta > Magnoliopsida > Lamiales > Oleaceae > Forsythia > Forsythia suspensa. Next base: position 45,475,345 of record CM042674.1, read on the forward strand.
ATTAATCATCAAAAAAATACGTTTATAAAACTATATAAATCAATTTGGAGTCACGAAAACACATTTTGAATGCCATATTGAATGTTCAATGTCAAATTGCAACCGTTTTTGTCAAAATTCTTCAACATTGAACCATAAAACCATCATGTGAATGTCCGAAATATATTTTTAATTAGATTTCCAAACATTTTATACATCATAGTATATATACATAGCCGATTTACTAATTTTGAATTAGAAACATACGTTTTGAACAACCATACATGTTGTTCGATGTCGAACAATTTTTTTGTTCAAATTTGAAAAAATTCAAGAGTATAACCGACCATTGGATGTACTAAACGAATTTTCAATTTGATATCGTTATATATTAATCATCAAAATCCATTTAGAAAATTGTATAAACAAATTTGGAGTCACAAAAACACATTTTGAATAACTATATTAGATGTTCAATGTCGAATTGCAAACTGCTTTTTGTCAAAATTGTTCCACATTCAACTGTAAAACCCACGTGTGAATGTCCGAAATATTTTTTTAATTTGATTTCTAATCTTTTTATACATCATAGTATACAAAAAAAGCCAGACGTAGTAGTTTTGAATTAGAAATTTTCATTTTAACAACCATACATTTTGTTCAATGTCGAACAATTTTAGTGAAAATTGAAAAATTCATGAGTATAACCCACCATTGGATGTACTAAATATATTTTCAATTCGATATCGTTATGTAGTAATCATCAAAATACGTTTATAAAACTACATAAACCAATTTGGAGTCATTAAAATACATTTTGAATGACCATATTGGATGTTCAATGTCGAATTGCAACCGTTTTCGTCAAAATTGTTCAACATTCAACCGTAAAATCCACTGGTGAATGTCTAAAATGTATTTTAATTCTATTTTCAAATTTTTCTACATCATAGTACAAACACAAAGCCGATGTAATAATTTTGAATCGAAAATATCGTTTAGCACGACCATACATGTGTCCAATGTTGAACAATTTTTGTCGAAATTTGACAAAATTGACGAGTGTTACCCACAATTGGATGTACTAAACGTATTTTCAATTTGATATTGTTATGTATTAATCATCAAAATACGTTTATAAAACTATATAAAATCAATTTGGAGTCACGAAAACACATTTTGAATGCCATATTGAATGTTCAATGTCAAATTGCAACTGCTTTTGTCAAAATTCTTCAACATTGAACCATAAAACCATCATGTGAATGTCCGAAATATATTTTTTAAATTAGATTTCCAAACATTTTATACATCATAGTATATATACATAGCCGATTTACTAATTTTGAATTAGAAACATACGTTTTGAACAACCATACATGTTGTTCGTTGTCGAACAATTTTTGTTCAAAATTTGAAAAAATTCAAGAGTATAACCGACCATTGGATGTACTAAACAATTTTCAATTTGATATCGTTATATATTAATCATCAAAATCCATTTAGAAAATTGTATAAACAAATTTGGAGTCACAAAAACACATTTTGAATAACTATATTAGATGTTCAATGTCGAATTGCAAACTGCTTTTGTCAAAATTGTTCCACATTCAACTGTAAAACCCACGTGTGAATGTCCAAAATATTTTTTTAATTTGATTTCAATCTTTTATACATCATAGTATACAAAAAAAAAAGCCGAGTAGTAGTTTTGAATTAGAAATTTTCATTTTTAACAACCATACATTTTGTTCAATGTCGAACAATTTTAGTGAAAATTGAAAAAAATTCATGAGTATAACCCACCATTGGATGTACTAAATATATTTTTCAATTCGATATCGTTATGTAGTAATCATCAAAATACGTTTATAAAACTACATAAACCAATTTGGAGTCATTAAAATACATTTTGAATGACCATATTGGATGTTCAATGTCGAATTGCAACCGTTTTTCGTCAAAATTGTTCAACATTCAACCGTAAAATCCACTGGTGAATGTCTAAAATGTATTTTAATTCTATTTTCAAATTTTTCTACATCATAGTACAAACACAAAGCCAGATGTAATAATTTTGAATCAGAAATATACGTTTAGCACGACCATACATGTGTCCAATGTTGAACAATTTTTGTCGAAATTTGACAAAATTGACGAAAGTGTTACCCACAATTGGATGTACTAAACGTATTTTCAATTTGATATTGTTATGTATTAATCATCAAAATACGTTTATAAAACTATATAAATCAATTTGGAGTCACGAAAACACATTTTGAATGCCATATTGAATGTTCAATGTCAAATTGCAACCGCTTTTTGTCAAAATTCTTCAACATTGAACCATAAAACCATCATGTGAATGTCCGAAATATATTTTTAATTAGATTTCCAAACATTTTATACATCATAGTATATATACATAGCCAGATTTACTAATTTTGAATTAGAAACATACGTTTTGAACAACCATACATGTTGTTCAGTGTCGAACAATTTTTGTTTAAAATTTGAAAAAATTCAAGAGTATAACCGACCATTGGATGTACTAAACGAATTTTCAATTTGATATCGTTATATATTAATCATCAAAATCCGTTTAGAAAATTGTATAAACAAATTTGGAGTCTCTAAAACACATTTTGAATAACTATATTAGATGTTCAATGTCGAATTGCAACCGTTTTGTCAAAATTGTTCCACATTCAACTCAAAAACCCACGTGTGAATGTCCAAAATATTTTTTAATTTGATTTCTAATCTTTTATACATCATAGTATACAAAAAAAAGCCAGACGTAGTAGTTTTGAATTAGAAATTTTCATTTTTAACAACCATACATTTTGTTCAATGTCGAACAATTTTAGTGAAAATTGAAAAAAAATTCATGAGTATAACCCACCATTGGATGTACTAAATATATTTTCAATTCGATATCGTTATGTAGTAATCATCAAAATACGTTTATAAAACTACATAAACCAATTTGGAGTCATTAAAATACATTTTGAATGACCATATTGGATGTTCAATGTCGAATTGCAACCGTTTTTTCGTCAAAATTGTTCAACATTCAACCGTAAAATCCATTGGTGAATGTCTAAAATGTATTTTAATTCTATTTTCAAATTTTTCTACATCATAGTACAAACACAAAGCCGATGTGTAATAATTTTGAATCGAAAATATACGTTTAGCACGACCATACATGTGTCCAATGTTGAACAATTTTTGTCGAAATTTGACAAAATTGACGAGTGTTACCCACAATTGGATGTACTAAACGTATTTTCAATTTGATATTGTTATGTATTAATCATCAAAATACGTTTATAAAACTATAAAAATCAATTTGGAGTCACGAAAACACATTTTGAATGCCATATTGAATGTTCAATGTCAAATTGCAACCGTTTTGTCAAAATTCTTCAACATTGAACCATAAAACCATCATGTGAATGTCCGAAATATATTTTTTTAATTAGATTTCCAAACATTTTATACATCATAGTATATATACATAGCCAGATTTACTAATTTTGAATTAGAAACATACGTTTTGAACAACCATACATGTTGTTCGTTCGTTAATCGAACAATTTTTTTGTTCAAAATTTGAAAAAATTCAAGAGTATAACCGACCATTGGATGTACTAAACGAATTTTCAATTTGATATCGTTATATATTAATCATCAAAATCCGTTTAGAAAATTGTATAAACAAATTTGGAGTCACAAAAACACATTTTGAATAACTATATTAGATGTTCAATGTCGAATTGCAACCGTTTTTGTCAAAATTGTTCCACATTCAACCTCAGAAAACCCACGTGTGAATGTCCAAAATATTTTTTAATTTGATTTCTAATCTTTTTATACATCATAGTATACAAAAAAAGACAGAGTAGTAGTTTTGAATTAGAAATTTTCATTTTAACAACCATACATTTTGTTCAATGTCGAACAATTTTAGTGAAAATTGAAAAAATTCATGAGTATAACCCACCATTGGATGTACTAAACGTATTTTCAATTCGATATCGTTATGTAGTAATCATCAAAATACGTTTATAAAACTACATAAACCAATTTGGAGTCATTAAAATACATTTTGAATGACCATATTGGATGTTCAATGTCGAATTGCAACCGTTTTACGCGTCAAAATTGTTCAACATTCAACCGTAAAATCCATTGGTAAATGTCTAAAATGTATTTTAATTCTATTTTCAAATTTTCTCACATCATAGTACAAACACAAAGCCAGATGTAATAATTTTGAATCGAAATATACGTTTAGCACGACCATACATGTGTCCAATGTTGAACAATTTTGTCGAAAATTTGACAAAATTGACGAGTGTTACCCACAATTGGATGTACTAAACGTATTTTCAATTTGATATTGTTATGTATTAATCATCAAAATACGTTTATAAAACTATATAAATCAATTTGGAGTCACGAAAACACATTTTGAATGCCATATTGAATGTTCAATGTCAAATTGCAACCGCTTTTGTCAAAATTCTTCAACATTGAACCATAAAACCCATGTGAATGTCCGAAAATATATTTTTAATTAGATTTCCAAACATTTTATACATCATAGTATATATACATAGCCGATTTACTAATTTTGAATTAGAAACATACGTTTTGAACAACCATACATGTTGTTCGATGTCGAACAATTTTTGTTCAAAATTTGAAAAAATTCAAGAGTATAACCGACCATTGGATGTACTAAACGAATTTTCAATTTGATATCGTTATATATTAATCATCAAAATCATTTAGAAAAAAATGTATAAACAAATTTGGAGTCACAAAAACACATTTTGAATAACTATATTAGATGTTCAATGTCGAATTGCAACCGTTTGTCAAAATTTGTTCCACATTCAACTGTAAAACCCACGTGTGAATGTCCGAAATATTTTTTTTTAATTTGATTTCTAATCTTTTATACATCATAGTATACAAAAAAAAAGCCAGACGTAGTAGTTTTGAATTAGAAATTTTCATTTTTAACAACCATACATTTTGTTCAATGTCGAACAATTTTAGTGAAAATTGAAAAATTTCATGAGTATAACCCACCATTGGATGTACTAAACATATTTTCAATTCGATATCGTTATGTAGTAATCATCAAAATACGTTTATAAAACTACATAAACCAATTTGGAGTCATTAAATTACATTTTGAATGACCATATTGGATGTTCAATGTCGAATTGCAACCGTTTTCGTCAAAATTGTTCAACATTCAACCGTAAAATCCACTTGTAAATGTCTAAAATGTATTTTAATTCTATTTTCAAATTTTTCTACATCATAGTACAAACACAAAGCCGTATGTAATAATTTTGAATCGAAAATATACGTTTAGCACGACCATACATGTGTCCAATGTTGAACAATTTTTGTCGAAATTTGACAAAATTGACGAGTGTTACCCACAATTGGATGTACTAAACGTATTTTCAATTTGATATTGTTATGTAATAATCATCAAAATACGTTTATAAAACTATAAAAATCAATTTGGAGTCACGAAAACACATTTTGAATGCCATATTGAATGTTCAATGTCAAATTGCAACCGTTTTTTGTCGAAATTCTTGATCGTTGAACCAAAAAACCATCATGTGAATGTCCGAAATATATTTTTAATTAGATTTCCAAACATTTTATACATCATAGTATATATACATAGCCAGATTTACTAATTTTGAATTAGAAACATACGTTTTGAACAACCATACATGTTGTTCAGTGTCGAACAATTTTTGTTCAAAATTTGAAAAAATTCAAGAGTATAACCGACCATTGGATGTACTAAACGAATTTTCAATTTGATATCGTTATATATTAATCATCAAAATCCATTTAGAAAATTGTATAAACAAATTTGGAGTCACAAAAACACATTTTGAATAACTATATTAGATGTTCAATGTCGAATTGCAACCGTTTTTGTCAAAATTGTTCCACATTCAACTGTAAAACCCACGTGTGAATGTCCGAAATATTTTTTTAATTTGATTTCTAATCTTTTTATACATCATAGTATACAAAAAAAGCCAGACGTAGTAGTTTTGAATTAGAAATTTTCATTTTTAACAACCATACATTTTGTTCAATGTCGAACAATTTTAGTGAAAATTGAAAAAATTCATGAGTATAACCCACCATTGGATGTACTAAACGTATTTTCAATTCGATATCGTTATGTAGTAATCATCAAAATACGTTTATAAAACTACATAAACCAATTTGGAGTCATTAAAATACATTTTGAATGACCATATTGGATGTTCAATGTCGAATTGCAACCGTTTTCGTCAAAATTGTTCAACATTCAACCGTAAAATCCACTGGTAAATGTCTAAAATGTATTTTAATTCTATTTTCAAATTTTTCTACATCATAGTACAAACACAAAGCCAGATGTAATAATTTTGAATCAGAAATATACGTTTAGCACGACCATACATGTGTCCAATGTTGAACAATTTTTGTCGAAATTTGACAAAATTGACGAGTGTTACCCACAATTGGATGTACTAAACGTATTTTCAATTTGATATTGTTATGTATTAATCATCAAAATACGTTTATAAAACTATATAAATCAATTTGGAGTCACGAAAACACATTTTGAATGCCATATTGAATGTTCAATGTCAAATTGCAACCGTTTTTGTCAAAAATTCTTCAACATTGAACCATAAAACCATCATGTGAATGTCCGAAATATATTTTAATTAGATTTCCAAACATTTTATACATCATAGTATATATACATAGCCAGATTTACTAATTTTGAATTAGAAACATACGTTTTGAACAACCATACATGTTGTTCGATGTCGAACAATTTTTGTTCAAAATTTGAAAAATTCAAGAGTATAACCGACCATTGGATGTACTAAACGAATTTTCAATTTGATATCGTTATATATTAATCATCAAAATCCATTTAGAAAATTGTATAAACAAATTTGGAGTCACAAAAACACATTTTGAATAACTATATTAGATGTTCAATGTCGAATTGCAACCGTTTTTTGTCAAAATTGTTCCACATTCAACTCAAAAACCACGTGTGAATGTCCAAAATATTTTTTAATTTGATTTCTAATCTTTTATACATCATAGTATACAAAAAAAAGCCAGACGTAGTAGTTTTGAATTAGAAATTTTCATTTTTAACAACCATACATTTTGTTCAATGTCGAACAATTTTAGTGAAAATTGAAAAAATTCATGAGTATAACCCACCATTGGATGTACTAAATATATTTTCAATTCGATATCGTTATGTAGTAATCATCAAAAAACGTTTATAAAACTACATAAACCAATTTGGTGTCATTAAATTACATTTTGAATGACCATATTGGATGTTCAATGTCGAATTGCAACCGTTTTCGTCAAAATTGTTCAACATTCAACCGTAAAATCCACTGGTAAATGTCTAAAATGTATTTTAATTCTATTTTCAAAATTTTCTACATCATAGTACAAACATAAAGCCAGATGTAATAATTTTGAATCAGAAATATACATTTAGCACGACCATACATGTGTCCAATGTTGAACAAGTTTTGTCGAAATTTGACAACATTGACGAGTGTTACCACAATTGGATGTACTAAACGTATTTTCAATTTGATATTGTTGTGTATTAATCATCAAAATACGTTTATAAAACTATATAAATCAATTTGGAGTCACGAAAACACATTTTGAATGCCATATTGAATGTTCAATGTCAAATTGCAACCGTTTTTGTCAAAATTCTTCAACATTGAACCATAAAACCATCATGTGAATGTCCGAAATATATTTTTAATTAGATTTCCAAACATTTTATACATCATAGTTTATATACATAGCCAGATTTACTAATTTTGAATTAGAAACATACGTTTTGAACAACCATAAATGTTGTTCAGTGTCGAACAATTTTTGTTCAAAATTTGAAAAAATTCAAGAGTATAACCGACCATTGGATGTACTAAACGAATTTTCAATTTGATATCGTTATATATTAATCATAAAAATCCATTTAGAAAATTGTATAAACAAATTTGGAGTCACAAAAACACATTTAGAATAACTAGATTAGATGTTCAATATCGAATTGCAACCGTTTTTGTCAAAATTGTTCCACATTCAACTGTAAAACCCACGTGTGAATGTCCAAAATATTTTTTTAATTTGATTTCTAATCTTTTTATACATCATAGTATACAAAAAAAAGCCAGACGTAGTAGTTTTGAATTAGAAATTTTCATTTTTAACAACCATACATTTTGTTCATTGTCGAACAATTTTAGTGAAAATTGAAAAAATTCATGAGTATAACCCACCATTGGATGTACTAAATATATTTTCAATTCGATATCGTTATGTAGTAATCATCAAAATACGTTTATAAAACTACATAAACCAATTTGGAGTCATTAAAATACATTTTGAATGACCATATTGGATGTTCAATGTCGAATTGCAACCGTTTTAAAATGTCAAAAAATTGTTCAACATTCAACCAACCGTAAATCCATTGGTAAATGTCTAAAATGTATTTTAATTCTATTTTCAAAATTTTCTACATCATAGTACAAACATAAAGCCAGATGTAATAATTTTGAATCAAAAATATACATTTAGCACGACCATACATGTGTCCAATGTTGAACAAGTTTTGTCGAAATTTGACAAAATTGACGAGTGTTACCCACAATTGGATGTACTAAACGTATTTTCAATTTGATATTGTTATGTATTAATCATCAAAATACGTTTATAAAACTATATAAATCAATTTGGAGTCACGAAAACACATTTTGAATGCCATATTGAATGTTCAATGTCAAATTGCAACCGTTTTTGTCAAAATTCTTCAACATTGAACCATAAAACCCGCATGTGAATGTCCGAAATATATTTTTAATTAGATTTCCAAACATTTTATACATCATAGTATATATACATAGCCAGATTTACTAATTTTGAATTAGAAACATACGTTTTGAACAACCATACATGTTGTTCAATTAATCGAACAATTTTTGTTCAAAATTTGAAAAAATTCAAGAGTATAACCGACCATTGGATGTACTAAACGAATTTTCAATTTGATATCGTTATATATTAATCATCAAAATCCGTTTAGAAAATTGTATAAACAAATTTGGAGTCACAAAAACACATTTTGAATAACTATATTAGATGTTCAATGTCGAATTGCAATCTTTTTTGTTGAAATTGTTCCACATTCAACTGTAAAACCCACGTGTGAATGTCCGAAATATTTTTTTAATTTGATTTCTAATCTTTTTATACATCATAGTATACAAAAAAAGCCAGACGTAGTAGTTTTGAATTAGAAATTTTCATTTTTAACAACCATACATTTTGTTCAATGTCGAACAATTTTAGTGAAAATTGAAAAAATTCATGAGTATAACCCACCATTGGATGTACTAAACGTATTTTCAATTCGATATCGTTATGTAGTAATCATCAAAATACGTTTATAAAACTACATAAACCAATTTGGAGTCATTAAAATACATTTTGAATGACCATATTGGATGTTCAATGTCGAATTGCAACCGTTTTCGTCAAAATTGTTCAACATTCAACCGTAAAATCCATTGGTAAATGTCTAAAATGTATTTTAATTCTATTTTCAAATTTTTCTACATCATAGTACAAACACAAAGCCAGATGTAATAATTTTGAATCAGAAATATACGTTTAGCACGACCATACATGTGTCCAATGTTGAACAATTTTTGTCGAAATTTGACAAAATTGACGAGTGTTACCCACAATTGGATGTACTAAACGTATTTTCAATTTGATATTGTTGTGTATTAATCATCAAAATACGTTTATAAAACTATATAAATCAATTTGGAGTCACGAAAACACATTTTGAATGCCATATTGAATGTTCAATGTCAAATTGCAACCGTTTTTGTCAAAATTCTTCAACATTGAACCATAAAACCTGCATGTGAATGTCCGAAATATATTTTTAATTAGATTTCCAAACATTTTATACATCATAGCATATATACATAGCCAGATTTACTAATTTTGAATTAGAAACATACGTTTTGAACAACCATACATGTTGTTCAGTGTCGAACAATTTTTGTTCAAAATTTGAAAAAATTCAAGAGTATAACCGACCATTGGATGTACTAAACAAATTTTCAATTTGATATCGTTATATATTAATCATCAAAATCCGTTTAGAAAATTGTATAAACAAATTTGGAGTCACAAAAACACATTTTGAATAACTATATTAGATGTTCAATGTCGAATTGCATCCGTTTTGTCAAAATTGTTCCACATTCAACTGTAAAACCCTCGTGTGAATGGCTGAAATATTTTTTTAATTTGATTTCTAATCTTTTTATACATCATAGTATACAAAAAAAAAAAAGAGACGTAGTAGTTTTTGAATTAGAAATTTTCATTTTTAACAACCATACATTTTGTTCAATGTCGAACAATTTTAGTGAAAATTGAAAAAATTCATGAGTATAACCCACCATTGGATGTACTAAACGTATTTTCAATTCGATATCGTTATGTAGTAATCATCAAAATACGTTTATAAAACTACATAAACCAATTTGGAGTCATTAAAATACATTTTGAATGACCATATTGGATGTTCAATGTCGAATTGCAACCGTTTTCGTCAAAATTGTTCAACATTCAACCGTAAAATCCACTGGTGAATGTCTAAAATGTATTTTAATTCTATTTTCAAATTTTTCTACATCATAGTACAAACACAAAGCCAGATGTAATAATTTTGAATCAGAAATATACGTTTAGCACGACCATACATGTGTCCAATGTTGAACAATTTTTGTCGAAATTTGACAAAATTGACGAGTGTTACCCACAATTGGATGTACTAAACGTATTTTCAATTTGATATTGTTATGTATTAATCATCAAAATACGTTTATAAAACTATATAAATCAATTTGGAGTCACGAAAACACATTTTGAATGTCATATTGAATGTTCAATGTCAAATTGCAACCGTTTTTGTCAAAATTCTTCAACATTGAACCATAAAACCCGCATGTGAATGTCCAAAATGTATTTTCAATTAGATTTCCAAACATTTTATACATCACAGTATATATACATAGCCAGATTTACTAATTTTGAATTAGAAACATACGTTTTGAACAACCATACATGTTGTTCAGTGTCGAACAATTTTTGTTCAAAATTTGAAAAAATTCAAGAGTATAACCGACCATTGGATGTACTAAACGAATTTTCAATTTGATATCGTTATATATTAATCATCAAAATCCATTTAGAAAATTGTATAAACAAATTTGGAGTCACAAAAACACATTTTGAATAACTATATTAGATGTTCAATGTCGAATTGCAACCGTTTTTGTCAAAATTGTTCCACATTCAACTGTAAAACCCACGTGTGAATGTCCAAAATAAATTTTTAATTTGATTTCTAATCTTTTTATACGTCATAGTATACAAAAAAAAAAAAAGACGTAGTAGTTTTGAATTAGAAATTTTCATTTTTAACAACCATACATTTTGTTCAATGTCGAACAATTTTAGTGAAAATTGAAAAAATTCATGAGTATAACCCACCATTGGATGTACTAAACGTATTTTCAATTCGATATCGTTATGTAGTAATCATCAAAATACGTTTATAAAACTACATAAACCAATTTGGAGTCATTAAAATACATTTTGAATGACCATATTGGATGTTCAATGTCGAATTGCAACCGTTTTCGTCAAAATTGTTCAACATTCAACCGTAAAATCCACTGGTAAATGTCTAAAATGTATTTTAATTCTATTTTCAAAATTTTCTACATCATAGTACAAACACAAAGCCGATGTGTAATAATTTTGAATCAGAAATATACGTTTAGCACGACCATACATGTGTCCAATGTTGAACAATTTTTGTCGAAATTTGACAAAATTGACGAGTGTTACCCACAATTGGATGTACTAAACGTATTTTCAATTTGATATTGTTATGTATTAATCATCAAAATACGTTTATAAAACTATATAAATCAATTTGGAGTCACGAAAACACATTTTGAATGCCATATTGAATGTTCAATGTCAAATTGCAACCGTTTTTGTCAAAATTCTTCAACATTGAACCATAAAACCCTCATGTGAATGTCCGAAATATATTATTAATTAGATTTCCAAACATTTTATACATCACAGTATATATACATAGCCGATTTACTAATTTTGAATTAGAAACATACGTTTTGAACAACCATATATGTTGTTCGATGTCGAACAATTTTTTGTTTAAAATTTGAAAAAATTCAAGAGTATAACCGACCATTGGATGTACTAAACGAATTTTCAATTTGATATCGTTATATATTAATCATCAAAATCCATTTAGAAAATTGTATAAACAAATTTGGAGTCACAAAACACATTTTGAATAACTATATTAGATGTTCAATGTCGAATTGCAACCGCTTTTTGTCAAAATTGTTCCACATTCAATCTGTAAAACCCACGTGTGAATGTCCGAAATATTTTTTTAATTTGATTTCTAATCTTTTTATACATCATAGTATACAAAAAAAGCCAGACGTAGTAGTTTTGAATTAGAAATTTTCATTTTTAACAACCATACATTTTGTTCAATGTCGAACAATTTTAGTGAAAATTGAAAAAATTCATGAGTATAACCCACCATTGGATGTACTAAATATATTTTCAATTCGATATCGTTATGTAGTAATCATCAAAATACGTTTATAAAACTACATAAACCAATTTGGAGTCATTAAAATACATTTTGAATGACCATATTGGATGTTCAATGTCGAATTGCAACCGTTTTCGTCAAAATTGTTCAACATTCAACCGTAAAATCCACTGGTAAATGTCTAAAATGTATTTTAATTCTATTTTCAAATTTTTACATCATAGTACAAACACAAAGCCGAGATGTAATAATTTTGAATCAGAAATATACGTTTAGCACGACCATACATGTGTCCAATGTTGAACAATTTTTGTCGAAATTTGACAAAATTGACGAGTGTGTTACCCACAATTGGATGTACTAAACGTATTTTCAATTTGATATTGTTATGTATTAATCATCAAAATACGTTTATAAAACTATATAAATCAATTTGGAGTCACGAAAACACATTTTGAATGCCATATTGAATGTTCAATGTCAAATTGCAACCGTTTTGTCAAAATTCTTCAACATTGAACCATAAAACCATCATGTGAATGTCCGAAATATATTTTTAATTAGATTTCCAAACATTTTATACATCATAGTATATATACATAGCCGATTTACTAATTTTGAATTAGAAACATACGTTTTGAACAACCATACATGTTGTTCAAAGGTCGAACAATTTTTTTCAAAATTTGAAAAAATTCAAGAGTATAACCGACCATTGGATGTACTAAACGAATTTTCAATTTGATATCGTTATATATTAATCATCAAAATCCATTTAGAAAATTGTATAAACAAATTTGGAGTCACAAAAACACATTTTGAATAACTATATTAGATGTTCAATGTCGAATTGCAAACCGCTTTTGTCAAAATTGTTCCACATTCAACCATAAAACCCACGTGTGAATGTCCGAAATATTTTTTTATTTGATTTCTAATCTTTTATACATCATAGTATACAAAAAAAAAAGCGACGTAGTAGTTTTGATTTAGAAATTTTCATTTTTAACAACCGTACATTTTGTTCAATGTCGAACAATTTTAGTGAAAATTGAAAAAATTCATGAGTATAAATCACCATTGGATGTACTAAACGTATTTTCAATTCAATATCGTTATGTAGTAATCATCAAAATATGTTTATAAAACTACATGAACCAATTTGGTGTCATTAAAATACATTTTTAATGACCATATTGGATGTTCAATGTCGAATTGCAACCGTTTTCGTAAAAATTGTTCAACATTCAACCGTAAAATCCATTGGTAAATTTCTAAAATGTATTTTAATTCTATTTTCAAATTTTTCTACATCATAGTACAAACACAAAGCCAGATGTAATAATTTTGAATCAGAAATATACGTTTAGCACGACCATACATGTGTCCAATGTTGAACAATTTTTGTCGAAATTTGACAAAATTGACGAGTGTTACCCACAATTGGATGTACTAAACGTATTTTCAATTTGATATTGTTATGTATTAATCATCAAAATACGTTTATAAAACTATATAAATCAATTTGGAGTCACGAAAACACATTTTGAATACCATATTGAATGTTCAATGTCAAATTGCAACTGTTTTTGTCAAAATTGTTCAACATTGAACCATAAAACCCGCATGTGAATGTCCGAAATATATTTTTAATTAGATTTCCAAACATTTTATACATCATAGTATATATACATAGCCAGATTTACTAATTTTGAATTAGAAACATACGTTTTGAACAACCATACATGTTGTTCAAAGGTCGAACAATTTTTGTTCAAAATTTGAAAAAATTCAAGAGTATAACCGACCATTGGATGTACTAAACGAATTTTCAATTTGATATCGTTATATATTAATCATCAAAAAAACCATTTAGAAAATTGTATAAACAAATTTGGAGTCACAAAAACACATTTTGAATAACTATATTAGATGTTCAATGTCGAATTGCAACCGCTTTTTGTCAAAATTGTTCCACATTCAACTGTAAAACCACATGTGTGAATGTCCGAAATATTTTTTAATTTGATTTCTAATCTTTTATACATCATAGTATACAAAAAAAAAAAGCCAGACGTAGTAGTTTTGAATTAGAAATTTTCATTTTAACAACCATACATTTTGTTCAATGTCGAACAATTTTAGTGAAAATTGAAAAAATTCATGAGTATAACCCACCATTGGATGTACTAAATATATTTTCAATTCGATATCGTTATGTAGTAATCATCAAAATACGTTTATAAAACTACATAAACCAATTTGGAGTCATTAAAATACATTTTGAATGACCATATTGGATGTTCAATGTCGAATTGCAACCGTTTTCGTCAAAATTGTTCAACATTCAACCGTAAAATCCACTGGTGAATGTCTAAAATGTATTTTAATTCTATTTTCAAATTTTTCTACATCATAGTACAAACACAAAGCCGATGTAATAATTTTGAATCGAAAAATACGTTTAGCACGACCATACATGTGTCCAATGTTGAACAATTTTTGTCGAAATTTGACAAAATTGACGAGTGTTACCCACAATTGGATGTACTAAACGTATTTTCAATTTGATATTGTTATGTATTAATCATCAAAATACGTTTATAAAACTATATAAATCAATTTGGAGTCACGAAAACACATTTTGAATGCCATATTGAATGTTCAATGTCAAGTTGCAACCGTTTTTGTCAAAATTCTTCAACATTGAACCATAAAACCATCATGTGAATGTCCGAAATATATTTTTAATTAGATTTCCAAACATTTTATACATCATAGTATATATACATAGCCAGATTTACTAATTTTGAATTAGAAACATACGTTTTGAACAACCATACATGTTGTTCAGTGTCGAACAATTTTTGTTCAAAATTTGAAAAAATTCAAGAGTATAACCGACCATTGGATGTACTAAACGAATTTTCAATTTGATATCGTTATATATTAATCATCAAAATCCGTTTAGAAAATTGTATAAACAAATTTGGAGTCACAAAAACACATTTTGAATAACTATATTAGATGTTCAATGTCGAATTGCAACCGTTTTTGTCAAAATTGTTCCACATTCAACCCACGTGTGAATGTCCGAAATATTTTTTTAATTTGATTTCTAATCTTTTTATACATCATAGTATACAAAAAAAAGCCAGACGTAGTAGTTTTGAATTAGAAATTTTCATTTTTAACAACCATACATTTTGTTCAATGTCGAACAATTTTAGTGAAAATTGAAAAAATTCATGAGTATAACCCACCATTGGATGTACTAAATATATTTTCAATTCGATATCGTTATGTAGTAATCATCAAAATACGTTTATAAAACTACATAAACCAATTTGGAGTCAAAAAAAAAAAAAAAAAAAAAAAAAAAAAAAAAAAAAAAAAAAAAAAAAAAAAAAAAAAAAAAAAAAAAAAAAAAAAAAAAAAAAAAAAAAAAAAAAAAAAAAAAAAAAAAAAAAAAAAAAAAAAAAAAAAAAAAAAAAAAAAAAAAAAAAAAAAAAAAAAAAAAAAAAAAAAAAAAAAAAAAAAAAAAAAAAAAAAAAAAAAAAAAAAAAAAAAAAAAAAAAAAAAAAAAAAAAAAAAAAAAAAAAAAAAAAAAAAAAAAAAAAAAAAAAAAAAAAAAAAAAAAAAAAAAAAAAAAAAAAAAAAAAAAAAAAAAAAAAAAAAAAAAAAAAAAAAAAAAAAAAAAAAAAAAAAAAAAAAAAAAAAAAAAAAAAAAAAAAAAAAAAAAAAAAAAAAAAAAAAAAAAAAAAAAAAAAAAAAAAAAAAAAAAAAAAAAAAAAAAAAAAAAAAAAAAAAAAAAAAAAAAAAAATGTTAAATTAATTAAATCTTTTAAATTTTTT
>CM042674.1:45492074-45729425 GCA_023638005.1 Forsythia suspensa
TTAATGTCTAATTGCAAACCATTTTTGTCAAATTTCTACAACTTTCAACCATATAACCCACTATTGAATATCCGAAATATATTTTTAATTCTATTTCCAAACTTTTTCCACATCGCAAAGATGCATAAAAGTAAAAATTACTAGTTTGTAATCGAAAAATACATTTTGAACAACCATACATGTTATTCTAAGTTTAACATTTTTGTCAAAATTTGACAAAATTCACTTAATATGATCCATAGTTGGATGTGCTAAACGATTTTCAATTTGATATTTTATGTAATAATCATCCAAATAAGTTTAAGAAACTATATAAACCAATTTGGAGTCAAGAAAATACATTTTGAATGACCATATTGAATATTCAATGTCAAATTGCAACTGCTTTTTGTCAAAATCATACAACATTTCACCCGTAAAACCCTTCGTTAAAATGTCCGAAATATATTTCTTACTTCACTTTTCAAACTTTTTTACATCGTAGTATGCATACTGAAGCAAAAATGTACTAGTTTGAAAAAAGAAAAATGCATTTTCAACAACCATACATGTTGTTCAAAGTCGAACAATTTTGTCAAAATTTGACAAAATTCACGAAAATAACCCATGTTGGTGGTGCTAAATGTAATTTCAATTTGATATCTTTACGTATTAATCATCCAAATAAGTTTATTAAACTATATAAATCAATTTAGAGTCAAAAGAAATCTATTTTGAATGACCATAATGGATGTTCAATGTCGAATTACAACCATTTTTGTCAAAATTATACAACATTCTACCATAAAACCAATTGTTGAATGTCTAAATGTATTCTTAATTTGATTTCCAAACTTTTTACACGCCATAGTATGCATAGGAAGCTTAAAATTACTAGTTTGGAATCGAGATAAATGCATTTTTGACAACCATACAAGTTGTTCAAAAGTCGAATAATTTTGTCAAAATTTGACAAAATTCACTAATATAACACATAGTTGATGTGCTAAACGATTTTCAATTTAATATCTTTATGTATTAATCATCCAAATAAGTTTAAGAAACTATATAAACCAATTTGGAGTCAAGAAAATATATTTTGAATGACCATATTGAATGTTCAATGTCAAATTGCAACTATTTTTGTCAAAATCATACAACATTTCACCGTAAAACCACTGTTGAATGTCTGAAATGTATTCTTAATTCAATTTTGAAACTTTTTGTACATCGTAGTATGCATACGAAGCAAAAATTTACGAGTTTGGAATTAGAAAAATGTATTTTCAACAACCATACATGTTGTTCAAAGTCGAACAATTTTGGTCAAAATTTGACAAAATTCACGAAAATAACACACGTTGGTGGTGCTAAATGTAATTTCAATTTGATATCTTTACGTATTAATCATCCAAATAAGTTTATGAAACTATATAAATCAATTTAGAGTCAATGAAATCCATTTGAATGACCAAAATGGATGTTCAATGCTCAATTACAACCATTTTGTCAAAATTATACAAAGATTCTACCATAAAACTAACTATTGAATGTCCGAAATGTATTATTAATTCGATTTCCAAATATTTTCTACATGGTAGTATGCATAGTAAGCGAAAAGTACTAGTTTGGAATAAGAGAATGCATTTTGACAACCATACATGTTGTCCAAAATCGAATAATTTTATCAAAATTTGACAAAATTCACGAATATAACCCAACGTTGGTTGTGCTAAACATATTTTCAATTTGATATCTTTATGTATTAATCATCTAAATAAGTTTATCAAACTATATAAACCAATTTGGAGTCAAGGAAATACATTTTGAATTACCTTAATCGATCTTCAATGTTGAATTGCAAACTGCTTTATGTTAAAATTGTACAACATTCCACTCAGAACCCAATCAATAATATCTAAAATATATTCTTAATTCGATTTAAAACTTTTTCTACATCGTAGTATACATAAAAGTGAAAAGTACTAGTTTGGAATAAGAAAATGCATTTTGAACAACCATACATGTTGTCCAAAGTCGAACAATTTTGGTCAAAAGTTGACAAAATTCACAAAAAATAACCCAACGTTGGTTGTGGTAAACGATTTTCAATTTGATATATTTATGTCTTAATCATCAAAACAAGTTTGTGAAACTATATAAACCAATTTTGAATCAAGGAAACACATTTTCAATTAAAATATTGGGTTTTGATGTCAAATTGCAACTGCTTTTTGTCAAATTTGTACAACATTCAAATCTAAATACCCAATCGTTGAATTTCCAAAATGTACTTTTAATTAGATTTCCAAATATTTTCTACATCGTAGTATGCATACCAAGCAAAAAGTACTAGTTTGCAATCAGAAAAACACATTTTAAACAACCATACATGTTGATCAAAGTTGAACAATTTTGTTCAAAATTCTACAAAATTTACGAGTGTAACCCATTGTTGGATGTATTAAACATATTTTTAATTTGATATCTTTAAGTATTAATCATCAACACATGTTTATGAAATTATATTAACTAATTTGGAATCAAAGAAATACATTTTAAATGACCATATTGGCTATTTAATGTCGAATTGCAACTGTTTTACGTCAAAATTGTACAATATTCAATCAGAAACCAAGTGTTGAATGTTTGAAATGTATTTTGATTTGATTTCTCAGACTTTATCTACATCGTAGTATGCATACAAAGAGAAAAGTACTAGTTTGGAATCGAGAAAATATATTTTGAACAATTTTATATGTTGTTCAAAGTCGAACAATTTTGGTTAATATTTGACAAAATTCACGAGTATAACCCACAGTTGGATTTGTTAATGGTATTTTCAATTTTATATCTTTGTGTATTAATCATCAAAATAAGTCCATGAAACTATATAAACCAATTTTGGAGGCAAGGAAACGCGTTTTTAATGACCATATTGGCTGTTCAATGTCGAATTGCAATTGTGAATTTTTACAACATTCAAGCGTAAAACCCATTGTTGAATGTCCAAAATATATTTTAATTCAATTTCCAAACTTTGTATACAACTTAGTATGTATAGGAATCGAAAAGTATTAGTTTCGATTAAGAAAAATGCATTCTGAACAATATACGTTTATGAAAAATGCATTCTGAACAACCATTCTAAATGTATTTTTAATTCGATACCTTTATGTATTAATTATCAATATACATTTATGAAACAATTAAAACCAATATAGAGTGAAGAAAACACATTTTAAATGACCATATTGGCTATTCAAAGTCGAATTGCAATCGTTTCTGTCAAAATTGTACAAAATTCAACCGTAAAAATCAGTGTTGAATGTCTAAAATTTATGTTTTAATTTGATTTCCAAAATTTTTTAACATCGTAGCATGCGTACGATGCAAAAAGTACTAGGGTGGAATCAGAAAAATACATTTTGAACAAACATACATGCAACACAAAATCGAACAATTTTTGTTAACATTTGACAAAATTCACGAGTATAACCCACCGTTGGGTGTACTAAAGGTATTTTCAATTTTATATCTTTGAGTATTAGTCATCAAAATAAGTTTGTGAAACTATATAAACCAATTTGAAGTCATGAAATCACATTTTGAAATACCATATTGGCTGTTCAATGTCGAATTGCAACTATTTTTGTCAAATTTGTACAACATTCAACCGAAAAAATCCAATGTGGATTGTCCGAAATGTATTTTTTAATTAGATTTCAAATGTTTTCTACATCGTAGTATGCATACTAATCCAAAAGTAATAGATTGAAATAAGAAAAATACATTTTGTTCAACCATACATGTTCGAAGTTGAAAATATTTGGTCAATTTTTAAACAAAATTCACGAGTATAACCCACAGCTTGGATGTACTAAATATATTTTCAATTTGATATCTTTGTGTATTAATCGTAAATATATGTTTATTAAACTATATAAACCATTTTGGGTTCAAGAAAACACCTTTTGAATGACCATATTGCTAGTTAAATTTTGAATTGCAACCGTTATTGTCAAAATTGTATAACATTCAATCATAAAACCATCGTCGAATGTCCGAAATTTATTTTAATTCAATTTCTAAACTTTTTCTACATTGTAGTATACATACGAAATGATATGTACTAGTTTCAAATAAAAAATACATTTTGAACAACCATACATGTTGTTCAAAGTCGAATAGTTTTGGTCAATATTAAAAAATTCACTTGTACAATCTATCATTGGATGTACTAAACGTATTTTCAATTTGATATATTTATGTTTTAATCTTCAAAATATGTTTATGAAACTATATATACCGATTTTGAGTAAAAAAAACACATTTAGAATGACCATATTGGTTGTTAATGTCTAATTCTAATTGTTTTTGTCAAAATTTTACAACATTCCACCGTAAAACCTTTGTTGAATGTCCGAAATGTATTTTAATTTGATTTCCAAGCTTTTTTGCATCTTAGTATACATCTACATGAAATGTACTAGTTTGAAATTAGAAAATATATTTTGAACAACCATACATGTTGTTCAAAGTCGAACAATTTTAATCAATATTATAAAATATTCATGAGTATAGGCCACCGCTGATGTAATGAACGTATTTTCAATTTGATATCTTTATTTATTAATCATCAATATCGTTTATGGAACTATATAAACTAATTTGGAGTGAAGGAAACACATTTTAAACGACTATATTGATCGCTTAATGTTGAATAGCAACGATTTTTGTCAAAATTGTGCTAGTCAACCGTAAAAAAAAAAAGTGGTGAATGTCCGAAAAGTACAATTCAAAAACTATGCATACTAAGCTTAAAAGTACAATTCTAGAATCATAAAATACATTTTGAAAAATCTTACATGTTGTTTAAAGTTGAACAATTTTGGTCAATATTTGACAAAATTCACAGTATAACCCACCGTTGGATATACTAAACATATTTTCAATTTGATATCTTTATATATTAATCATAAAAATAAGTGTATGAAACTATGTAAATCCATTTGAGTCAAGAAAACCCGCTTTTAATGACCATATTGGTTGTTCAATGTAGAATTGCAAATGTTTTTGTCAAAATTGTACAACATTCATCCATAAAAACCACTATTAAATGTCTCTAAATGTATTTTTAAATTTGATTTACAAAACGTTTTATGCAATGTAGTAAACATAAGAAGCGAAATGTTACTAGTTTGGAATGATAAAATATATTTTGAACAACCATGTATGTTGTTCTAAGTCAAACGAAGCTTTAGTCAATATTCACGAAGTACAACTCACGTTGGATGTACTATATGTATTTTACTTTCATTTCTTTAAGTAACAATAATCAATATAATGCTTAGGGTCCGCTTGGGTGTTTTGGTGTAACGATTTTGAAGATGTTTGAAAGTACCAATTTTGGGAGTTTATGAGGGTGCGGCTTTGGGTGATTTTTAGTAGCGGTTTGTGAAATGCTTCAACCAATGTTTAAGAGTTTATTATCTAGTGCTTCTAATTTTTTTTTTAAAAAGAGTCAAATTACATATATGCCCATATATAAAAAAAATTAAATTTTAAAATTTTAAATATCCACATATTATAGAAAATATAAATATAAAAATATGTTCTTGCATATTTTTTTTTTAATTTTTGCATATATTCTTTATTTTTAGAAATATTAAGTTTAGAATAGTTTTGAAAATGATTATTTGAGAGTGGATAAAATTAGAGGAAATTTTGAAGAACGGCCAAAAACTATCAATTTAGGGGGTTGGGAGATACACTCAACATTACACCACATCGGTTTTGGGCGGTTTAAAAAACGCTCAAAACCAGTGCTTCAAAAAACTAATAAGGACCGATTTTCCCAACCTTTCGTAAACGTTACCACCTAAAATCGGTAAAAATAAAACTCACAAGCAGGCCCTTATGCAACTATATTAACCAATTTGGAGTCAAGGAAACACATTTTGAATGACTATATATATTGATTGTTTAATGTCGAATTGAAACTAATTTTGTCAAAATTGTGCAACATTCAACTGTAAAAACCAGTTTTGAATGTCTCAATGTATTTTTAATTTGATTTCCAATCTATATCTACATCGTAGTATGCATATGAATAGAGAAATACTAGTTTGGAATCGAAAAATACATTTTGAAAAAACATACATGTTATTCAAAGTCATACAATTTTGGTCAATATTTGAAAAAATTTATAAATATAACCCACCGTTGGATGTACTAAATATATTTTCAATTATATATCTTTGTGTATTAATCATCGAAATCGGTTTATGAAAGTATATGAATCAACTTGAAGTCAAGAAATCACATTTTGAAAGACCATATTGGGTACATTCAATGTTGAATTACAACCATTTCATCAAATTCAGTACAACATTCAACCCAAAAAACCCACTTTATGGATTGTCCGAAATGTATTTTTAATTCGATTTCCAAATATTTTCCACATCGTAGTATAAATCACGAATCCACATTCGATGTACTAAATGTATTTTCAATTTTATATCTTTGTGTATTAATCATCAATATATGTTTTTGAGACTATATAAACCATTTTGGATTCAACAAAACACATTTTGAATGACCATATTGCTAGTTAAATATCGAATTGTAACCGTTATTGTCAAAATTGTAGAACAATCAACTATAAAAATTATCTTGTCGAATGTCTGAAATGTATTTTTATTTCGATTTCCAAACATTTTCTACATCGTAGTGTACATACGAAATGAAATGTACTAGTTTAGAATCAAAAAAATAAATTTTTGAACAACCATACATTGTTCAAAGTCGAATAGTTTTGGTCAATATTAAAAAAAATTCACGTGTACAATCTATCATTGGATGTACTAAATGTATTTTCAATTTGATACATGTATGTAATCATCTTCAAAATATGTTTATGAAACTATATAAACCGATTTTGAGTCAAGAAAACACACTTTGAATTACCATATTGGTTGGTCAATATCGAATTACAATCTGTTTGTATTTTACAATATTTCACCCTAAAACCATTGTTGATTGTCTAAAATGTATTTTTATTTCGATTTTCAAGCCTTTTCTGTATCTTAGTATACATACGAAATGAAATGTACTAGTTTGGAATCGAACAATACATTTTCAAGAACCATACATGTTGTTCAAAGTCGAATCGCTTTTGGTCAATATTATAAAATATTCATGAGTATAAGCCACCATTGATGTCTTGAACGTATTTTCAATTTGATATCTTTATTTATTAATCATTAATATACGTTTATGGAACTATATAAACTAATTTGGAGTGAAGGTAATGCATTTTAAATAACTATATTGGTTGTTTAATGTCGAATGACAACTATTTTTGTCAAAATTGTGCTAGTCAACTGTAAAAACAAGCGGTGAATGTCCGAAAAGTACAATTCGGAAAGTATGCATACTAAGAAAAAAGTACAATTCGGAATCATAAAAATACATTTTGAAAAATCTTACATGTTGTTCAAAGTTGAACAATTTTGATCAATATTTAACAAAAATCACAAGTATATCCAACTGTTGGATGTACTAAACATAAAAATATTTTGGTCAATTTGATACCTTTATATATTAATAATAAAAATAAGTTTATGAAACTATATAATTCAATTTGAAGTCAAGAAAACACATTTTGAATGACCATATTGGTTGTTCAGTGTCGAATTGCAAATGTTTTTGTCAAAATTGTACAACATTAAACTGCAAAAACTACTATTGAATATCCAAAACGTATTTTAAATTTGATTTCCAAACATTTTTCTGCAACGTAGTATACATACGAAGTGAAATGTACTAGTTTGGAATGATAAAATATATTTTGAACAACCATATATGTTGTTCAAAGTCAAACGATTTTAGTTAATATTAGAAAAATTCACGATTATAACTCACAATTGGATGTCTTGTAGATATTTTTACTTTGATTTCTTTATGTAATTGATGCTGAATATAATCGAATCGATTAATATAACATATGAGGCGATCGATTTACTAACGCGATCATCAGAGACAAAGTCAACCAAATTGGATGATTAATCCCATAGCCGACGATGATGTTTAGTTCTCTGTTGAGGTATACATATAAATTTAACCTTATTTAGCCATGTCGACATTTTTGTAAATAAAAAGATCAACTAATTTAAACCAATTCTATAAATAGGAGGGTCTCGGTAACCAAAAGAGGTGGTTTTTAGAGAGTTACCAATAAAGTTTAGGAAATAGAAATTTAAACTTCCTCAAATTGTACGCGTCTGTGGTAATCGTTTGATTATTCCAACAACAATAACAAAAATCCATGGCCGGTGAGAACGAGAGGGAGACCAAGAATAGATCATCAAGATGATCCAAGTCACTCAAAACAGGATAAGAACAAAACCCTTCATCACGGTTCGTTACTGGCCCAACAATTCACAACCTTGCAAGAAGCGGATGACCGCAATCATGAACATGCTTGAGAGAGTAACCATTCCAAGGAAATTGAAGTTCTTGAAGCAATGGAGGTAGAAATTCCATCGATGGCGAAAAATCCACCGTGATAAAAATTCCACCGTTAGGAAACTATGCAAACACAAGAGATAACGTCCACTAGTCATCAATCAATACCAACTAATTAGGAGAACCTTTTGAATGAGAAAGTAGATGAAGTGATTCCCTAGAGGAAGAATAGAGGAAGACCAATTTCCGTAAAGAAAGATCCGTTTACTGAGGAACTGATGAACGTACATTTAACGCCGAAATTTAAAGAACCAACCAGTGATTTTGATGGCACGACAGATCGATCGATCATATATGACTGTTTCAAGATCGGGTAAGATTGCATGGTTGGCCGGTTGCTATTGCTTGCAGTGCATTCTCCATGACTTTGAAGAAAGACGCTAGGGAGTGGTTTGATACTTTGCCTCAACAGTCGATATCTTCATTATCAGATTTTGCAAATAAATTCGTGATATGTTTTTCTAGCAGCGTTCGGAAGAAGAAAACAACGATGGGACTCATGCAAGTTGCACAAGAGAAAGGAGAATCCTTGTGAGAATAGATTTCTCAATTCAACAAGGCAATAAATTTACAGATGTCTTCAGTAGTAACTACTCTGGTTAACAGATTGAGAAATCACACATTCAGGGCTAGTCTTTCCAAAAAACCACCCGAGTCAATACAGAGTTACTTAGACAAGGAGAAGAATATATCGATCGGGAGAGTGATGAAAACAACAAAAATCGATCGAGATATATATGATGGAGGAAGTAAGAAGAGGCGGCGAGAAGAAGTCCCAATGAACGCACTGAAGCAATCATGGAATTGCCGATCATAAATATCTACCGAGTTGAGTCAATTAATGCAATATCTCGAGGATACACTTGACCGCTCCCTTGTCCACCATACTTATTGAAATAAGTACTTTAAAAAGAAGTACGATGGCCACAAAATTAAGATATGATCCTCAATCCACGACCGTAATCGTTATGTGATTTCCATAAAGACCACGGTCATACAACCGACCCGATGGTCGGATGCTACGAAATGAATCGAAAGGTCGATGTCTCGAGGATTGTTGAAACACTTTGTGAAGAATCACATAGACAAACTAAAACAGGTGGTAGAGGAAGATGGAAAAAAACAAAGAGAATGAGTAATACACATTATTGTTGGAGGATCGGCCGCAGGGGGAGATTCAAAAAATTATAGGAAAGCATATACCCGGTCGCTACAGATAAACTCGATTAGAGTGTCTAGTAGATTTGGTCAATCAATTACATTCAATGATAGAGATCTAGATGGTATGTCATTTGCACACGATGATTCTCTAGTGATCATAGGTGATATAGCTGATTTTGATGTAAAAAGATCTTGGTGGATACGGGAAGTCTTGCAAATGTTTTGAGTAGGAGGCTTTTGAAGCTTTGAAAATTCCAATGGATCGGCTAAAATCCATAAACACACCATTGCAGTTTGGAGAGGGAACCGTGATACACCGAGGGAATTATAGACCTTCTAGTCGTGTTGGGAAAACATCCTTACTTTGTGACAATCATCATAACCTTCCTAGTGGTAAGGACACCAATGGCTTATAATTCAATCTATGGACGACCGATCATAAACTTGGTAGGGGCTATAATCTCCACCCAACACCAAGCAATGAAATATCCAACTAGTCGGGAATTGGGGTTGTAAAGAGATCACCTAATTTTAGAAGAAGCTACGTTGACACATCTGAGAAAATCCTAGTCCGACCTTATTGAATATTGAAAAAGAAGACAATCAGCAAACCTATCGATTTGAGCCAACCGAAGATGTTGAAGTGGTGGAGTTGGAGAAAAATAAAAAAATCTTTATTGGGCAATCTTTGAGCGAAGAAGATAAGAAGGGTCTCATAAACTTGATTCATGATAACATAGACGTGTTTTCATGGGACACTAGCGACCTGCCAGGCATAGATCTCGCGGTCGCCCAACATCGGTTGAACATCAAAATAGGGTACAAGCCAGTAAAGCAGAAGAATGGGACAGTTCGCGACCGACAGACAAAAAGCAGTAAAAGAAGAGCTAGATAAGCTATTAAAAGCGGGATTCATAAAATAAGTCGAATACCCATAGTGGCTCTCGAATGTGGTGTTGGTTAAAAAGGCAAGCGGAAAATGGAAGATGTGCATGGATTTCATGGATCTAAACAAGGCAAGTCCTAAAGATTGTTTTCCATTAACTAGAATTGATGCATTGATTGATGCCACGGCTGGAAACAAAATATTCAATTTTTCAGATGCGTTCTCAGGTTATCATCAAATATCTATGGCGAAGGAGGATTGCGAAAAAAAATATTTATCACCGACTTGATGACGTTCTCACAGTATAACAATGCCTTTTGGCACGAAGAATCTTGGGGCTACGATCAACACATGGTTAACAAGGTATTCATAATCTAGTCAATGAAAATAGAGGCTTACATGGATGATATGGTTGTTTACAACGATCACGAGAATACTCACATTGAAGACTTCAGAGTATTTCAAAAGTCGACAAAGCCGGTTAAAGTTCAATCTCAAAAAATGCACATTCGAACATCAAGTGGAAAGTTTTTGGTTTTATGGTTAATCAAAGAGGTATAGAAGCTATTCCGGATAAGATCCACGCTATATAGAATATGACCAGCCCTCAAACAAAAAAGAAGTACAAAGACCGACCGACCAAATAGCGACATTGAATCGCTTTATGCCTCGGGCAGCCGTCCGATGTCATCTTTTCTTTTTGGCTATCAAGAAGAAGTAACGATTTCGAATGGAGTCAATGTGAGAAATCTTTGATGGAGTTAAAATTGTCGCCGCAACATCCATAGATTACGAAGTCGTCTGCGTCACCGGTGAAACATTAACATTGTATCTTCTTTGAGTCTCGACACGCGGTGAGTGCGATGCCGGTTTGACTTGATCGTAATGTCGAGCGACACATGTACTATGTAAGTCGTGTTTTAAAAGAGGCAGATACTAGATATAATCTGGCTGAAAGGTTGGTTTTACCGTTCGAAAATTGAGGCCTTACTTTCAGTCGCACGCAATTGAAGTTATGACAAGTCAGCCATTAAAATAAATACTAAATCGACCGGATACATCGAGCAAGCTTATGAAATGGACGCTGCCATGTTTGGAGAATATGACATAGAATTCAAACCACGATCAATGATAAAAGTACGAGTTCCAATTGATTTCATTGCAAAATTATCACCCAGAGACCGTTCTATAGAAAATATGTGGGCTCTTTTGGTCGATGGATCTTCGAATAAGGAGAGATCAGGAGTTGGAATTATACTCAAAGATCCAAAGGGCAGGAAATGCAATAATCTTTAAAATTCAAATTCAAGCCACTAATAATGATGCGGAGTACAAGGCGGTCATGATCGGCCTCCAACTAACCTTGAGAATGGGAGCCCATTCGATTCAAGTGAACAACGACTCTCAGCTAGTTGTGGGACAAGTATGGTCAGAATTCGAAGCAAAAGACGATCGTATGGCTGCATATTTGATGAATCTAAGAGACTTGCAGCAAAAATTTCAGAAATTCGAAATTAAGAAGTTTGATTGCAACGATAACATGAAAGCTGGCTCATTATCACGCTTAGCATATTCAAACACTATGGACTGCCGATCGATGTGACGATACAATCATTTATCACACCCCTTCATTGCTATGGTCAAAGTATGTGAAGTCGACCATGAGTCCACTTGGATGGATTCATTAAAGCTCTATCTTAAAGAAGGAGTTCAATCTAACGACGCGATCGATGCACGTAGGTTGAGGATGAGATCCGCTGGATTTACATTAATTGATGATTATCTTTTTAAGAAATGAATCACGATGCCATACCTAAAACGTATAGATGCTAGCAGGG
This sequence comes from Forsythia suspensa, assembly GCA_023638005.1. Lineage (NCBI taxonomy): Eukaryota > Viridiplantae > Streptophyta > Magnoliopsida > Lamiales > Oleaceae > Forsythia > Forsythia suspensa. The sequence continues at coordinate 45,504,468 of CM042674.1, forward strand.
ATATGTTATATTAGAGGAGATACATTCGGTATGTGTGGAAGCCACCAAGGAGTGAACATGTTAGCCTTTTAAGCTATTAGACAAGGATATTATTGGCCGAGTATGAAGACCGATGCAAAAGAATTAGTGCGAAGTGCTTGTTAGCGACACGCCAACCTTATACACGCCCCTAACCGAACACCAGGCTACAATCTTTGAGATATGTCCTTTTATCGATTTGGGTATTGATCTCATCGGGACCATTCTCCATGCCACCAAACAAAGAAAATTCTTGGTCGTAGCAATCGATTATTTCACGAAGTGGGTAGATGCCGAGGCGATCGCCACCATAACCACCGAGAAGATTTAGAGCTTTATATGGAAAAATATAATATGCCGTTTTGGGATACCTAAAGTAATCATATCTAATAATGGAAAGCAATTCTATAATAGAGAATTTGATGAATTACGCACCAGAGTTATAAGATTGATCTGAGGAAAACGTCGGTCGCCCATCCCGAGTCATTGGTCAAGTAGAAGTAACTAATCGTACCATATTATGGGATTTACGCACAAGATTGGAGGATGCAAGGGAAGATGGGCAGAGGAAATTCGAATGTACTTTGGGCTTATCGTACCACCCTTAAGAATCGTCGGGTGATACTCCTTATAGGTTGTGTTTTGGACTCGAGGCACTTTCGTTTCTTGAGGTTATTGAACCTACACCTCGGTCGATGTTCCACAAGATAGTCATGAAATCCATCAAGCGAGCAAGACCTATTGGAAAGTGAAAGGGAGAAAGTATTTAAGAAAATGGTTGCATACAAAAGAAAAGCATTCGTGCTTTGATAGAAAGCGTAAAACCAAATAAGTTTCGAGAAAGGAGATTTAGTCCTTCGGGATGTGTTTGCTCGCGAGGCACCAATCGGGAAAATTGGATCCAAATGGGAAGGACCTTTTCGGGTTGAGCGAGAAAGAAAAAGGAGTCCTACCAACTAATAAATCATCGGGGAAAATTACTTGGAAGACCATGGAGTGTAGAACACTTAAAGAAATATTATCAATAGTATGCATATCGACTTCTTTTACGTCATGTTGTAACATTACTATTTCACGCCAATTAAATAAGGGATACGGGGGACGATGATCGGGTTGCTAAATAGAATGTTCCTACCACAGTGCAACCTTTGATTCCTCCCAAGTCTCAAAGTTCTATGGATTTTTCTGATATATTTTCGAGTAATGCAAAATTGACTATGATCGAAAGGTTTTAAATTCGATTACGATCGACGAAACAACAAAACTATCTTGACCATGGTCAATGATACATCAATTACGATCGACTAAACAACAAACCATCTTGACTATGGTCGATGGTACATCATCTTACCTCGAGGAATATCCATTTCAAATCGACTATGGTCAACAAAAAACTCCATGAATCTCCTATTGACTACGGTCGATGAACACCAAACTTTACAACAACTATGGTTGACTTGCTTAATACATTTTCTCTCGTTTTTTGTCTAAGTAATGTTTTCTAAGATCGATGGCGATCGAATACAAAAGCAAACTTATTATGACTCAAAAAGAAAATAAGACTAACATTCATCTATATGTAAAATGCAAGAATAAAGACAAAATACATTAGGCGAGGATAAACCACCTCTACACCCGATGTCTATCGTATGAGATGTTCAAAACATTCAAAAGTCAAAAAAAAAAGGCGAGTGTTTTTTTGAGATCTTGTCAAAATCCTTGACATTGTTTCTCAACATCGTATGCGTCGTCAATGTCTTCATCGTCTTCTTGCGAGAAAAGGAGCACCGGTCAAATCTAAGTCGATGCTTTTTAGATATCCGTTCACCACTCCTTCGAAGGCCATTTCTCGACCATGTACTCCCACCATACCAACAATCGTACGGTTTTCATCACTTCGCTTAAATTCTGACGGTAGCTTGGCATTTCTTATCCATCTCCACGAAAAAGGCGGTCGAGGGATCCTTCCAACTCTTGAATCTTCTCATCACGAGTCTTGAGGACTCTTCTTGATCCTCATTGTATTTGATAGATGTTGAATGGGTTTTCCTCACGGTTTGTCACTTCCTCCGGTTCGGAGATAGTCTTCAAACTCTTTTGTAGATTTTCATCTTTTGCTTTGAGCAACACGACGTATTCTCCTCAAGTTTCTCCATCGATCCTCGCCTCTGAAATACAGTGGTGAAGTGAAAGAATCTAAAAACACTCCAATAAGGATTAAAAATCACGGATCATCAAGTATAAAAATTGATAAGTAAACATATCAATATGACGTGAAGTTTTACCCTCATCTCTCCATCATCGACAACCTCTCTAAAATCTCGAGCGACCTATCCTTACTGCATCAATCACTTCCCAATAAAGGTAGTGGTCATAACATGACAATCCTCGTTGATTTTGTCAATGGTCGTTGAAGGTTTGCATGAATGACTCACGTTCGAAGATGAAAAAATGAGAAGAAGTGGAGGAGTTGAAATCGAAGAAGGTGGAACTGAACATTAGGAGAATTCGCTATGTCTCTCAGATACTATGAAAGAGTAGTAGAAGGAAGAGGTTGAGAAGACTCCGGGTCACCCGAATATGAAGGATCTCTCATTTTCTTTCTTTTTGAGCGGTCGGTCTTTCTTGCCAGTTCTTCCAAAAACATAAGTCAAGACCAAATATGGAAAAGGTAGATTGTGAAATGTATAAGGAAACCACTAAAATCTACCAGAAGGATGATCGATGCCCACAATAACCAATGTTTCATCAGTCTAGACATCATTCATCAACCGACCAAGTGGTTCAAGGGATCGTAAGATAACCAAAGAATCAATATCAGATTCAAAAAGGATGGGCGTCTTATTGAATTCATCTAAAGGGGGAACGTCCCATTAAGTAGGGAAATGAAGCATACCCTCGATAGGACTCACAAATAAGAATCTATTCTTCCAGCCACTATTCGAAGAAGGACAATTGGGTACCCTAATTTGCTCATGAGATGGTAATCCTCGATCACGAAGAGAAAAGACGACGAACCAATCATATCGATCGAGTAATTTCATTTCGAAATAAATGCGAAAAAGGTCTAAAGACGATTCAAGGTTGTACTTTAGATTGATCATCAAGTAGTAATTCAAAATCCTAAAAGCATTTGGTACTAATTGTCCTGCTGGCCAAAATATGGACAAAAATTGAGAAAAATTGCTAGAAATTGACCGAATTCTTGATAGAAAAGAGGAAAGCAAATGACGAAAAGTGGAAGATTTATTCTTTGGAACTTTGGGTCTGATAATGAAGAAGAAGGATATGAAATTTATAGATCAAAACCAAGGGTAAAACCTCTTTGGTGGGCCGAGTTTGTTGAAAGAAGAAAGAGATCTTTGAAGTACTTTTGGTGATTGAGGCTAAGGAAATTAAAGTTTCTTGAGGGCCAAAAATGAGGACTTTTGGGGTTGGAAATCATTAGTTTTGTGCTAAGAAAATGGGAAAAGATCTGGACTTAAGGTACAAATTTTGGGACTGATAAATTGAACAAAACTGGCTAAGCCGGAGGGAAAAACCGTGACCTTGTGACTGATTAAGGGGTGGAAAAATTCAGTTACTTGGTGATGGGAGAGTGAGGAAAACATGGGTAGGTGGAAGAGGTTAATGGCTAAATGGAAGGGGGGCGAGTTGGTTTAAAACAAAACCGATCAAAGTGGGCAGGCTGGGGACCTTTCTTGAAAAGTTTGGGGTAGTTTCTTCAAGGCTAAAAGTGGGCACAATGGGACGGTTTTAGCTGGGTTTAGGGGACCAATTGGGGCGGTTTTCGGAGAAAAAAAACCTAAAATCTGGGTAGAAATTAAGAGGAAAAATTGGCTAGAAATGGGTTCTTTGGGACAGTTTCTTTAGATCATGGGGAGTAGTTTGGTGTGCATTGGGTGGTTTCTTTGTTAATGGAGGAGCTGTTCGGTTGATAAAAATGTTAGAGGTTAAGGGTTGTTTGACTAAGTTTTTTCAGTGGTTTTTAAGGTGTTGTTTGGGTGGGGTTTTGGTTGAATTTTGGAGTCGAAAAGTAAATTGGATTTTGGCTTAAGAAATCGAAAATAATAGGCCAAGATTTTAATTAGACTTCGGAGAACAAATTTAAAAATTTGAGTGAGCTATAAATTATTTTTAGTTCAACTTGAAATTCAAAACCTTACCAAATCAAAATCGAACAAAGTTTGTTTTCAAATTAATTTCATAATCGTCGAACTTAAAAAAATTATAATCATTTTCAAAATGAGCAGTAGCGAATTTTAACGTGACCAAATATTTAAAATGAACTATGAGTTTGAAGCGATGTTGAAAGTAAAAAATTTGCTTACTTGAAATTAAAAAGCAAAAAAAATTTGTTCGTTACAACAAGATTTTGCGGATTGTTTACATTGAAAAGTTGCATGTTTTCTCTCTCTGTTGGTGGTTTATTGATCGATCTTGGTAATTACTAGTTACCATTTCCACATTTCTGTTTGTTATTTGGATATTTCTTTCCACTTTTGGAGCTTTTATTTGAGTAAACTTAGTTAGGGAAACCGTTTAATAAGGTCTATGCGGTCTAGAGTTTATATGGCGGTCACATTGAGAGGGTCCCTATTGGGTCTACTTGACACGACCCGTCCTAAATCACTTTAGTAGACCCGGGACAAACCGTGCGCGATGATGGATGCCGACTAGATGCGGACCCACCATCAAGGCTACTTAGACTTTTCAATGACCGATTAACTTTTCTTTGACTAAAGAGATTTTATAAAAAATTGGCGAAATTTCCCTTGTAAATTGGACTAAACCAACTTGAAAAGCAACAAAATTCTCAAACTCAATATATATTCGATCTTCGGGGTCTATCTATCCCTAATATGTACCAATAAAAAATGAAGTGTAGCTAACTCCGACCATTTTACTATCATTTACAAAATTGAGCCAAATATACATCATTTACATCGGAAAGGCGGCAAGCTCATCTAACATCTACGTTATACATGCCATAAACAATACCAAAAGACATATATAAAGGTAGCGGACATGTGACAAATGCATGATAATGACTTTCTTCACAAACTAGAATCATACAATCACTACAACAAAATCTCTATTTTGCGACAATATATTTTATGACATGCATAAATTTGTTGCTATATGTAATTTAATGACACTTATTTATAGTTTATGCATAAAAAATGTAATGAAAAAATAAGTATTAAAAAATAAGGCAACATAAAAAGTTGTCATGAGGAATGTCGAAATCTTGCGACAAGTAATAAAGATTGTTGCCAAAAACATTATGAGAAGCTTGGCGCAAAATATATTTCGTGGGAAATTTATAGCAACAAACTTTTATTTCTTGCAACAAAGTTTTTACCCTTGGTTTTGATCATAATACCAAATTTGAAAGTGACAACCGAAAGGAAGAATGTCACGATAAAGCATATTAGGTGCCAAACGAAGATAATGGTACACAAAATGAATCGCGGAAAAATCGTCCCTAAAATCGAGCTCAACAAAAAGCGGGATTCGGAAATGTCCATCTCCCATAACTTTCGTCCTCCATTCGTCTCTGCGAACTAAAAAGCACTAAGTACGAGAAAAACTTACCTTATTCCTATTTTCCTTTCTTTTCGTAACTTTTCAAATCAAGCGGATCATCTAGAATCCACCATTCGCTCAACAAAAAACCACGCGGGATCATTAAAGGGTCATCTTGAAAATCTGAGAATCAATTAAGAAAACAAAAGCATTTAGATTTTTATGAAATGATATATATTATTCATGTGGCATACCAAGATTCAAGCTTTTTCTCCATAACTCCTAAACCCTCTCTCGCTGAGATCCTCAACAACAATGTGAGGGCATTCTTCTTCAAAAAGATCCTCCAAACATACAAAAAAGTTCAAAAAGTATAATTTGCTCAAAATAGGTGAATAAAGATTATGCATGCAGATACCTTAGCGTAAGAAATTATATGTATTTATGCATAGATGGTAGAAATCACTTTCTCTCGGAAACACAAGAAAATTTGAACAAAGTTCCTAGATGGAATAAACACACGGTATACTATAGTTCCCTTGTGACATAGAACAAGTCTGCAAAGACGACTTGAGTTCAATCTGCTTTGCAATGTTGAAGCGATCTTCCCATTCTAGATTTAAAGCAGCAAATAACATCCATTCCCGAGAATAGCTTGGGGTATACACTCATGTTGCAATGATGAAGAACCAAATAAATTTGATCGAAGAAGTTCTTTGAGTTCAATTAAAAAGGTTTACCATTCAACTTCCCAAAGTGTGAGTGATAATAGTGATTTACACGAAATCGGAGTTGCTTAATTTAGAAAGATACAACTCTAATAAGCAAATTTCATTCTTACAAGTTAATAGGAAGGAAGAAAGTAACAAGGTAAATGCTCATAATCGGTGCCAAACAAGCATGTACAAACAAGCATGCCATCATGTCTGGAGAAAAGTTCAATTCAAAGAGATTCACCCAAAACTCGGAGAAGACACAAGTAAAGAAAATTAAGGAGAAACAACCTAATGTCCAAACTTAAATGAACAAGCTTCCTCAAAAGGGTACGAAATAACTTGATTATAGAAAGTATAGCAATTGAATGAAAGGTGGAAATTCAGAAAAATTTCTCATTTGAGACTCTTGATGTTACTACCATAATACGGAGTCCAAATGGTGAAAATACGACTATAAAGACACAACAAATTCTTTGATCAATCATCTACAGATCCACCTATTCCATCAAAACTTCTACTAAGCTTGAACATTTGCTTTCAAATAATACGTATTTCCCGACTTTTCAAGCATTCAACCCTTCATCACTAAATAACCCAATGGTTTAGAAATAAATAATGCTCAAGATTTCACTTTTATTAGAACATAAACTTTAAGTTAACAAATTTTCCTGAAAAAATTATGATTCATCATTCATCAATAATAGTTCTCTTTCAAACCAAATAGCATAAGTAGTAAAGATTATGAAATCCCTTATACTTGATATAAGTAAAACAAATGTAAAACATAGAAAACCGAGAAATGCTAGTATGAATGTAGTTCTCAAATAAAACGTGATTTGATTAAACTGTAAGATAAAATTTAAAGTCTGAAAATGCATGCTTTGAAATCTGAAATCTATATACTGGTTATTCAGAAATATTACACCAAAAAAGTACACTGGATCACTGATAATTTGAAATATGAAATCTAGTTATACGTGCGCATAGCTAGCCCCGAAAGGCTAAGCACCCTAGTACACGGTCCAAAGCCTATGTGTGTGCGAGAGTGGGTCCCAAAGACCTCTAGTAATCCGGTCATATCTTGAGAAACCCATTCACACCGGTCTGCAGGCGGATAAAATCACCATATCGGGTCATACTGCTGTGGAAACACATTCGGACCCAACTGCAGAGCAAGCGGTGTAAAATCATCTACGTACTTTTGGAGTTTGTAAAAAAAAAAACTTTACATTTATTGAAATATTTAACAATGATATAATATATCCATAAAAGATTTAACACAATTAATTTTAAATCTTAAAAGAATTTCTTATTTTAAAAACTCGTTGGTGCTAAAAATAATACTTGTCCAATAATTATTTTGAAATAGTTAATTTATGTAATCTACTGTTGTGCGATTATAATCCATGAAGTGGATGGATCGTTAACAAGTAATATAGTAATAAATAGAGTGTCGAACCCACAGTACTAGATACCAATTTAACCTATTAATTTATAACTCAACTTTTAACAAAATGAATAAACACAGATTTGATTTTTGTTCTTGATTCTAAAACTAACTTAACTATTTTAATTAAACTTAAAATATCAATAAGCAACTTTAAATGAAGAGAACAATTCAAGATTTACTAACACTAGGATTCACAAATCCACCTACACGCGTTTATAATCAATTATCCGTTAATCACTTTTAGCTTTTAATTACCTAGGATTGAAAATCGACGTTCCTAAATTAATCAAAAGCCTCTCTCGATGGTCAATCAATTCTATATGTTATGCGAACCTAATAATCTCTAATTAAGCTTAGAACATAAACACATGCATTAAAATCTCAAGAACACTTACATGGATTTCATAAAGTATAATAGTAATCTATATCTATTATTGGACCCTATGTTATTCAATACCACGTGCTTAATCTATATTGAATCTCTCGACTTCAATATAGATCACAATATATTCTAATGGTGATCAAGCATTAAAATAATATAAAAACTGAATAAAGAATAATCAACCTAAGAGCAATTAATTGTTAAAAAGGAAAAACTTCTAATTAATTAAAAACGCGAGGTTTCATCGTTCATCCTAGATATAAGTAACTTAGCCGGACATGATTATGTAAAATAATACAAGGAATGTATTAATCATGTTCCGGCAAAAGAAAAACAAAAAGTAAATAAAACCCGTGATCCCGGCTCAATGATCTTCAATCCCGTCCTTGATCTTTGATTCTTCGTTTCTATCTTGTTCTCTCAAAATTCCTCTCCCGCGAGATGCCTCTCTTCTCCCTTTTATAACCGTCTCCCAACTCTTTAAAACGTGGTTGAGGAAGTTCCCTTTATTTTGGAGTTGTAGAGTTCTAATTTAACCAAGAAACTGCTAGATTTCTGTTGCGTTTGACCCATGCAATCGCATGGTGTAATACTGTGAGATCGCATGGTATCATTAGAAGCATTACGCATATTTTTTGTCCTTATTGCGATCGCACCAAATTAGTGCCATGCGATCGCATGGTTGATTTTGATGCTGAATTTGAATTTTCCTCATTGATAATTGCACGTCAAGTCCCTAAAGTATCGTTTCTTATCAGTTTGAGTCTCCTTATCTTCATTTTGCTCTCTTTTCATCCGAGTGATACTTGAATTTGATAATTTCCTAAATTAATAAGAAAATTACTTGCAATTAAACTGAAATCAAATAATATGACTCATAATAATCCCTTTTGTGAGCCCCAATAAGTACATAATTGTACTTATCAAATACCTCCAAACTTAAACTTTTATTCGTCCTCGAATAAACTAGCTAAAAATAATCATGCACTTAATAAAATAAGCAATAATAAAGTTCACAATATAAATAGCTTGCCGTTCTTGCTTCAGGTTTTGCAAAAAGAAAAACTTATAATTCATAACAAGTGTTCAGGTTATACAGTTGTAAACGTGATTATACTTAAAACATACTTGAGATGTGTGTGAAAGTAGTTAATCTGATCAACTTAAATTCTATGGTGGTGATAGCCCAACCACTTGGTCAACTTTTCCTTTCCCTCTCGTAAGGTACACTTCCCCCAATATGATTGTTTTCTCTCAAATCCTGAAATTTTCGGTTAAAATGTTACAGTTCACTCATAATTTTTTTTCTTGTTTGAGACTGGTTGAGAGCTAGCAATCATGACAACCTAGGTTTGTGAAGATTCTCTAATTTATGAGCACTTTCGACCAGAAATTTTCTACTAAGTAAGTCAAACACATTAGTCATCTAATCTCCAAATTTACTTTGCAAAAGAATTTTCACTAGACAGAAATAAAAAATTAATAATTGATAAAAAAAAAATTTCCTTTTATTTTATTTTATATTTTATATTTATTTATTTATTTATAGATCTTATGTGCAAAACTCAATCCATTAAGCTTTCTAAATGACTCATGTATAGCGAACTTGAGGTCGATGACTCCCAAGTCTTTCGAACCTTAGGGTGTCGAGTTTTGAGGAACCCTACTGGGACCTTTTCACTCAGTCGGATAGGCTCTGAAAAGAGTTCTAGGATATTAATAAGGTGCAAAACTCAGTCCATTAAGCTTTTAAATGACTCATGTAACGAGCTTGAGGGACGATGACTCGTGTCTTTCAAATTTTAGGGCATCAAGTTTTGAGAAACCCCTACGGACATTTTCACTCAAGTCAATTAGGCTACGAAAAGAGTTAAGTAATAATAATAATAATTTTTGTTCCTTGCGTGCAATAAGTTCATGCTAGGGGACTAGATTCCTAACATTCGGTCAATACCTAGCTTTCTCTAAGCGGTCTCTGATTACTCCACACAATTATTTTGTTTAGCATACATGGAATTCATCACAACCTAGATAGCCACCATTACTGTTTTGGTATACCACATTTTCTCACTATATTGGTTCTTGGGTTTGAGATCTGAGATGATTCTAAGGTCTAGAGAATAGTATCTTATTGTTTTCAACTTAAGTGCACCAACATAGCTAAAAATCATTTTAAGCTCCACCACGATACACTATCACGTAAGATTAAGTAGCCTTACATTTAAACAAAAGTATACCACATTCACAAGTCATGATTTAAAGCTAAAATTAAATGAAAAATTGCATCATTAGCCGGCAAGGCTATTTATATCACATAAACATGTAAACAAAAATAAAATAATTTTTTAAATACTAAAAGCGAATAATAAAAATCAAAAATCAAAAATCATTTATCAAGTCAAGAGCAAATTTTCGTACAGCACCTCCAAACTTAAAACGTACATTGTCTCCAATGTAATGCAAAAGAAATAAACACATAAAAAATTTAGAGACTTCTCGGATGTGGATCTGAGGGTGCCGGTAGACGGAATGTAGAAGGATCAACCGGTGGAGGTGTTGGCATGGGTGTTGAGCGGCAGATCTGGTCATAGATGTCATCAAGCTTGTGCGCACATCAGCCGAGCCTCCTCTTTACAGTGGTAGATGCCGCTCGAATTCGACTCTACTCTAGGGAAGGCCCGACTGCAGGTAAACTCCATAGTCATCTGAGTATGTCGAACTGCATCCACTCGAGACCGCACATCGTCGGCTCTCGCCAGTCTTGTCACGTAGCTTTCGGTCCGGTAGCGACAATGAGCCGTGTCTGCGCCGGCTGTCCTTCCAATGAGAGATGTAGCATGGATGCTATGTCTCCGGTGCCGCGGCGGTGGGCTGAGTGCCATGGCTGGTTGCTCATCGGAGGCTGCCCCACGACATGCGGTATGCCGTCTTGCATTCTCCAAAGCAAAGAAGTTGATAGGTCTCTTTGCCTTCAATACTGACTCCATGGGTGAGATCTGGACCCCCGCTACCTCACAAATACCACTAATCGGTGCGGGAAGATGGCGGTGTGCCTCTTGTCCGCCTAGAAGCCCAACATCTTGATCGGGTGTAGATGTAGTTCTCCAGTCTATCTTTCTCCGTGAGCAAGATGATATAACAGAGACGAGCCCTAGCATCATTGATAGTAGTACGATGTCGGGTCGGGTCGATGTTGTGGCTCACAAAACATTCGAGGATAAGGAGGAATCATCAGGTTCTTTGTGCTCTAGGTCCCTCCCGAGTAGTGGCCATGCATCGTCTCGGCCATATAGAAACTTGGCCACGTCACCCATATCTTGAATAGAGGCGGAGGGTGAATATCTTGATGGTGAGACCATAGAAGTCGTTGATGACCCTTGGGGTAAACATGCCAACCATGTACCCGCACCACCCACGCCCGCCCATAATGCTCAAGTCCTTGAATGTCGATCTCTTGGTTGAAATTTGTGTAGAATTCATGAACGAGTGGGGAGTAAACCTTATGAGGTGTATCGGCTACCTTGGACCATCTGCAAACATCAATGAGGTTGTACTGACTTGGAGTGAGGGAAGTCGGCCAAATGCACTCTCCGCTTCCCCAAATGGTCCAATGGCTAATGACCTCGGTGAATCTTTCCTCGTGCTCATGGAAAGATAATGGCGAGTCGGTGGTGTCTACACATGCTCTTTTCAAAGTCTTTGCTTAGGTTACTTTTTTCTTTCCTTTTTCGGCGGCGGTTGGGGGTCGTTTTGAAGCCATAATCTACAAAATGAACGAAAAACAAGTTAGATCCGAAAAATAACATATATGGTATAAGACACGACCCCCAAACTAGTTTAAACATTAGGTAAAATTTTTCGAAAAAATGTGTTTGACTAAGCTATTTAGTGCTCAGAAATCCACCTAAGAATTTGTAAAAGTGAAGCGGAGGAGGGTGGTATGAAAGTGTATGATATGGTCTACCACATAGTCAAATTTCACATGATTTCAAGTCATTTGGGGCAAGCGGATGGGGACGAAAGTGCTAACGGAGGCAGTGTTGTGGCTCGTCTTGTGGCGCCATGGCGAGCCAGATTTTCTTTTATTTGTCCTGGCTTGATTTTGGTGATAAACATGTGTTCAAGCCAAATTGAATGACCACTAGATGATGACATTAGTGCAATAGGATAGCCTAAGGTTTGGTTTACATCAATTTTGGCCAAAAATGTGGATGGGACAATTCATCAAACACCTACTATGCACAGGTTGTTCTTCAAAGGTTTTAACAAATGGGGGAAATCAAACAAACCAAAACTTTTACACATCCTATTCATCTAAACCCAATCAAAAATGTATTACCCTTTCGATTCAAGCCTAAACGAATCAAACTTCACTCCATATTAATCAAAATGTAAAATTTATGCACATCTAAGTGAAAAATCCGAAAATTCAACAACTAAAATTGGAAATTTACCTTTTAGTTCGTGAGTTTGATGTTTATGATGATTGATGTTGATTAATGTGATGCCCAATATGCTTGTTTAGGTGTTGGAGATCAAGGATTGAGGAGAGGTTTATGTTTTGGAATGAATATTTGAAGTTTTGAAATGAAATGCACTTCCCGGTTTTTAACTTAAATGATAGTCATTGCGATCGCAAGGAATTAAGGTCTGCGATCATTTGGACTACTAATTCCAGGCGAGAATGTTTTACGCTTGTGCATCTGCGATCGCAATGGATAATTCCATGCGATCGCATAGGGAATTTTGTGAATTTTTTTTTTGTTTCAATATAACTTGAAAATAAGTAAAAACGTACTTATGCAAAATGACGATGATCAAAGCCTCGAAATCTAAGAATTAAAAACCTATTTCAAATCCTAATAACCTAAACATGCAAAACATGAATTAACTTCCGAAATTGAAATAATACTGAAAATTTAAATAAGAGGGAGAAAAATGGGTTGCCTCCCATTGAGCGCTTGTTTAATGTCTTTAGCTCGACTTTGTCGTGGTGATCACTCCGGATTGCTCAAAGCGGTAAATGATTTTTCTTTCGAAAAATCACCCTCCAAGTATTGTTTGAACCTTTGTCCGTTTACTTTGAACCTGCCTTTTGTGTCATGAGCAACTTCAACCGCTCCATGTGGATAGACTTTCACTACTAGTGAATGGCCCGAACCATCTTGAATGTAGTTTCCGGAAAGAGCTTGAGTCGAGAGTTGAATAAGAGAACTTTTGTCCCTTACAAACTGCCTTTTTGAATATGTTTGTCATGCCAATTCTTGGTTTTCTCTTTATACGGGTTGGCATTTTCATAAGCCTCGAACTGAATTCTTCCATTTCGTTCAATTTGAAGCGATCGTTTCTCACCGATTTCTTTCAAGTCAAAATTCAACTTGCTCAATGCCTAGTAGGCTCGGTGCTCCAACTCAACCGATAAATGACACGCCTCCCAAAAACTAGGCGATAAGGTGACATTCAATTGGTGTTTTGAATGCGATTCGACATGCCCAAGGGGCATCATCCGATTTTCTCGACCAATCTTTTCTCAAGGTACTCCTTTGTAAGCTCTAGGATCCTTTTAACTCCCGGTTGGAGATTTCCACACAGCCACTAGTTTGTGGATGGTGCAAGTAGCCACACGGTGCTTCACACCGTATTTTGCCAAAAGAGTTTCAAAATGTTTGTTGCAAAAATGTTTACCTCCGTCATTTATGATTGCTCGAGGAGTCCCAAGCAGCGTGAAAATATTCTTTTGAGAAAGTTCACCACCACTTTGCCATCATTGGTCGGTAAGGCTACAACTTCTACCCATTTAGACACCTAGTCCACACCACCAAAATGTAAGAATTTGAAAGTGACGGTGGAAATGGTCCCATAAAGTCAATCCCCATACATCGAAAAGTTCAACCTCTAAAATGCTTGAAGAGGCATTTCACCTTCGAGATGTATTTCACGTCCTTTGGCTTTGTCACACTTTTTCACGGTTGTAGGCATCCTTGAATAATGTCGGCCAATAAAATCCAGATTATAAAACTTTAGCTCTTGTTTTGGTAGCACCAAAATGACCTCCGTATGGTGAAGAATGGCATTGCTCCAAGGCGGTCTCCATTTCTTCTTCGGTGAGACATCTCAGAATTACTTGATCGCTCCCTTCTATAAAGAATAGGATCTTCCTAAAAATAGTATGTAAGTTACGAAAAAGAACTTTTTTCGGCGTTGATGATCATAATCAGGAGGCATGATATTACTTGCGAGGTAATTCACATAATCTGCATACCACAGTACACTTCCCATCTGCTCTATCCTAAAAATCTGCTCATCTGGAAATTTCTCATTTATTTCACCTTCTTCATTCCCTTCTGTTTGCTCTATTCTGGACAAGTGGTCGGTTACCACGTTTTCAACTCCTTTTTTATCCTGAATCTCTAAGTCAAATTCTTGAAGAAGTAAGATCCACCGAATAAGTCTTGGTTTTGCATCTTTTTTAGCAAAAAGATATTTTAATGCTGCATGATCCGTGTGGACTATTACTTTCGATCCAATGAGGTAAGATCAAAATTTTTCGAAGGCAAATACTATTGCTAGTAATTCATTTTCTGTAGTGGCATAATTCATTTGAGCATCATTGAGAGTTCGGCTGGCATAACATATGACATGTATGACTTTTGCTCTACGCTGCCCAAAAGCGCCTGATGGCAAAATCACTTGCATCACACATGAGTTCAAGCGGTAGATCCCAATCGGTGGTTTAATGACGGTCTTTGAGATTAGATCGTCCTGAGAATGTTGAAAGCTTTAAGATAGTCCATAGAAAATTCAAACTTAACTTCTTTTTCCAGCAGACTGCACAATGGTTTAGTTATTTTTGAGAAATCTTTTATGAACCTTCTATAGAAACCCGCATGTCCCGGAAAATATCGAACTCCCTTAGTACATTTGTTGGAGAAGCGGTTTCTCTATAACACGAATCTTTGCTTTGTCCACCTCAATGCCGTTAGCTAAAATTACGTATCCCAACACGATGCTTTCTTGGACCATAAAGTGACATTTTTCCCAATTAAGTACCAAGTTGGTTTTCTCACAATCTTTGAAGTACCAAGGTCAAATTTTGAGGCAATCATCGAATGATGCTCCAAAAGCGAAAAATCATCCATGAAAACTTCAATGAATTTTTCAACCATATCTGAGAAAATAGACATCATACAACGACAGAAATGTGGTTTGGGACGTTGCATAGGCCAAATGGCATACGCCTATATGCAAACGTGCCATAAGGGCAAATAAAGGTAGTCTTTCCTTGATCTTACAGCGTACTGTATGAATCGATTGTAGCTTGAATACCCATCAAGAAAGCAATAATGAGAATGGCACATGAAGCATTCTAACATCGATCAATAAATGGTAGAGGAAAATGGTCTTTTCGAGTGGCATCATTCGAGTTTTACGTAGTCAATACAAACTAGCCAACCCAGGTAGTCAATTTGGTAGTATGAGCTCGTTATTATCATTCTTCTCATTGTAATCCCCCTTTTTTGGCACCACAGGACCGGGCTTACCCAAGTACTATACGAAATAGGATAGATGATCTGGGCGTCAAGTAGTTTCAACACTTCACTTCGAACTACTTATTGCAAATGAGGATTCAATCTGCGTTGATGTTGCCTTTGTTGGTTTATCGCCTCTTCCATTAGAATCTTGTGCATGAATAAAGGCGGGCTAATACATCGATGTACTGCTATAGTCAATCGATGGCTGATTTTAATTCCTCAAAACTCGAGATAATTTATCTTCTGATCTGATCAATAGAGTTGGCAATAATAAGCGGAAGAGTGGATGACTCACGAGATAAAGCATGATGTCAAATTTAATTAATTCGCAAGTGTACGAATCTATTGGAATATAGAAAAGTAATAGCGAGATCGATCCCACGAGAGGCGCAATGGAGAAAGTATAATTTAATCCTAATTAACTATTATTCTATGCTAGTTGAGTCGAAAAGATTTTTGTTGAAATTATTTAATTTAAAGACTAATGAGATATGCTAAAAGATGAATTGAAAATTCAAGTTGTGTAAAATACCAAGGTTTCGAGAATCCACCATTGTTTAACTTAGCAATTATCCAATTATTAATTAATTCCGAAAACACACGACAACACGAAAATCAATCTATTGTCGTCCCGAAAGATTTATCAATTAAGTCCGGAAGAAAAAATCTAATTTAGGCTCCCCTTATGCTTCAAATATAAATTACTTAAGCGTTTTTCAGTATCAAGTTCAATTGAAAGAAAACAAAGAATCAAAGAATCTCTAAGCATTCTATGTATCTCATTCGAATAAAAGATGACGAAAAATCAAAAGCAATTAATAGAAAATATTTAAGCATCAAGCATGGATTAATTAAATCAATATCTAACTATCGAAATACATGATATTTAAGATGAAAGAAATTTTATTTAATTAATCTAATCAAGAACGAACCATGAACGTTCAAGCTCTAAAAAGAAATTAAACGAATAACAAAATAATCACTTAATTAAAATAAGGTTTCATCGTTTACCTTGGCTAAAGAAAATTAGAAGAACATAATTACATTAAAAATACAAGAATTGATTGAAGGAGAAGAAATCTTCAAAAACTCTTGATCATCAATCGATTTATTTTCTCTTGTTTTCTTACATCTTCTCCAGATTCGGCTCCCCAAAAATCCTCCTCCTGTTATGAGAATATATCTCATATTTATACTACTCTAATTGTGCCCTAAAATATCCCAAAAGATTACAATTTTCGTGGCCAAGAGTTACCTAGTTGAATTGGGACTAAAAAAAGAAAGTAAAATCATGACAAAATTAACATTTGGGCGGCTGTGTTTTCAAACGGTCATAACTTCTTGTAGAAAGCTTCAAATTGAGATCCGTAAAAAGTGGTGGACTCATAATTCGATTATCTTTCCAATGGTATATCATTTACTCGTCGATTTTCACCAAATTTTATGCTTTTTCGTCCAATATTCTCTATGTGCTTATAAACGGTCCAAAACTGAAATAGAGAAATAATAAACTAGATTAAGTAGAAAATCAACTATATGACAGCATAAATGATTAATTCAAATGTCAAAATAAGTGTACAAAACGCACTTATCAAAGACTCCAAACTAAACCTTTGTTCGTCCTCGAATAAAAACAAAACTAAAATATACTTTAAACTAAGCTAATTAAATCCACGAAAAATTTGTCAATGTTGAATTTCTCACCATATGCCTCACAGTTGAAAATAAAGCTACACTTTTAGAAGGATATTAAACAACAGCACAAAATTTTTCACTTATCCGATGCTCGACCTTTTGTGAATGTGTGTGAATAGCCAAAAATTAAAATTATACATGTATTAGACCACGACCAATATTGTGTTGTTGATATTTTAGCAATCCCAAACCCTTTGTAGTCATTTATTCCTTACACCTCTCGTAAATTATCACACTTCTAATGATTTTCTCTCTAATCCCGATGTGTTCTAGCAAAATTAGTTCCTATTGATCATCACAATGCTTTTTTTCAACTAAAGTGGTAAAAATCAGAACTTGTATTCATAGAATTAGGATGGTGAGTGATTTCTAAATTCTCATCTTCAGTCTCTGAGGTTCTAACCTAGCAATCCTTACTGAGCACTTCTACTTCTTTTTTTTATTATTATGCTACTCATGTTAATAGTCTTACATCCTGTGCAATACTTCTCTTTCACTAGCTTTCTATGTGACCCTTGTAGCGAGCTTTGGGTCGATGACTTCCAAGTCAGATCACCATAGGGCACCAGGTTTTGAAATACCCTAACGAATTAATTGCTCGAGTCTCACAGGCTAATAGAGAAGTGAAGATGTATATATATATATATATATATATATATATATATATATATATATATATATATATATATATATTTTGCAATTTTTTATATATATATGACTCGTATAGCGAGCTTTGGGACGATGACTCCCAAGTCGAGATGACCATAGGGCACCGGGTTTTAAGATACCCTAACGAGAGCTTAGTTGCTCGAGTCGGATATTTTATTTTATTATATCGACCAACAGCGAGTAATGCTCGGTCTAGATTCCTTGACCATAACCTATTCAACCAAAGATGAGACCCGGAAAACCCCGAACCATCAAAATTCTCGGGACACAAGTAGTAACTTTAACACCCTAAAGCTGTTCTCAAAACAGTTTGGTCACTAACTTATGGATTTAGGAGCGAATTTTTTTTTATCATGATACTCGATCAATAATATCAACCCAAACACTCAAGTCATGTTTCTAATAAATGATAAGTCAATAGTGGCTATGTGCTTCTTTAATCGGGTCTAACATGGATAAGTATTCGAGATAAAAGAACAAGTTCAAGTGTTGTCTAATATTCTATTAAAAATGTGCTCTATTTTGAGCAGATATCATCATTGGCGATGGGATATTCAACGATAACTAGACAAATAAACTACTAAAATATTTTTGTTTTTTTTTATTTGTGTTTTATTTTTAACAAAATAAAATTACTTGATTATATAGACCGAATAATGCACAAATTGGAAGCAATGAAGTATCCTGATACTTTTTAACCAACCTCAAACTAAAACATTACATTGTCCCCAATGTAAAAAGCAAACTAAAGCACATAAAGGAGGGAAAGATCGGGTACTCCCCGAGATAGATGTGGAGAAGATGGATCTGGTTGGTTGAAGGTCCGATTGAAGTGGACTCGGGATGTAGTCTTTGGGACCCTTGGTCAAAAAGAAGGTTGCCTAAATATAGTCCAAGTCGCTTGCACAAGTAGGATATCCTGCGCTTGACATGGTGAGGCCTAATAAGTGCAATAAATAAAATAAAAACTAATAAATTATTTAAACTATCTAAAACTACTACATATAAAGCAAGTAAATAAAGAGTTAGAAAATGGGTTGCCTCCCATTAAGCGCTTATTTATAGTCATTAGCTTGACTTATTGTCTAGTTTCCTTACGGCACTTTGAATAGTGCTTTGGAGGACCTGCTTTTCTTGCACCTATTGACTTTGGCACTTTCGTTGGAAGTGGCTCAATTTTACATTTCCATTTAGTTGTACCTATGACGGTCTTGATTCAAGCAAAACATTAACTTCTTTTATAGCACTATCAATATCAAAATAAGAACCCAAATGAGTTAAGCACATGTTTAACGCATCATCACAATTAGTATAAGCAAAACAATCATCATCTAATGCTTCTATCATGTCAACATCAACGACATCCTCATTATCATGTGGTAGCTTGTTGACATTAAAATATTCAATTCTAATGTCATGTTCCCAAAAGGATAGTTGCGTAACTCCATTCCCGCAATTAATAATAGCATTAGATGTTGCGAGAAAAGGGCGACCAAAAATTACGAGGAATATGTTTTGTAGAGTTTACGTCTTGGTTGAGTATCAAGTACAACAAAATCAACGGAAAATAAAACTTGTCAACCTCGTATCAAAACATCCTCTACAATTCCTGGGGTACTTTCACGGATATATCGACAAGTTGTAAAATCATAGATGTTGGTTTTAACTACCTAGTCCAAGTTGCATATACACGAATAAGGAAGAAGATTAACACTAGCTCCTAAATCTAGCAAAGCTTTCTCAATTTTATGGTTTCCTAAGATGCATGAGATAGTAGGACAACACTGGATCTTTAAATTTCGGAGGAGTGTTGCTTTGAATTATAGAGCTAACTTGTTCGATTAAAAATGCCTTTTTAGCATATGTAGTTGTCTCTTTGTTGTACATAGATCTTTCAAGAATTTAGCATACGCAGGTACTTGCTTAATAGCATCAAGATAAGGAATATTTACACTTACCTGCTTGAAGATTTCCATCATATCATTGATAGAATTACCTTGCTTTACCTTTGTGAGCCTCTGAGGAAATGGGGCTTTTGGAATGTAAGATGGCTCATTGTACTCTTTGGGAGCTTCTTGGATTGGATCATCGGTTGGGATAGTCCCTGGAGAAAGTGATTGAGATGTGTTTTGCCTTGAGATTTCCACTTTGTTGTCAAACAGTTTGCCATGTCTCAAAGTCATGATGGATTTAGCCTCTTCATGTTGCACTCCTTTAGGATTAGCAAATGGTGACCGAAACTTTCCTTTCTCAATGGTTGTTGCCAATTTGTTTGGACCGATGAAACTAGTTGTCCCATCATGTTTTCCACATTGGAGATGGATTGTGCTGTGAGTTACGGCTAGCTGCGTACTTCATTCTTAAATTCAGCAATGGTGTGATTACGGCTCTCTAATGCAAACTTGTATAGCTTTTGTCAAGTTTTGAATTGCCTCCTCCATGGTTTTGGCTATGAAAATTGTGATTGAATTGTTGATTAGCTTTCTTTGAGGGCTTGACTCTTTGTATTATCTGTTGAACACCACATGACCAAGAAAAATTGGGGTGGTCCCTCCATCCTGGATTGTATGTGTTTGAGCAGGGATTGTAAGGCATTTCCTCATCATGTTGAGGGCATTAGCTTGCTCGGCACATGCTTACGGTTACAGTGGGACTATTGGTACGTCAATGAGGTCAACTTGCGAAATGTCTTCTATCATGCGTTTGACTTCTTTGATTTACGAGCTAGGTTCACCGCTACGAATCTCATAAATCCCCCTCTTCTTTGGTTCAGTTCTAGAGGAGCGACTCCGCTGTTGTGAATTGTCAGCTTGCTTTTGAAAGAAGCTCCAGATCTCTGTAGTATTCTTAGACATAAGCTCTCCACCGCTTGTGGCCATCAACCACTCTTGAATATGTGATAGTAGACCCTCCAAAAAATATTGGCATAAATGCCATTTTTCGTAGTCGTGATGTGGACATTTCATAAGAAGCCCGTTGAATCTCTCCCAAGTTTCATAGAATGGTTCCTCGTCTCTCTGCACAAACTCTGAAATTTCCCTGCGAATAGCATTAGTTTTGTGAACAAGAAAGTATTTATTCAAAAATTTAGCAATCATTTGTTCCCAAGAAGTAATACTATTAGCAGGTAACGTATTAAACCATGATCTAGATCTATCTTTCAGAGAAAATGGAAATAGACTAAGTTTAACATTATCGGAAACATTCTCATATTTAAATGTTTCACATACAACATAAAAAATCCGTTGAGATGATTATAAGGCTCCTCACTATCTAAACCATAGAAAGATGGAAGGCGATTAAGCACACTTGGTTTAAGCTCAAAATTCCTAGCGATAACTTGTGGGTATTGTATGCATGAGGTGCGCCAAATTAGCTAATGGACTAAAATAGTCCCTAAAGGTCTCTCCTCAATTTCATCACCCATATCTATTATTGCTTGGTTCCTTCAATTGTATCTAGATTAGTGGCTCGTTTTCATTGGTGAAAAGTTCTTTCTACTTCACTATCTAGATGTTCTAACTTAAGCTCTAGAGATCTACAACCAAGCATGCACAATGAAGATTTTTATTTTTGAATTTTTTTTTAAATAAAAATAAAAAGCGAAAATAAAATAAATTAAACAAAATCCTAAATTATAACTAGTCAAGAATAAAATTAACTAAAATTAAACTAACTTTCAAACACGGTCCCGACAGCGGCGCCAAAAACATGATGTCAAATTTTAATTAACTTTCATAAGTGTACGAATCTATTGGAATATAAAAAGTAATGCTGAGATCGATCCCACAGAGACGCAATGGAGAAAGTATAATTTAATCCTAATTAACTATTATTCTATGCTAGTTGAATGGAAAAAGATTTTGTTGAAATTATTTAATTTAAAGACTAATGAGATATGCTAAAAGATGAATTGAAAATTCAAGTTGTGTAAAATACCAAGGTTTCAGAATCCACCATTGTTTAACTTAGCAATTATCCAATTATTAATTAATTCCCGAAAACACACGACAACACGAAATCAATCTATTGTCGTCCCGAAAGATTTATCAATTAAGTCCAGAAGAAGAAAATCTAATTTAGGCTCCCCTTATGCTTCAAACATAAATTACTTAAGCATTTTTCGTATCAAGTTCAATTGAAAGAAAACAAAGAATCAAAGAATCTCTAAGCATTTTATGTATCCCAATTCGAATAAAAGATGACGAAAAATTCAAAAGCAATTAATAGAAAATATTTAAGCATCAAGCATGGATTAATTAAATCAATATCTAACTATCGAAATACATGATATTTAAGATGAAAGAAATTTTATTTAATTAATCTAATCAAGAACGAACCATGAACGTTAAAGCACTAAAAAGAAATTAAACGAATAACAAAATAATCACTTAATTAAAACAAGGTTTCATCGTCTACCTTGGCTAAAGAAAATTAGAAGAACATAATTAAATTAAAAATACAAGAATTGATAGAACCCGGCATGGATTGAAGGAGAAGAAATCTTCAAAACTCTTGATCGTCAATCGATTGTCTTCTCTTGTTTTCTTCTGTCTTCTCCAAGTTCGGCTCCCTAAAATCCTCCTCTGTTATGAGAATATATCTCATATTTATACTACTCTAATTGTGCCCTAAAATATCCCAAAAGATTACAATTTTCGTGGCCAAGAGTTACCTAGTTGAATTGGGACTAAAAAAGGAAAGTAAAATCCATGACAAAATTAACACTAGGCGGCTGTTTTTCAAATGATCATAACTTCTTGTAGAAAGCTCCAAATTGAGATCCGTAGAAAGTGGTGGACTCGTAATTCGGTTATATTTCCAATGGTATATCATTTACTCGTCGATTTTCACCAAATTTTATGCTTTTTTCGTCCAATATTCTCTATGTTGCTTTAGCTCGAGAATTGGGGCCTTTTGAACTGAAGGTGGCTGTTGAGGAGGTGTGGTCCCTAGATCCATATATTTACTTCTTCTTTCCATCTGTTCCACTTCTTGTAAATATCGGCACATTTTCAAGAACCGGAGAATTAGAATTCATCTTGAGAATGCATAATATCGCTTCCCATGGATTTGAAAGATTTTCCAAAGCAAATGTGTTAGTGATGCGGGCCACGAACCGAGATACGAACCATGGTTCGGTCAACCATGGTCCAATTGGAACACTAACGAGATCAAGGACCAAGAAGATCAAGGAAGACATACAAGGCCGTTAAAACCTTGTGGACCGATGCGATATCAAAACATGAGTCGGCATGACGGTACCAACTTGGTACACTTGATCCGAAGCTAACGAAGGAATGGAGGAACAATTGGAGGATAAGGCAAAGGTGGAGCAACATAGGCGGCGTTGCGATCGCATGGCTATAAGGCATTGCGATCGCAACACGCGGCGTTCGAAGCGAGAATGCATTGAAGCAAAACCATGCGATCGCAACACTAAAGCGATGCGATCGCGAGGCTTTATAGTGGGGTCGCATAGTCCGGGATATGGTGCGATCGCATGAAGGCGATTTTTTTGATGAGAATATTTTTGGACCAAACCATGCGATCGCAGCGGTTTGTACCATCGCGATCGCATAGGCATGGAGAACAACCAGATTCGCGGTTTAGTTTCCTTTTCAAATTAGAACTCTTAATTTAGTTGCTTTTAATTATGGCGGTTTAGATTGAATTTTATTCTTGTTTACTATATAAACAACTCTAGATTGTAACGAACTAAGTTTTACGATATTTTGAGATTAATTAAAAGTGAGATTTACGCTTTTCTTCTAAGTTCTTAATTGGACTAAACGAACTTATCAAAGAATTCGCACTCTTTGTGGCGTTCATAACTTTGGTTCTTGATTCAAATAATCAACGGGTCAAGTTTTCGCGGCCAGATTTTAGCTTTCTTGGGGTTCAGATCAGTCTTTTGTGGGTTCCGAGATTCAATTCTCCGCGGGTTCGCATCGGTTAGTCGCCTCCTAAATCACATAATGCTTTCTCAAAAATGAACTACCAACAAGACAAGGAATAGAGAACTCCACGGATCTTTTAATTTCGACGGTAGCTTGTTTTGCAAGATACCACTACACTCCTCAGATAGCATAACATGTTTCATGCTCTTCCGGTTTTCTTTTATTTGAAAGAATTTCCTTCATAAATTTTGCATAACTTGGCATCGTGCTAGGGCGTCGGAAGCGGTATGTTGATTTGGAGTTTCTTGAACACATCAAGAATTTCTTGAATTGCTTGTCTAGCTTGTGTTTACGACCTTTGAGGAAATGGAATTGGAAGGACGTAGGCCGGTGGTGGAATATAAGCTGGTGGAGAGTCCCTTTCTGGTGCAACTTCTGCATCTAATTTGTTTTCTCTCTCTTTGTTGGACATAGTTTCTTTTTCTATACCGATCTAGTCACATGAATCTTTGGCAACCGAGCTCACTTCTTATAGTAATTGCATTACTTGCTCTTTTGGATTGACCTCGGTATTGTTTGGCCATGTGCTGGTTGTCGCTCGGTCGGCGGTTTATTGTCAATCGATTTTCTACATTCTTTATCGCATGACATCTTATCTTTTACGCATCTCTTTCAACTCAACTCTATACGCGTGACAGCTTTCTTCCAATCCCCCTTTTCTCTCTTGTGGTCTCCCTTGATTTGGTGGATTAAGATATTTTGAGTATTGCCGTAGGAGAAGTTTGGATGATTTCTCTATCCTAGATTGTAAGTTAGTGAATACGGATTATTCTCATCATCATTGAAAATTACGAGCATATGCAACTTGTTTAGGGGATGGCATATCAACTTTTGTCAATGGACAATCGAGGACTCATGGTTTGCCCGCATATTACACAAATTGGTGGAGAACATCCCGAACCATATTGGTGAATGAGAATATTTCATTGCTTCCATCTACTTTGCCAATACATCGATTTTGCTAGTACAAGTGAATTTGTGTCTATCTCATGTACTCCTGTTGCTTTCCTCTCCCAACCCTCTTTAAACGCCACATAATAAACTGCTTTACTCATGGTTTCAAATAGATCGTAAGGGGTCACCAATGGATCTATTTTGTATAGAAACCACCGGCTGCGAATCTCTTGAAGAGCGACTAGTTGGAGCTTGTCCGAGAATAGAAATAATGATTACGGTCGCTAAGGAAACCATGACTTGGACACTTTCGGAGCGAGTTGTTTGAACCTTTCCCATGCCTCGTGAAAGTTTTCCAACTCAGATTGTTGGAAATTGGAAATTTCATATTTCAGTTTGTTTACTCTGGTAGGAGGGAAATATTTCAGTGTAAATTTCTGAATCAAATCTGTCTAAGTAGTAATGCTCCCAGGCGATAGAGAATCTAACCATTCTCTAGCTTTATCCTTCAGTGTGTGTGGAAATAGCCTCATCTTAAGTGTCTCTTCATTAACACCTTGGTATTTGAAATTGCCACAGAATTCATCAAAGCGAAATGTGGTAATGAGAATTTTCATCTGTCATCCCATAGAACGATAGATTGTTCGAGAACAAATTCATCACATCTGGTCTCAACTGGAAGTTATCGTGTCCATAAGGTGGATAGACTATGCTGGATCGATTCTCAACAATCAATGGCATCATATACTCACCTATAAGGATATCTCGCTCATTAACTTCAACTAGTCGAGCTATTGGTGCTTGATTGTGTCTGCCATCTGTAGGTAATGGATTCTGGATTCGGTTATCCTCCATTGTGTCTTTCTGCTGTTGTTTCTTTTCTCTTTTTTCACGTTGTCGTCGGTGAAAGCTCCGTTCAATTTCTGGATCTAAATCAATTAGATCAAGATCTTTTGTACGGCGCCTACACAGTTAACACCTAAAAATTTAGAAAACAGATAAAATTCAGCAGTATCACGAAGAATTAAAAATATAAACAAAATAAAAATAAATAATACTAAAAAGAATTGCTAAAAGCCAAATTATAAATAAACGTAGCAAATAATAAAACTAGTCCCCGGCAACGGCGCCAAATACTTGTTGTGCGATTATAATCTCGAAAGTAGACGGATCGTTAACAAGTAATATAGTAATAAATAGAGTGTTGAAACCACGAGGACTAAATACCAATTTAACCTATTAATTTATAACTCAACTTTTAACAAAATGAATAAACACAGATTTGATTTTTGTTCTTGATTCTAAAACTAACTTAACTATTTTAATTAAACTTAAAATATCAATAAGCAACTTTAAATGAAGAGAACAATTCAAGATTTACTAACACTAGGATTCACAAATCCACCTACACGCTTTATAATCAATTATCCGTTAATCACTTTTTAGCTTTTAATTACCTAGGATTGAAAATCATGCGTTCCTAAATTAATCGAAAAAGCCTCTCTTGATGGTCAATCAATTCTATATGTTATGCTTGAACCTAATCATCTCTAATTAAGCTTCGAACATAAACACATGTATTAAAATCTCAAGAACACTTACATGGATTTCATAAAGCATAATAGTAATCTCTATCTATTATTGGACCCTATGTTATTCAATACCACGTGCTTAATCTATATTGAATCTCTCGACTTCAATATAGATCACAATATATTCTAATGGTGATCAAGTATTAAAATAATATAAAAACTGAATAAAGAATAATCAACCCAAGAGCAATTAATTGCTAAAAGGAAAAACTTCTAATTAATTAAAAGCGAGGTTTCATCGTTCATCCTAGATATAAGTAACTTAGCCGGACATGATTATGGAAAATAATACAAGGATTGTATTAATCATGTTCGGAGAAAGAAAAAATAAAAAGTAAATAAAACCTATGATCCCGGCTCAATGATCTTCAATCCAGTCCTTGATCTTTGATTGTTCGTTTCTATCTTGTTCTCCCAAAATTCCTCCACATGAGATGCCTCTCTTCTCCCTTTTATAACCGTCTCCCAACTCTTTAAAACGTGGTTGAGGAAGTTTCTTTGTTTTGGAGTTGTAGAGTTCTAATTTAACTTGAGAACTGCGGTTGCTGCGTTTGGCTCGTGCGACCATGCGTGCGATCGCGTGGTATTCATGAAAAGCATTCGCATATTTTTGTCCTTCTTGATCGGACCAAATTCGGTGCCATGCGATCGCATGGTTGATTTTGGTGCTGAATTTGAATTTCCTCCTTGATAATTGCACGTCAAGTCACGAAGTATCTTTTTCTTATCGGTTTGAGTCCTTTATCTTCATTTTGCTCTCTTTTCATCCGGTGATACTTGAATTTGATAATTTCCTAAATTAATAAGAAAATTACATGCAATTAAACTGAAATCAAATAATATGACTCATAATCGTCCTTTTGTGAGCTCCAATAAGTACATAATTGTACTTATCATCTACTATAAACACCGTGATAATTAAACAATTCATATAAACTTTTACGATCTAATACAACATAATTAAATGCACATTTTTGAAAAATAAGTTTTTCCACTCACGTAGTTTTTGACTACGAACTAGGTTGTGGTGATGTGCAGCGACCAACTTACTCGTCACCTCTTCAAATAAAATATAATTGCTTGAATTAATAATTTATCATATCAAGTAACACTAATAAATAAAAGAAAGACTAAGCTTAACATTACCCATACTTACATAAATCTTTCCAAAATTTCTTTACTCATTTTGGTCTAATCCTCATTCTAATTCACAACTTCCCTTTTTCATGTTAACCTCTAATATTCATAATCCAATCCAACAAGTATAATTTCCTTACATTTCGTAGTAAAATAACCGAACTAGAAACTCACTTCCATTAATTCAATAACATATAATTCTCCTTTATATTATCAACTGTTTTAAATCTTATTTAAAGCCCATCAATAAACTCATTTATATAACTACATTCACTTAAAAGGACCCAAATGAAAATTCTAGGATTTGCTAAAATCATCATTCCAAGATTTTAACACAAAATAAACAAATACAAGTCCTACTATGCTTAAAATAGCTTAAATATTTAATTAAACCCACTAATTTAATAACCCTAAAAATTCATCAATTAATTTATTTATTTAGCTTACAAATATAGTTCATGCCACTGAAATTAACTTATCTCCTTTCATAAAATTCACATTTAAGCCAATAAGCAAATTTTTAATTATTTACACTTTTCTTAAATAAGTTATTTCTTACTTACCTCTTGAAATTGCAAAAAGAAATGAAGAACCCAAGCCTTAATAGTGGGTTTACATCGAGCCGCCGACCTCCTTCTTCATTTTCTTCATCATTTTTTTCCTTTTCCTTTCTTCTTCTCTGCCACGGATTGTCTCTGCATTTTTTTCGTGGATGAAATGGTCTCAAATCTAAATCCAGGTAACCAAAATTAAGACCCCATCTTCTAGTATAACTCTTTAGCCCCTTGAGTTTTTGATAAATGGATAAATTGGTCCCCAACTTTTATTTCATGTAATTTAAATCCTTAAGTAACTATATTTTATAAAATAGGCCCAAACAAATTTATTTACTTAATTTAATTTCTACTTTGATTTTTATTTGACTTGGACCTGACCAAATAATTTATTGACTTTGACTAAATAAATTGACTTTGACTAACTTAAAGCAAGTTGTTACACTATCGGTGTGGTCAGAACTTGTTGTTTGTGTCTGCCTCAAAAAGTGTGTTGGGCCAACTGATTAGGTAGTTGAGTGATGACGTCAAGGCAGGCATATGTTGGCTTTGGGTTGTCTTACTCTTGGTTATGCCTAGACGGTCTATTGTGGTCTTATACTAATCCACGTTTGCTCGTTTGGAAACATGTCTTGCATGTTTGAACTGACAAATACAAAAATAGCAAAATTCAGCAAACACAATCAATTATGCCAGAACATGCCCCACACTCTTGGTATTGCTTTGAAACAGTTAAAATTGGGATTCAGTGCGTAAACCTTTGCTTCATTTGTGAAACTAGGTCAAACAAAATGAGCTAAAATTGTTTTGCTTTTAACTTGTTAACCCTGGTCTTGTGCTAAAATTAGTTTTGCTTCGAATGTACGCAAAGATAGATTGTGATTCAGCCAGTTTTGTGAAGTCAAATGTATGCTGCTTTGATTTCTTATCATCATGATGGAAAAAAATAAACTATAGAATATAACTTGTAGGGATTTTATATGTTTAACTAATTTTATTTTTCATGAAACAAATTTCAATTGCCAATCATTTATGTTAAAATCAATTTACACTGGAAGTAGTTTAGTCAATGAACCAATTAGAGTTGTGTATTTTACATCTCAACTAGTCAATCAGAAACTAAGAACGATAAACACACCATGTCACATTTGTCTTGGAAGCTTAGAAACTTGCTGTCAAGTTTGCAGCCCTTTGTGATTTAGCGCAAGACCTAGGTTAACAAGCCTTAAAGGAACATAACAACGCATGCATTACAGTTACAAATTTCATAACTACCATCCAAATTTGAGATGTGTGATGCTGCTAGAAGATTTCAATTGCCCTAAAGCTTTAGTTAACGGTTTGTTGGATTTGGTGTCGATTTTTCTGCAGTTTATTTTTATTTTGCAGAGGATGGTCAAAGTCCAAGAGACAAAACTCAATACAATTACTCTTAAAGTTTTGCTTTCATCTGTTTTTTTACCGTGGAAGTCTAGATCTGTTATTGCTGTGTGGATTACTATTGGAGGTTGGACAATTAGACGGCTATGGTATTGAAGATTGCACTTGTAGCTAAGCAGATAATCAGATTGTACGGTGTTCATTGGAGTAAACATTTATCACGAATTCTATCTAAGTGCAAAGTTGATCCAGCTTATGGGAATTGCATATTTAATTTCCACTGGGCATGTATACGTCAATTACTTACAGTGATATCATAGCCTACCTTGTTATTTGTTAGATTTTGTTAGACTACTTTGATAAATCGAACAATAATTGTTATTGGTATATTAATTTAATTTGAGTTTTGATGAAATAATAAAATTTTGAGAATTTTGTTTTGAAAAGATAAATTTGAAATTGGATTTTGGATTTGATCGAGTAGGTCAAGCAAGCGGAAACCGATCGGTAACTAGCGGTGCTTTGGAAGCTCTTCTTTGGTCAGATGAAAACACCATCTTGCGCGCCGCTACTAGAAGTGACGATCTTTGAGCCATTTTCGAATAGCGACTTTTTGCAGTTGTTTGGCGCTAAACAATGGTGGCCTTTGTGTTGAGACATCGGCACGACCACCACTAGTGGATCTCATTGGCGGTCTTGGCACAATGCCGCTTTATGCGAGTCTCCTTGCAATTTTGAAATTGCATAGAAAGACCCTAATTTCAAAAGTTATAGATGGGACTTCTATACAATTTTGGAAAATTGTATATGAAGGACTGACTGTTTTAAAATAAGAGAGTGGTCTTTTGTGCAATTTTATAAATTGCATTGAAAACTCACTTGTTTTAAAATTTTAAGGGAGTGAATTTGCAATTTCAAAACTTGCACATTAAATCCCAAAATTGAAAAACAAAATAATATCTTGAAGGCAACTTGAGTTTTTTTTAGAAAAGTTGTAATTATTTTTTTTTAATGCTAGTCGAATATTCAAATTGACTAAAATTATTTTAGCCATATTTTGAATTTTTAATCGGATAAAATTTTGAACTCGTTATTTTATAAAATTGCAATTTTGACATTATACTAATTTTATCTTCAATTTAAGGCATGACTTCAAATTGGGAGATAAAATAAATTTTGAAAAATTCTCTTTATTAGTAAAATCAATTGATTAATTGGATTAATTACTTAATTTTATTGTTGAAAATTATATATTAATTAATTAATTATTTTACTTTGTCTAGTCCGCTACGAAATGTTTAAAGGTTTAGACTCACACTATAAATGCAGCAAATTTAGAAATTAATATATTTTGAATATTAGATACTAAAATATATGTTTAGTAGATGATTATGGACTCGACCCATTTGATTGGTTGTATGGTCAATTTATTCATGTTTATTGTTGGTTGGTCAATGCGAGCTTGTTATTTAATTAAATGGACATGCGAACCTATTATTTATTTAATTAAATTTTACAACTCTTTTATTGTGGGCTTGCGTGTCCATTTATTTGGGCTTCTGAGCCCAACTAATATACGATATACAAGGTATCGATGGACCAAAAGGAAGCAATTACTATAAGATACAAGTTGCAACACGAGATGGAGATGATTGCATTTAGCATTCGATGATCAAATGCAACATTCTCTAGGAATTGACCAACTAGTCTTTCTTTTGGCTCATGAAAACTAGATAAATAAAGTCCATAATCATCCACGATTATTATTATGTATGATTGATTGCATGTTGGATGTTAGTTAATATACATAAATGTGATGCAACATACCTCTCTTTATCAAAATATTAAATTTGTATTATCAATGTCAATTTGTTGAGTCGTTTAAAGTGCTCGCTCAAAGATATGTTTTTCACTATGAAACATTCGATGTTTATGAACAATGGGTCGAATTTAACTAGAATTTTATTTTGTTGAGTCATGTGGATTACTATTGGAGGTTGGACAATTAGACGGCTATGGTATTGAAGATTGCACTTGTAGCTAAGCGAGATAATCGATTATACGGTGTTCATTGGGTAAACATTTATCACGAATTCTATCTAAGTGCAAAGTTGATCCAAACTTTATGGAATTGCATATTTAATTTCCACTTTGGGCATGTATACGTCAATTACTTAAAGGTGATATCATAGCCTACCTTGTTATTTGTTAGATTTTGTTAGACTACTTTGATAAATCGAACAATAATTGTTATTGGTATATTAATTTAATTTGAGTTTTGATGAAATAATAAAATTTTGAGAATTTTGTTTTGAAAAGATAAATTTGAAATTGGATTTTGGATTTGATCGAGTAGGTCAAGCAAGCCAGAAACCAGATCGGTAACTAGCATGATTGCTTTGGAAGCTATCGCTTGCGCCGATAGAAAACACCATGCTTCGCTACTAGAAATATGACGATCTTTGGGCCATTTTCGAATAGCAGCTTTTGCAGTTGTTTGACGCTAAACAATGGTGGCCGCCTGTGTTAGACATCGGCACGACCACCACTAGTGGATCTGTTGGCGGTGCTGGCACGAACAGCGCCGCCTTGCGGGTCTCCTTGCAATTTTTGAAATTGCATAGAAAGACCCTAATTTCAAAAGTTATAGATGGGACTTCTATACAATTTTGGAAAATTGTATATGAAGGACTGACTGTTTTAAAATAAGAGAGTGGTCTTTTGTGCAATTTTATAAATTGCATTGAAGAACCCACTGTTTTAAAATTTTAAGGGAGTGAATTTGCAATTTCAAAACTTGCACATTAAATCCCCAAAATTGAAAAAACAAAATAATATCTTGAAGGCAACTTGAGTTTTTTTTGGAAAAGTTGTAATTATTTTTTTTTTTAATGCTAGTCGAATATTCAAATTGACTAAAATTATTTTAGCCATATTTTGAATTTTTAATCGGATAAAATTTTGAACTCGTTATTTTATAAAATTGCAATTTTGACATTATACTAATTTTATCTTCAATTTAAGGCATGACTTCAAATTGGGAGATAAAATAAATTTTGAAAAATTCTCTTTATTAGTAAAATCAATTGATTAATTGGATTAATTACTTAATTTTATTGTTGAAAATTATATATTAATTAATTAATTATTTTACTTTGTCTAGTCCGTTCGAAATGTTTAAAAGGTTTAGACTCACACTATAAATGCTTGCAAATTTAGAAATTAATATATTTTGAATATTAGATACTAAAATATATGTTTAGTAGATGATTATGGACTCGACCCATTTGATTGGTTGTATGGTCAATTTATTCATGTTTATTGTTGGTTGGGCTGCGAGCTTGTTATTTAATTAAATGGACATGCGAACCTATTATTTATTTAATTAAATTTTACAACTCTTTTATTGTGGGCTTGCGTGTCCATTTATTTGGGCTTACGAGCCAACTAATATACGATACAGGTTGCAGCTGGACCAAAAGGAAGCAATTACTATAAGATACAAGTTGCAACACGAGATGGAGATGATTGCATTTAGCATTCGATGATCAAATGCAACATTCTCTAGGAATTGACCAACTAGTCTTTCTTTTGGCTCATGAAAACTAGATAAATAAAGTCCATAATCATCCATGCTTATTATTATGTATGATTGATTGCATGTTGGATGTTAGTTAATATACATAAATGTGATGCAACATACCTCTCTTTATCAAAATATTAAATTTGTATTATCAATGTCAATTTGTTGAGTCGTTTAAAGTCGCTCGCTCAAAGATATGTTTTTCACTATGAAACATTCGATGTTTATGAACAATGGGTCGAATTTAACTAGAATTTTATTTTTGTTGAGTCACTTAAGGAAATAAAATTTTAGGGGCACAATGATGTAAAACACATAAGATGTGTGCAAAAATAAGTTGTCTACTTGATGATCTAGGAGTCACATAGAGATGTTATTGATAGAGTATCTACTTGATTATTTTATTAGAGCTTGTTGAGTCGCTCATGGCTCTAAAAATATAAAAGGGATCCTAGCCCGCTGGGAATCCAACTGGTTCTATTGATTAATGTTTGAGGGTTATTAATTCAATTTAAACAGTAGGAGTATAATTAATTTAATATAAGTCCATAAATAAATTAATTTTCTATATTTACTTAATTTTCTGTCTTGTTATTTCCGTATTGAATCATGAGTAACCACATGAGTTTGAGAGGTATATTGGATGCGAACAAACTTACTAGGCCAAATTTTCTATACTAGCACCGTAATCTGAAAATTGTTCTCAAGCATAAAAAAATTGGATATGTCATTGAGCAACCAATTCTGGAGGTTCCTACTGAGGAAACTACGCCGGATGAAGTGCAGGCTTACAATAAACACAGCGATGACGATAATACTGTAAGAATTAATGTCCAAAGTCCAAATAGTTGGGTCGGACTTAATTACTTGTTGGACCAAATTAATTAATTAGATTAATTAATTGGGCCCGTTTGTTGATGGGTTCTAGTTGGACTAGAACTAGGGCTAGGGTTAGCCCTACCTATATATACTAGGCCACAACAGATTAATCACAAGAGTTGATCTTTAATTACTTGCTAGCGCAAGCAAAAGACAACCGAATCAATTCTCTCCCAAAAGGTTCCGCTTTCATCTATTCTTGATCGTGGAAGTCCAGATCTGTTCTTGCTGTGTGGATCACCATTGGAGGCTGGACAATTGGACAACTGTGGTATTGAAGATCGCACCTCCAGCTAATCAGATAATCAGATTCAAGATATTCATCAAAGGTAATCTTCTATCACGAATTCACTCTAAGTACAAGGTTGATCCGGCCTTGTGAATTGAGCACTTAATTTCTCTTTGTGCATGTATACCTCAATTCCTTACAAAGTGGTATCGAGCTACATTGTTACTTGTTAGAATTAGTTAAACTGTTTTGATGAATAGTACAATAATTGTTATTGTGATATTAATTTGATTTGAGATTTGACAAGAAAATAAAATTGTGAATTTATTTTAAAATTAAAATCAAATCGTTTTGGGTTTATTTGGGAACGGAATTAATCGGCCGAATTCGATCGGTCAGGCGCGGCGCTTTGGAAGCCGACACCATATGCTATAGGGTGAAGAAGCGGCCACCACCGAAATCAGCGATCGCCACAGATTTCAGATTTGGCGGCTCGCCATCGTCTTGCATTGCCACGACAGTTCGTTTTTGAACAAAGCAATGAAAGTCGCTGTTCAACGACAAACGGCGAGGGCCGCGGTGTTAGACACCGTGTGACCACCGCCGAGATAATCATTGGTGGCTCCGTTTATGTATTCATGCGCCTGCGAAACCCTAGCCTGGGTTTCTGCATTTTGAGATTGGGGGGGGGCCTCCATGCAATTTTGGAAATTGCATGGGAAGCCCCCTAATTTCAAAAGCCTCTTATGCAATTTCGAAATTGCATAAGAAGGACTTAATGTTTTAAAATTAAAGTAGACCTTCCGTGCAATTTCGTAAATTGTATTAAAGGTCTATTTATTTAGGGACTCAGTGTACAATTTTAGAAATTGCACGTTAAGCCCTTAAACTTTAAAAGAAAAAATGAGGTCTCAAATACAATTTTATTGTTTTTTGGAAAAATTGTAATTATTATTTTATTTAATATTGGTCAAATATTCAAAGTTAAATTAAAATCGTTTTTAAAACATATTTTGAATTTCGAATTATATTAAACTTTAACTTATTACTTTATAAAATTGTAAATTTGACCTATACAAATTTTATCTTCAATAAGAGTGTGACTTTAAATTGAGAGATAAAATAAATTTTTGAAAAATCCCTTTTTTGAATAAAATTAATTGGTTAATTGGTTAATTGATTAATTTTATTATTAAAAAATTAAGTAATTAATTAGATTAATTATTTAATTCCGTCTAGTCCATTCAAAATGTCTAAAAAGTTTAGACTTATCTTTGTCAAAAACGTAAATTTAGAAATTAATATATTTTTTAATATTAGATATTAAAATTGATGTTTAGTGGATGATTATGGACTCGACCCATGTGATTGATTGTATGGTTAATTATTCATATTCATTGTTGGTTGGGCTCATGAGCCTATTATTTAATTAAATGGGCCTGCATGTCTATTATTTATTTAATTAAGTTTTTGAATTGTTTATTGAATATGGACCTGCGTGTTCATTTACTTGGGCCTGTGTGCCAACTAGTATAGGATACATGATGCAGTTGGGCCACAAAGAAGCAACTAATATATAATACAGGTTGCAGCAAGATATGAAGATGATTGCATCTAGCATTCGATGAATGAATGCAACGTCTCTTAGGAATTGACCAACTAATCTTCCTTTTGGCTCAGATAGATAAAGTCCATAATCATCTACACTTATTATTTTATGTATGATTGATTGCATGTTGGATGTTGGTTAATGTACATAAATATGATGAGACAAACCCCTCTTTATCAAAATATTAAATTCGTATTAAATGATTAATACAACGTGCCTTCCATTGTTATAGTGAAAAATCAGAGTCTATTATCGATGTCGGTTTGTTGAGTCGTTCAAGGTCACAAGGTGAGATATGTTTATCACTATGAAACATTCGATGTTTCTCGAACAATGAGTCGATTTAACTAGAATTTTATTTTTGTTGAGTCGCTCAAGAAAATAAAATTTTAAGGGCACAATCAAGTAAAACACATACGATGTGTACGACAATAAGTTGTCTACTTGATGATCTAGGAGTCACATAGAGATGTGATTGATAGAGTATCTACTTGGATGTTTTATTAAGGCTTGTTGAGTCGCTCAAGGTTTTAACAAAACAAAAGGGATCCTAGCCCACCTGGAATCTAACCGGTTCTATTGATTAATGTTTGAGGGCTATTAATTCAATTTAAACAAAGTGGGAGTATAATTAATTTAATATAAGTCCATGTTAAATTATTTTATGCATTTAATTAATTGTTCTATCTTATTACTTAATTGTTGAATCATGAGTAACCATATATGTGACGCCCGAAACTTAACTTTCGGGTGTCAAGAGCTACTAAATTCATGATTTAAAATTTTCAAAGATTTTGACTAAATAAAAGAAAATTTCGTTTGATACCTAAATGATATCGTCGAGTTGCAAAATTTTTTAGGGAAGCACTATTGATTAATATACTAATGATATGCCAAATTTAAAAAGTCATCGGTGCATGACCTATTTATAATAAATTTTGGAAGATGCTTGGTCGCAATACACTTTCAGTTTATACCTCACGATAAGAAAATATGTATAAGCTTTTATACACATTAGAAAATAGTAAATCTAGTTCCTAATGAAATATAATTCCCTATATAACCTCTATGTAAGATTTCATAACAAGAAGATGAATGTAAATACTTCAAACTTCATCCCAAATACACAAGACCAGCGCAGTTACTGTTGTCGGGTGCAGCCACTTTGAAGAATTTTATAAAATACATTTCAAATCCGTTTTCTATGAAATTTGTGGGGTTAGAAAGATATTTAAAACTAGTTTTATCTAGTAAAATATGGAAAATTTATAAAATCATCCTATAGGGACAATTGAGTGAAAACCGTGAGGTGACCATATTGGGCAGTGGCAAAAATTCTGTTCGACACCATGACACTAAAATATTCATATCTCATGCTACACACATCGAATCAATGGAGTCTTTATATTTATGTAAAGAAAACTCAGATACGGTCGTATACATATTTTGAGAGTCTCAAACACATTTTTGTGGAGTCCGTGATGGTATTTGGAACTTGGTCATGAAACTGTCCACTCCTAGATTTCTTAAGTTCTCTAACAAAATATTCTAAACCATCACCATAATGTGTAAGAAAAACAACATGTACAATAAAACTTACTTTTAAAGTACAACTTAACATTTTTATCATCCTTTAGCATATATTAAACACCACACATATTTACCTAGTGAGCTATAGGCTATGGAAAACTTACAAAACAAATATTTGTAATGTTATAGTTCGCTTTCAAAATCCAACGTTGAGCACCTCGACCAACTCCAAATTTCAATCTAGCGATCGGTATCTGAAAAATTAATATGAATAGTATGAGTATAAGAAATACTCAGTAAGATATCATGCTCGGATTTAACATGTTAATGTCAAAGCGAAAGAAAAGCAATTAAACACATACTTCCATATTCCGGCTTGCCGGCACCTTTAGGACTTGTCCTAAGGCATGTATAGATATCTATCTCAGTGGACTTGTCCACCAAATTTTCATATTATGGTTTGCATGCAAAACTTAAGCTTAAGACATTATCATGAAAATCCTATCACTTGAGCATTGAACAGTGTCTTACCTTAATAATCTGAAGTAACGTGCTTGAAAAATATGAAAAACTCTACGAACCCAAAATCCTTATAATTTTTCTTGTACCAAAATCCTTATAATGAATGGTGGAAGGATACTGCTTATACATACGGAGATAATGGTAGGTTATGAGAAAGAAGGTTATAAATTCACCGCAACCGCCATTCAAAAGCTTATCTCAATTTTTTGTAATTTGTGAATGATTATCTCATTCCATGCACAATGTCCAAATTAGAAGCCATATATATATATATATATATATATATATATATATATATATATATATATATATATAATTAACTTAATTATAAGGAAATATGTATTCGGATCATTATCTAAACTAAAGACCAAAATTTATTCAAATCATTAATTAAATGGTATAATAAAATAATGACCATATTTCATTTTCTTTTGAATTTACTTCAACGACCATATATAAGATCTAATTTAACCGAATAATCCTTTTCTTAAGCTAAGTACACGTAATTTAATCTGAGCTTCAAAATGAGCCTAATATTGACATATATATTTTTAGTCTTTAGACACCCTAAAAATATTTACTAAACTGGCGTGGAAAATTTAATAATACCTAATGTTCAAAGCATAACTAAAAATCATAACGAATAATCTAGCATAAAAATTTTGGGGTATTACAATATAAGTTTGAGAGGCATATTGGATGCCAACAAACATATCGGACCAACTTTTTGACCGGCACCGCAATTTGAGAATTGTTTTCAAACATGAAAAAGAAAATTGGATATGTCAATAAGTAGCCAATGCTTAAGCTCCTATTGAGGAAGCTACGCGGAGAACGCGTCTTGAGCTTACAAAACACAAATGATTATAGTAACATCGCAACATGTGATGCTTGCGGTATGTCACTTAAGTTAGAAAAGCGACACGAGGGGGTATGGATGCCTATACCAAAATATATCATTTCAAATAGTTGAATGATAGTCACGCAATTTGAACAATATGAGACATCCAAAAGGTTATGAAAAGGTATGATGGTAAAAGGATCTTGATTAGTGCTCATGTATTGAAGATGATTGATTATATTGAAAATAAAATCAATTAAGTTTTACCATGGACCACGAGCTAAGTGTTGACTTAGTTATGCGGTCTCCAC
This sequence comes from Forsythia suspensa, assembly GCA_023638005.1. Taxonomy (NCBI): domain Eukaryota; kingdom Viridiplantae; phylum Streptophyta; class Magnoliopsida; order Lamiales; family Oleaceae; genus Forsythia; species Forsythia suspensa. The sequence continues at coordinate 45,543,480 of CM042674.1, forward strand.
CTAATAACTTTTCCCATTCATTATGAACTTCAATGTGAATAAGATTCATGTACCCTACTCGAAATGCTAAACATCTTTGAAACTCATTAAGCCCAAAGGAATGGGTAAACTTTGGCCATTGATACCTCTAAGGGCACTAAGAGGAAATTTAAAGGGACCTTTTAGAAAGGATCCAAGAAGGCTGAATCTGTTGGAAAATAGTTAAGCAAAGACGAATCCAAATATGATGATCCGTGTTTTCAATGTGGAAACAAATGGCATTAGAAGTGGAACCACAAGGCATAAAAGAGATAAAACTAAAATACTCATATCTTTGGCATTGCATACTCGATCATATAAATGAAAATGCATCACCAAGTTACATAAAGATGAATACTTGGGTTCAAATGATTATGAATCATTTGATAAGTGTGGATCATGCCCGTTGGGCTAAATGACCTAGACACTCTTTTTGGAAAAGTGAGTCAAAGTTGAAGACATTTTTGGTCTTATACATATTGATGTATATGGACAAATGTCTACAGATGCTATAGATGGCTTTTCTTACTTCATCACGTTTACAGATGACCATTCTAGATATGGTTTTAGATGCTTGATGGAATTCAAGGATGAAGCCTTTGAAAAGTTTAAGGAATTCAAGAAAGAAGTAGAAAGGTAAACCGGAAAAAATATTCTAACACTTAGATTTGATCGAGGTGGAGAATATTTGAAGGATGAGTTTTTAGACTATCTAAAAGAGAATGAGATTCTCTCGCAGTGGACTCTACCTTATACATCAATACAAAATAGTGTATCTGATAGACGAAACCACACCTTATTTGATATGGTGCGATCAATGGTGAGTCGCGCAGTTATTCCAAAATCGTTTTGGACATATATGATTAACACCGCATGTTATACACTAAACCATGTCCTATCTAAATCGGTCAATAAAACTCTATACGAGTTATGGAAAGGGAAAAATATCTAATCTTTCATACATGAAGGTTTAGGGATGCGACGCTTATGTGAAGCGCGGTGAATCAGATAAGCTATGAGCTAAATCTGATAATCGTTTATTTGTGGGGTATCCAAAAGAAAGTGTTGGATATTATTTCTACAATTCCATCTAGATGAAGGTCATCATATCGAGACTTGCTGTATTCTTAGAGAAAACAGTGGGAGCAATGTAGATCTTGAAGAGGTTCAAGAAACCACAAATAAAATTGACCAATTAGATATTTCAATGGCTGAGCTTGCATCTAATGAAGCACAGATTGAGAAAGTGGGAACCACCAGTTCCCAAGGACACACCAGCTTCGCGTAAGTCAAGCAGAGTCGTTCATTTTCCTCTGAGATACAATCTCCTAGTTACTAGTAATGTATTACTAATCGAGGAAGATGAACCTGCTACTTACGCAGAATCGAAGTCAAGTGTTGACTGAAAGAGATGGCAGGAAGCCATGGAATCCGAAATGAACTCCATGTACGAAAATAAGGTTTGGACCTTGCTTGACCCGCTTGAAGGAATAAAACCTATAGGCTGTAAATTGGTTTACATTAAAAAGGTTAACATGGATAGTAATGTTCATACTTACAAGGCAAGATTGGTTGCGAAAGGGTTTCAAGTAAAGACAATGGATTGACTTTGACGAAACCTTCTCACTAGTAGTCTTGTCTAAGTTAATTCGGATTCTGCTTGCAATAGTAGCATACCATAACTATGAGATATGGCCAATGGATGTCAAGATTACATTCATTAACTGAAATCTTAGCGAGGATGTGTACATGACACAACTTGAAGGCTTTGAATCCATAGAGCCAAACAAGGTATGCAAACTACAGAAATCCATATATGGATTAAAGCAAGCCTTTTTGAGTCGGAATCTTCGTTTTGATAAAATAATCAAATGTTTGATTTTATCAAGAATGAAGATGAACTATGTGTATAAAAAGGTTAGTGGGAGCAAAGTCGTGTTTCTAATTTTGTATGTGGATGACATACTTTAGGAAACGATGTCTCGATGCCAAAAATCGATGAAATTGTAGTTATCCAAAATTTCTCCATGAAGGATATGGGAGAGGCGACGTACATTCTCGGTATAAAGATCTATAGAGATAGATCTAAGAGAATGTTTGGCCTATCTCAAGATATGTACATAGATAAAATCTTAAGAAGATTTAGCATAGAAGAGTCCAAGAGAGGACTCTATCCCATCTGGCATGGGATCAATATCTTAAAAGAGATGTGTCCAAAGACACAAATTGAAAGAGATTGCATGGATAGAATTCCTTATGCATCGACAATAGGATCTATCATGCATGCAATACTATGTACTCGATCGAATGTTTCATATGCTTTGAGTGTCACAAAAGCGGGTTCCAAGCGAACCACGGCAAGAAACATTGGATCGCAGTCAAGAACATCCTTAAGTTCTTAGGAAGAACTAAAGACATGTTCTTGGTATATAGAAGAAATGAACTTAGAGTTCAAGGTTATGCCGATGCCGACTTTCGGTCGATAAAGACGATAGCAAATCCCAAATTCGAGATATGTATTTACTCAAAATGGTGGTACGGTCATTGGAAAAGTTCCAAACAAGAAACGATCACGATTTAACTATAGAAGTCGAATATATAGTCGCTTGTAAGTAGCAAAGAAAACGGTGCGGATCAAGAAGTTCATTGTTGAACTTAGAATAGTTCCTAGCATTGTTGATCCAATAACTTATATTGTGATAAAAATGGAGCCATCGTACAAGCGAAGGAACCCATGTCTCATCAATGATCCAGATATATATTGAGGCAGTATCATCTCATCAGGGAGATAATCTTAAGAAATTATATATAGATAGAACGGGTCCTAACATACGATAATGTAGCAGATCCTTTGACAAAGTTGTTGTCCCAACACAAGCATGATGGTCATGCTAAATTTGATGGTATCAAGATACCTAAGTGATTGGATCTAGTTTGTATGGGACATTTTGTGATATACTCTTTGTTAGACATTGAAGTATATAAACAAATTGATTAATTAAATGCTTGTCTACATTTTAATGGCAGATCTGTTATTTTTTAAATTTTATTATTTAAAATAATAGAGTCCGAAGAAAAGTTCATAGTAACTTGTTAATCACAAAGGTGTTGTGATTGTGAGATACAAGTTATAAATAACTTATTCTTGAAATATCCTTAGTCATAGTAATAATGAGATACGGATATCATTATTGCAGATAGACTAGCATGTGTTGCATTTCTTTTAAAGAAAGTAGCTGATCTCACGAGCTAAGATGTAGAGGGACATCTGAATGAACACATGAATGCATTGTTATGAGAACATGACATTGGATGATCCGCCTAGAGATTCTACATGGATAACTATCCAAGCGTCAGTGGTAAATCTCTAATGCGCGGTTGTGGATTTGGTCCTTTGACTTGAGGACATCATAGAATCTTATGTGAGAACCACTATACTTTGGAGAGCGTTTGATGGGGCTCGAAGATTTGAGTCACCAGAAAGACGTCGTACGGCTATAGTGAGAATCATATGAAGGTTGTGAATGTCCAATATGAGGATTTGTCACTCCTGGAAAGTAGGAGATTATAACCTGCATTTTACCTACTTAAGTTGATATAAATTTCCTCGGCCGGGGGTGGAGTTATGAGTTGAAAATGTTTCAGTCATAACTAGATTAGATCAACAAAGAGTTGAGGTGAATAATATGATTGGTTGAAATGAGATTGACGTTGATCCATATCTCTTAACCAATTGGGTTATATTGATGAAGGGATTATATTTCCACGGTAACCGCCATCGTGAATGGGAACCTAATGGGGGTCATACACATAAAGTGAGAATTGAGCATCTGGAATTGGACCTTGTCCAAGTGGGAGATTGTAAGAATTAATGTCCAAGGTCCAAATAGTTGGGTCAGACTTAATTACTTATTGGACCAAATTAATTAATTAGATTAATTAATTAGGCCCGTTTGTTGATGGGTTCTAGTTGGACTAGAACTATGGCTAGGGTTAGCCCTACCTATATATACTAGGCCACAACAGATTAATCACAAGAGTTGATCTTTAATTACTTTCTAGCACAAACAAAAGACAACCGAATTAATTTTCTCCCAAAAGGTTCTGCTTTCATCTGTTCTTGATCGTGAAAGTCCAGATCTGTTCTTGTTGTGTGGATCACAATTGGAGGCTGGACAATTGGACAGATGTGGTATTGAAGATCGCACCTCCAGCTAATCAGATAATCAGATTCAAGATATTCATCAAAGGTAATCTTGTATCACGAATTCTCTCTAAGTACAAGGTTGATCCGGGCTTACAGGAATTGAGCACTTAATTTCCGCTGTGCATGTATACCTCAATTCCTTACAAATACTACAACATGTGTGATGCTTGTAGTATGTCACCTGAGTTAGGAAAGCTGCACAAGGATATAGATGTCTATACCAATATATATAGCATTTCAAGTAGTTGAATGATGAACAGTCACGAACTAAACGGTATGAGACATCCGAAAAGATTATACAAAGGTGTGATGGTGAAATGATCTTCAGTCAGTGCTCATGTACTAAAGATAATCTGTTATATTGAAAAATTAAGCCAGTTGAGTTTACCATGGACCACGAGCTGAGTGTTGACTTAATTATACAGTCCTTACCTAATAGCTTTTCGCAGTTTATTATGAACTTCAACATGAATAAGATTCAGTGTAACCTACTCGAGCATCTAAACATGCTGAAAATTATTGAGCCCAAAGGAATGGGTAAATTTTGGCCATTGACACCTCTAAGGGCACTAGAGGACATCTTAATGGACCTTTCAGAAAGGATTCAAGAAGGCCAAATTTGCTAAAAATAATTAAAGCAAACAAAGTCAAATCTAAGTCTGATGATCTGTGTTTTCAATGTGAAAACAAATGGACCTAGAAGAGGAACTGCAAGGCATAAAAGATAAAAGACTGCAAGGCATAAAAGATAAAAGCTAATAACTCATATCTTTGGTATTGCATACTCGATCATATAAATGAAAACGCATCACCAAGTTACATAAAGATGGATACTTGGATTCAAATTATTTTGAATCATTTGATAAGTGTGGATCATGCTAGTTGGACAAAATGACCTAGACGCCCTTTTTGGAAAGTGAGTCAAAGTTGTTGACATTTTAGGTATTATACATACTGATGTATATGAGCAAATGTTTACAAATACAAGATGTGGCTTTTCTTACATCATCACATTTTGCGATGACCATTCTAAATGTGGTTTCATCTACTTGATGAAATTCAAGCCTGAAGCCCTTGAAAAGTTCAAAGAATTCAAGTAAGAAGTATAAATGTAAACTGAGAAAAATATTTTGACACTTAGATCTGATCGAGGTGACTAATATTTAAGGGATATGTTTTAGACTATTTAAGAGAGAATGAGATTCTCTCATGATGGACTCTCTGTCAGACACACCATAACAAAATGGCGTGTCTCAAGGAGAAACTACACCTTACTTGATATGGTGCGATCAATGGCGAATCGCGCAGCTTCTTCCAAAATCATTTTGGAGATATGTACTTAACACTCTTGCATGTTACACACTAAACCGTGACCTATCTCGGTTAATAAAACTTCATACGAAAGTTATGGAAAGGAAAAAAGACCCATCTTTCATACATGAAGGTTTGGGACTGCAATGCTTATGTGAAGCGCGTTGAATCATACAAGCTAGGACCTAAATCTGATAAACGTTTATTTGTAGAGTATCCAAAGAAAATTGTAGGAAACTATTTCTACAATCGTATCGAGATTAAGGTCATCGTAACGAAACATGATGTATTTTTAGAGAAGACAATATGGGCAAATTAGATCTTGAAGAGGTTCAAGAAACCACAAATAAAATTGACCAATTAGATTATCCAATTGCGGAGCTTGTATATGATGAGGTACAAATTGGGAAAGGAGAATCGCCAGTTCCAAAGGACACGCCAACTCCACGTAAGTCACACAGGGTCATTAATTCTCCTTAGAGATACGATCTCCTGATTACTAGTAATGTATTACTAATCGAGGAAGATAAACCTACTACTTATGCATGATTGAAGTCAAGTGTTGACTTAAACAGATAGCAGGAAGCCATGGAATCTGAGATGAACTCCATGTACGAAAACAAGGTTTGGAGCTTGGTTGACCTGCCTGAAGGAGTAAAACTATAGGCTGTAAATTGGTTTACAAGAAAAAGTTCAACATGGTTGGTAATGGACGTACTTACAAGACAAGATTGGTTGCGAGGGGTTACAAGCAAGGACAATGAATTGACTTTGACGAAACCTTCACACCAATAGCCATGTCCAAGTCAATTCAGATTCTGCTTGAGATAGTAGCATACCATCACTATGAGATCTGGTAAATGGATGTTAAAACTGCATTCTTTAACAGAAATCTTAGTGAGGATGTGTACATGACATAACCCGAAGGTTTTGAATCAACATAGCACAAATAAAGTATGCAAACTACATAGATCCATATATGGATTAAAGTAAGTATCTCGGAACTTGAATCTTTGTTTTGATACGACAATCAGAGTATTTGATTTTATCAATAATGCAGATGAACCATGTGAGCATAAAAAGATTAGTGGGAGTATATTCATGTTTCTAATTTTGTATGTGGATGACATACTATTATTAGGAAACGATGCCCTGATGCTAAAATCAGTAAAATTGTTGTTATCCAAAATTTTTTCCATGAATGAGATAGGAGAGGCAACATACATTCTCAGTACAAAGATCTATAAAGATAGATGTAAAAGAATGATTAGCCTATTACAATCTATGTACATAAACAAAATCTTAAGAAGATTTAGTGTGGAAGAGTCCAAGTTGAGACTCTTTCCTATTGGGCATGGGATTTATCTCTCAGAAGAGTGTCCAAAAACACAGATTGTCAGAGATCGCATGGATAGGATTTCTTATGCATCAGCAATAGGATCTATCATGTATGCCATGTGGAAAAGTTGGAAAAGTTCCAAACAAGATACGACCGTTGATTCAACTACAAAAGGTGAATATATAGCTACTTCAAAAGCAAAGAAATGAAGCGATCTCGATCAAGAAGTTCATTTCGAACTTGGAGTAGTTTCTAGCATTGTTAATCCAATAGCTTGTATTGTGATAATAATGTAGCCATCGCACAAGCGAATGAACCCGTGTCTCATCAATGATCCGATATATATGGAAGCACTATCATCTCATCGTGAGATAATCTTAAAAATGACATAAAGATAGAACGGGTCCTAACATACGATAATGTAGCGAGATCCTTTGACAAACTTGTTGTCCCAAAGACAAGCATGATGATCTTGCTAAATTTGATGGTATTAAGATACTTGAGTGATTGGATCTAGTTTGTATGAGACATTTTATGACATACTCTTTGTTAGACAATGATGTGTATGAAAAAATTGATTAATTAAATGCCCGCTATATTTTTAATGGCGGATGTTATTTTCAAACTTTATTATTTAAGATAATAGAGTCCGAAGAAATGTTCATAGTAATTTGTTAATCACAAGGTATTGTGATTGTGAGATACAAGTTATAATAAGAATATTATTATTGCGATAAATGAGTATGTGTTGTATTTCTTTTGAAAAAAGTAGTACGATCTCAAGAGCTAAGATGTAGAGGGACATCCGAATGAACACATGAATGCATTGTTATGAGAACATGACTTTGGATGACCTGCCTAGAGATATCACATGGATAAGTATCCAAGCGTCAGTGGTAAATCTTTAATGCGCGGTAGTGGATTTTGTCATTTGACTTGAGAACATCATAGAATCTTATATGAGGAACACTATACATTGACAAGCTCTTAATAAGGATCTAAGATTATGAGTCATCAGGATGATGTCGTACAGGTATAGTGAGAATCATATGAAGGTTTTGAATGTCGAATATGAGGATTCGTCAGACCTCAAAAGTAGGAGATTATAACCAGAATTTTGCACACTTAAGTTGATATAAATTTTCTCGGCCAGGGTGGAGTTGTCAGTTAAAAATATTTCAATCATAACTAAATTAGATCAACGAAGAGTTGAGGTGAATATTATAATTGGTTAAAACGAGATTGACGCTGATCCATATCTCTTAATCAATTAGGTTATATTGATGAAGGGATTATATTTCAACAGTAACCGTACATCTTTTGGTTATGTCATACCACATGACATTTCTCTTGACATTGATTGCCTTGACACATTGCTATATGTCAATCTTGGGCGGTGACATGAATTGATCAATCTAGTGAATTGACGAGAATATCACCGTGTTTGCCATCGTGAATGGGAACCTAATGGGTCACACACAAAAGGCGAGAATTGAGCATCTGGAGTTGGACATTTTCCATGTAGAAGATTGTAAGAATTAATGTCCAATGTCCAATTAATTGAGTCGAACTTAATTACTTATTGGACAAGATTAATTAATTAATTAGATCGGATCCATTAGTTGTTGGCTAACAAAGTTCTAATAAGATTAGAACATAGAATTCTAGTAGGACTAGAACTAGGGTTAGCGCCGCCTATAAACATTAGGGCCACAATAGAAAAAGATAAGTAAGTGGATTTGTCTTCATTACTTGCTAGCACAAGCAAAGGATAGGACTCAATACAATTACTCTCAAAGTTTTGCTTTCATTAGTTCAAGAAAGTCCATATTTGTTCTTATTGTGTGGATTACCATTGGAGGCTGGACAATTGGACTTATGTAGTATTGAAGATTGCACATACAACTAATCAAATAATCAGATTCCACGGTGTTCATCGAGGTAAACTTCTATCGTGAATTCTATCTAAGTGCAAGATTGATCTAGTTTATAGGAATTGCATATTTAATTTCTATTGTGCATGTATACGTCAATTCCTTACGAAAACATAATGTGCTGAAGTTTCTGAATTTTTCATATCTCCTGTATCTAGAATTTTGTTAGCTCCTTTAAAAATATATATAATTTCTTTAGAAGAATGTTTAACCTTAATTGACTTTCTGCTCAAACCAAGTTTTGCTCGAATGAAAATACTATGTGGCTATCAACCCTCTTTGCAAGGAAGCCGATAGATTTAGTTTCTAATTTTGCAGAAAAAAAGGTTTTCTATGATACTCTTAGGTATGTGTTCCTTAGTTCTGGAATCACGAGTAGAGATGTAGTTTCATCTACCGAACTAGGAATGAGAGCTCTTGATTTGGCAGTTGGAAGGGCTGTCTTGTTGCACTTCATCATTAAAATGTCTTATAGAGAGCTTTATCTATCGAACTATGACCTAGGGTCACTTCATCATTAAAATTATGGAATATGAATATGTAAAAGGTCGGATTCATTTTCCGTGGAAGTTTTATGTAGTTTTAATTTTATAGGAGCGGGCCGATACCTATTGTTTGACTTGCATAATTCAAAGAGATGTGCAATCTCCTATTCCGTAAGGCATCACGGTTGAGACCTAAGGCAACTAGATCATGTTCCTGAGATATTTATTTGATTTGCCGAGAGTTGAGATTGTTAGGATTAGAACAATAAATAAAGGGCGACAAATAAAAACATAAAGATTTATTCAAGTTCGCCTCAATGTAAGACTACGTCATGTCTTCAGCCGCTGCATATTTTCACTATAATGAATGATTTTCTTCGTTTACAAGAGATGAGTCATATATATAACAACTCAATTAAAGTTCTCTAATTATAATAAAACTCTAAGGCAACCAATGAAAGTTCTTTAATTATAATGAAATTCTAAGGCAACCCAATAAAGGTTTCCTAGTTATTATGAAATTCTAGGATAACCTAATTACAAAAGAAAAATCTCGAAAACACTTAGAGACTAATTAGGCTTCACAGCTCAACAATCTCCCACTTGGAGACTAATCCATCATCAACTCTTTCCTCCGTAGCAACCGGTACACCTACTCCAATCTTCAATGAAGGAGACCAACTGAAGTTGTTTCTCAATTGTAATAATATTTGTCAACATATCAGTAGGATTTTGACTATCATGAATCTTCTCAAACACTAAGATTCTATCCTCCAAAATTGATCTGATAAAGTGATAACGAATCTGTATATGCTTTGTCTTCGCATTATAGATATGATTATTTGCTAAGTGAATAGCCCTTTTGACTATCACAATATAACACACTCTTCCATGCTTGTGACCCAATTCTTCTAAGAAAGATTGCAACCATATCATCTCTTTACTAGCTTCAGTCACGACAATATTCTGCCTCAGTAGTGAAAAGAGCAACTATATTCTGCAACTTAGACACCCAACTAACTGCTGTACCACCCAATGTGTATACATATCCAATAGTACTCTTCCTGCCATCAATGTTCCGGCCATGTTAGCATCTACAAAGCCCTGTAATCCCTAGCCTGGTCTTTTGAAACATAAAGCTGAATCTGTAGTATTTCTCAAGTACCTGAGAATCCACTTTACTATCTCCCAATGATGTTTTCCAGGATTACTCATATATCTACTCCCAACTTCCATTACATGTTCTATGTACAGTCTCGTACACACCATTGCATACATAAGACTTCCAATAGCAAAGGCACAAGACATCTTGACCTTGTAGGCTCGCTCCTACTCTGTAGAAGGTGAGTGTTCATTGGATAGCTTGAAGTAACTAGCTAAATGAGTACTACTGGTTTAGATTTATCCATCTTGAATCCGTTCAGCACCTTCTTCACATACTCTTCTTGTGATAGTTTCAAGACATCCATGTCCCTAGTAATTCTCATCCTAAGAAATTTTTTGCAAAGACCCAAATCCTTTATTGCAAACTCCTCGGACAACTCCTCTTTTAACTTATCAATTTGTTATTTACAAGCTCCTCGCAATTAACATGTCATCAACATGTAGGAGTAAGATAAGTGTGTATTTGGTAAGCACCAAAGTGTCTCTCGACATGCAAACTCCTTGGACAACTCCTCTTTAAATTCATTCATTGTAGAATTTAAAAATATATTGTCTTCTAAAATCTTTTTCAATTTTTAATTTTTTCTTTTTCAAAAATATTTTTGGAAATGATTTTAATAAATAAAATAATTAACTCCAATTAAGTTTAATTGGGCTTTCTTTTCATTTTTGGGCTTTGACTTGACTTGACCTTCTAGTGACATGTAAAACTATAGTTAAACTTTCAATGAAATTCTCAACTTAAACCTTATAATTTGGGGTGTTACAAGCAGCATTGGATCCAACTATACAAGAGATTTATTTGACATTGTGACATGGTAATGGAACTTTGAAAAGATTGTTTCAAATCTATGTTTTTATGATTATAGTTGTCAATTGGATAGATTATTGGAATTCTTGTCGAAATATAAGTATTCATGTATTTGTTGAATTTGTTTTTCTAATGCACATGGAGAAATATTTGAAACGAAAACCCAGAGCCTTGAGTGAAGAGAAAAATATTGGTGAAATGAGTGTTCAAGATCAAATAGATGTTTGGGAAGAATTAGATAGTCTTGATAAAAAAGATGTTCATGATAAAATTGACTTAGCACAACTTTCTTCGGATCCTGGACTAAGAACTCCAATTATGAATTGTAATGTTAATGTTCATGATGAAATTCGAAGAACATATGTAGAAAGGGTCCATGTTAGTCTCGGAATCACGTGTGTCCTCAGAAAGAATTTGGAGATTCCATTAAGGTGATTTAAACCTTCTTGGTTTAATGACTTCCTAACTAGTTGGAATAAAATATGTATTTTCCTTTTATTAATATCTTTTCAAACCAAATAGTGAGGAACATGGTTGTGGTTATTCTTTTGTTGATGGAGGGTTTTAAATTGGAAAAAGAAAGGAAGAGTTCAAACTCATGTTGGAAAAGTGGTAGTGCACACAACCAAGCACGGTCTAGGTATGAGACTTTTGTGAATAAGAAACAAAATATTGAGACTAGTTTCTTGAAGTAAAAAAAAAAAAAAGAGTGCCTGACTCGTCTGAATGCATCAATTGATTTTGTACGATTGGTTCTAAGACAAGGTTTTCATTTCGTGGACATAACGATTTTGAAGATTCAAGAAATAAGGAATTTTTCTTGAATTTTTCTATTGATTGTGTGATCATTATGATGAGATTAAGGTTGTTTCTATGAAGAATGCTCTTGGAAATCTCCAATTAACATAACCTAGTATTCAAAAAGATATTATAAGTGCTATTTCATTTGAAAGACTCGATGTTATTGTGAAAGATATTGGTGATGGGTTGTTTTCTATTCTTATTGATGAATCGCATGACGTTTCAGTAAATGAGCAAATGTCAATTGTTTTGCTGTTCATGTATCGAGTACCTATTGATCACTTATTCTCTAAATTTAAATTAAGTATATCTAGTTCAAGGTTATGATAGGGCAAGTAATATACGAGCTGAGTATAATGCCCACAAAGTACTTATTTTGAAAGAGAATATGAGTGCTTTCTACATTCATTGTTTTGCTCATCAACTTCAACTAATTCTAGTAGTTATGGCAAATAAACGTGAGGATACTGAAAAATTCTATACTTTAGTTACTAAAGTGGTGAATGTTGTTGGAGGATAAGCTAAGTGGTGTGATTTTTCGAGAGAAAAGAGGCTTGAAGTTGTTAAATCACTAAGTCTCAATGACATCCAAAGTGGATAGGGCCTTAATCCAGAAACTAGACATAAGCGACATGGTGATACTTATTGGGGCTCTCACTATAGTTCTTTATTTAACTCGATTCTCATGTTTTTAGCTATAATTGATGTCGTAGATATGATTGCCACGAATGATACTAGTTGTGGGAAAAGAGGTGGGACGCGCATTTTGTTGGGATCAATGTTGACATTTGAATTTTTCATTTAGTCTACATCTCATAAAAAAGGTATTGGGTATTTCATATGAATTTTCGAAAGCATTATAAAAGAACGATCAAGATACTGTCAAATTCAACTAGCTCTTGTAGCTATGGCAAATAAACATGTGGATATTGAAAAATTCGTTACTTTAGTTACTAAAATGGTGAATGTTGTTGGAGCATAAGCTATGCGGTGTGCTTTCTTCAAGAGAAAAGAGGATTGACGTTGTTCAATAACTGAATCTCATTGAAATCCAAAGTACATTGAGCCTTGATCAAGAAACTAGTCTTAAGAGAAATGGTGATACTCATTGGGACTCTCATTATAGTTCTTTACTTAACTTTATTCTCATATTTTCTTATACAATTAATGTCGTAGTGATGATTACCACTAATAATACGAGTTGTGGAAAAAGAGGTGAAGTGCGTATTTTGTTGGGATCAATGCTGACATTTGATTTTACATTTAGTCTACATCTCGTGAAAAAGGTATTGGGTATTCCAGATGAATTGTTGAAAGAATTACAAAAGAACGATCAAGATATTGTCACCTTCAAGTACCTCTTGTAGCAATGGCAAATAAACATGTGGATATTGACTTTAGTTACTAAAGTGGTGAATGTTGTTGAAGCATAAGCTAAGCGGTGTGTGATTTTCTTTGAGAGAAAGATGATTGATGTTGTTCAATCACCGAATCTCATTGAAATCCAAAGAGCACATGGCCTTAATCAAGAAACTAGTCTTAAGCGAAGTTGTGATACTCATCGGGGTTCTCACTATAGTTCTTTAATTAACTTGATTCTCGGTTTTCAGCTACAATTAATGTCGTGAGATGATTACCACTAATAATACTAGTTGTAGAAAAGAGGTGAAGAGCATATTTTGTTGGGATGAATGTTGATAATTGATTTTACATATAGGCTACATCTCATGAAAACGTATTGGGTATTTAGATGAATTGTCCAAAGCATTACAAAGGAATGCTTAAGATATTGTCAACTTCAACTAGCTCTTGTAGCCATGGCAAATAAACATGTGGATATTGAATTTTTTTTTTTGCTTTAGTTACTAAAGTGGTGAATGTTTTTGAGCATAAGCTATATGGTGTGATTTTCTTTGAGAGAAAAGAGGATTGATGTTGTTCAATCATTGAATCTCACTTTGAAATCCAAAGTGCATGTGGCCTTAATTTAGAAACTAGTCTTAAGCAAACCGGGTCATACTCCTTGGGGCTCTCACTATAGTTCTATACTTAACTTGATTCTCATGTTTTTAGCTACAATTAACGTCCTAGAGATGATTTCCACTAATGATACTAGTTGTCGAAAAAGAGGTGAAGCCCGTATTTTGTTGGGATCAATGCTAACATTTGATTTTACATTTAGTCCACATCTCATGAAAAAGGTATTCGGTATTTCAAATGAATTGTTGAAAGCATTACAAATGAACAATCAAGATATTGTCAATGTCATAAGATTAGTGAAAATATTTCAAGAACGACTTCATGCAACGATGGATACTGAATGCGAATAATTTTTAGAACAATTTCTTGTTTTTGCAAAAGGTACGAAAATTATGTTTCCAACATGGATGATAAGTTCATACCTCTAGGTCATTCACGACGTTACACTCAATGAATAAAAAATTTACATTACTTTCATGTGAATTTATCGGTTCATTGATATGCAATTTCAAGAGTTGAGTATTGCATATTTGTGTCCAAATAATTCATTTTCTATTTTCGACAAAGACAAGTTAATCCAACTATGTGAGTATTATTCCCTTGATTTTAAAACAAGAGAGATCTTGGTACTTGACGAAAAAAATTCAGACATATATTATTAATATTATGCGCTCACAAAGATTTTGAAGGGTTATGAGCCCTTAGAGTGATCTTGCAAAAAAAGTTGATTGTGACGAAAAAAAGTGAGGTGTACCCATTACTTTTTAGGCTTTTAACATTGGCATTAATTCATCTAGTTCCTATTGCTACGGTTGAGAGAGTGTTTTCTACAATGAAATTTGTCAAGAATCGATTGTGTAATCGGATGGGAGATCATTGGTTGTGTGATAGTTTGGTGGCGAGAACGATGTATTTAATAATATTCATAACAATATAGTTATGAGACGTTTTTAAAAGTATGAAAACGCGTAGGCTACAATTGTAGTATGTATTGACTTGTTTACATTAATGTTATGTTATTTTATTTTTTTTAAATGCATCTATATGTTGTGGAAAAACTAGAGGTCCCCTTTCGAAGTAGCAAGAAAAGTAGAGTACAAGGACAAGATAGGTGCAAATAAGTTGAGAAACAGCTTCGAAATTAGACATGTGCATAAGGTGATCATCTTGGCTCAGGACGATCTCTGCCATCTCAATCATCTTGACCATCTCATCACTTCATATATTTACAGGCACTCGGATGTTGGATTTGATCAATCTGAACATGTAAAACAATTTGCATCAGCAAATGCAACCACACTTTTGAATTGAAAACTTTGAGCAATTTTAATTCATATCATGATTAGATTATGACTGTGCAGAAAAGTCACATTTTCCAAGGCCAAACTTAACTTCCCTCTCCTAGGATCCAGCCTTCTTATCTACATTACCAAAGGCTTTACTTGAACTATTATAATGGAATCATAATTCTCACGATTAAGTGTGCTATCAGTTTTAAAAGACTACGTATTGCTATTTCTACAGGATGTCAGAAAATTCTTTCAAGCAAAACATTTTGTACTAGTATTAGTAAGGGAAAAAGAGTCGTGAGTTTGCATGAAAAATTGTACTGGTGGAACATTTGGTCCAACAAAAATACGGGGCACACAAAAACTCATTTGATCTTCACATAAAATGAAATGGATCTGTTACCCTAACAAAAGTAGTAAATGTATTTATAGAATGTAACATACCTCAAGACACTCTCAACACATTGATCAATAAAGGTAAAAGATTGAGTTTGTAGCCTATCCCCCCAAATCTCAAATTTATCATCTTTCATACAAGTGCTAGCAGAGGATTTTTCTCTCCCACCTGCAATGATTGATGAAGATTTTTCTCTTCCAACTATTTGTAACGCACTACTATTTGTTAAAACATCTTAGTGCATGTTTTGCAATGCTTAATATTTTTTTAAGTGCTTATAAACTTTTAAATGGCATGCACTAATTACCCAATTTCAAATTTACACGTTTTTTGTACTATGGATAAAAAAGTACATTTATACCTGAAGGCCGATAATGTAGCATATTTAAATTTACTCAATAAATGTTGGAGTAAATTATTTGTTTAGCCATTTTAAAAGGACTCAAAAAGATAACGACTTTAAGTTATGGGAAAGTTTTGGACTTTTGGATGAATAGCTCCTTGTAAGGTTGGAGGTAGGGACAACTAGAACGTATTTTACTTCTTTTTTTACTCTTTCAATTTTATAGAAATTGGTGTTGGTTATGAGATTGGGAGCACTAATCCCATTGTCGAAGTTCTCGTGATACTCTAATCTTTTAAACACATTAAACTCTCTAATATGTCCGATTTTAGTCTTGACCTCTGTTCGATGAAATCCATAGCGTCACGGGTTCCTTGACAAGTAATAGTAAAAGTGAATAAAAGAGTATTGTTCCCACGAGAATTTAGACTTTAGCTTAATTTTGATCAATTCGAACTTAAATCGAATACACACAATAACTACGATTTAACTAAGTGCAAATATAGTTTTTTGAGAAAAATTAAGTAAATGAGTTATGCTAGAATCGACTCCACCATTAGTATCTATTTTAATCCTCGAAATCCCATGTTCTAATTCAGTTTATGTTCAAATTGACAATCAATAATCCTAAGTTATCTAATAATCTCTTTCGAGTAGAATTAAACCTATTTTCATATAAGTTCCAAAATATTCCTATTTTGAATACGAATATACAAAAATACTTTCAATATCAATATTACTAAATTTGATTGCACCAAGCATAGGAAATTATTCATAATCTCAATAGGACTTAGTGTTTAAAACCATAATGAGCTAATCTATTTTGAACCTTTCGGAAACGAAAATAAATCACAAACACGTTCAAACGGTGATCAATCATTCAAACGGATATTAAAACCATGGTATAAATCAAACAAACACAAATTAAGATTAGAAACGGGAATTCTTAAATTAAAACTTGAACATATCGTTTATATCATCATCCTTAGCATAAAGAGTTTAGCCATCATGTTTAATTTACAAAAACACATAATAAATGGAGAATTTATCACCCGGAATATTTGTTTGCAAGAAGAAGTTTGAAGATTAATTTGGCTCTTTGAATGTCTTCAATGGATTGCCCAATAATCCCAATTTCTTCTTGCTTGAAATTCCAATAATCTTGCCCGGATGAAGAAATTCTTAAAAAGATCTTGTGTTTTGACTCCTTGTTCTCTCCAAAATTCGACTTCCCTATCGTTATAAGAGTTCACCTATTTATATAGATCCAATTAGGGTTGAATTTCGTGCCCTAAGTCCCCCAAAACATGCCAAAAATAGATTTTAACTCAAATAAAAGTTTGACCACGGCACCATCCACTTGAGCGGCTGGTCTGTCCGCTCGAGCGGATAGAAACGGAGAATTTTTTGCTGATTGTTCGCTCGAGCGAGCCGAGCGAACAGAAAGTGTCATCCGGCGACTGATTTTCAAACGGCCATAACTTCTTGTAGGAAACTCCAAATTGTAATCCGTAAAAGCGCGTGGAACCGTAATTCAATTATCTTTCCAATGGAATATCATTTGCCTTATGTAAATGTTTGTACCAAAGGTTTTACACTAATTTCTGCACATGTTTCGGTTGTAGTTTCTCAATTTGCTTCTTCGGCTTTCGAGTGTTTGATCCTTCACTTCAACTCTTCATTGTCACTCCAACACACCTTGAATCTATTTATGTATCTTCTTTCTCATCCTCTAATGTTTTGCTCTTGATATTCACTTCAAAAACTCAATTTATTCTCATTTACTCACTTGATTTTACCAATGTGACTTGAGTTTGGGAATTTTGTCCTACAATCACATAAATGAACAAAACTCAATAGATATCGACTCTACAATACTTAGAATTATACAAAAACTCTTCATTAAGGAATCAATATAAGTGTATAAATTACACTTATCAAACTCCCAAACTTGAACTTTTGCTAGTCCCGAGCAAAAATAAGATAAAACAAAGACTCAAATGCATACAAAGAAAAAATTGTGCACACCGTTGGACTTCTTACCTGTTTCGCCTCTAGTATAGGTCTAATCATTTAATTCAAGAAAAAGGTCCAAATATTGCTACATAAAAGATTTTAACACTTATCCAATGTTCGACTTGTGTGTGTGTGTGTTAATAGCTATTTCAGTTATTACTTTAATTTGGATAAAGTTATGTAAACAAATAGATTCTTACGTCTTTCAATCCCAACCCTCAATGGTCATATTTTCCTTTCTCCTCTCGTAAATTTCACACCATATTCAAGTATCATTGGAATCGGGACATCTCTTTGCCCGCTATTCCTTCTCTTTATGTCTATCCCATATCATTTGGATCGGAGAATTTAGATGTCAAGATCCTACACGAATTGAAATGGTACAATACCGCGGATGAAATGTCGAGATTCTGCTTTCGGCGCCCGGCTAGGCCCCGCTTGTAATGGATCTCTATCACTTCTCCTCAATGGGACTCACATTTTAGTCTTCATTCTCAAGCTAGAATGATCTAACTGATTAAGGCAAAGTTTAGATAGGCAATGATTCTCCATGATGTCAAGTGTTCTAGTTTTTAGGTCATAACTAAGCAAGTCAAACTAACTAGGCATCTAAATCTCCTTTCTTGTCCAAGACTTAGTCAGGCAATTGCAGTACTTTTATTTCGTTTCTTGCTACTACTTTTCTTTATACTTTTTTTTAATTCACCACAGTAGGTAGTTTTCGCTCTAATACTGAGGCAGCCCTCTTCCATGGTAGATCGTCTCCTATATATTGTTCGTACATAGGGCCAGATTACTCAAAGTTAGCTTTCACACATCGATATGGGCAACTTTTTCCTACTCGATGTGCCTTGACTAGTGTAATGTCTTTCATTAGGACTGAAAGTTGGGATTAGAATTCTAGAAAATAGTCAATGCTTAGTTTCAACCCGTCAACTTGAACTAATTATAAATTTTCTCAATAAAGGCTGAATCATCACTTGTCTAAACTATCACCATTACCAGCTCTCAATCACCCCAAACTTATTCTCAAATGTTGGTATAGCGAGTTTTTCAACCTGGGTACTTGGAAATCAAAACACTATCTAAAGTCTTAAATTCAAGTCTCCATTTACATTACATAACTTGTCTCTAAACTTAAGCAACACCAAAAATAGCTATGTGCTCAAAGTAGTCTTAAGTCTCACACGGATAAGGAATCTTAACAAAACTAAGCACATTATAGCAATACTCTATCATTTTTCAACAATTAATCTTACACCAAATAAAAATCATAATAAGCTAGCAAGTTGTCCAACTATGTTACACAAAGAAAATATTTTTGACTTTTTTTTTTTAACACTACATACTCGGATAAATAAATTAAAACAAATAAGAATTATAATAATAATAACAACTAGACTCAACAAATTAACTCCACCACCAAACTTATATCAACATTGTCCCAATGTAAGTACGAAGACAAATTATGAAAGTAAAGAGAAAGATCACGATACTCTCCTAACATTCTCCCTTATGAATAGAGTATTTGAGCATTTTGAACCGACCATGTTATTTTTCTCAAACTTGTAATGAATCTGCCAAGTGCTTTGGAACATTATTCTGGTTGAAGTATTTCATCAAACACTTTGTGGGTAACCTATAAAATCAAGAGATATATTATGTGATACTTGAGAAATTTCATACAAAAGGATGACGACAACCTAGATGCAAAATTTTTACTTAAAACTATTACTTAAAAGCAAGTAAATAAAAGGGTTAGAAATTGAGTTGCCTCCCAATAAGTGCTTGTTTAGAGTCGTTAGCTTGACTTTGTAACAATCGTTTCACGGCACTTTAAATAGTGCTTTGGAGGACTTGCTTTGCTTGCATCTATTGACTTTGCACCATTTTTCGTTTATCCTCAAAAATTAGAATTTGCGTTCCTCATAAAAATATGATTTCAATTTAGCACCTTGCTCGAATATAACTACGAAGACTTCAACTTCCTCATGGATCTTGATCACAAAATCAATTTTATAAGAAAGAGGAGAGTCGGAGAATTGCTTGATAAGTGCAACATCATTAATTATCACTTTTTCATTTTGCTCATTTAACTTCACTTTCTCCACATGTTTCAGTTGTAGTTTCTCAATTTGCTTCTTCGGCTTTCGAGTATTTGATCATTCACTTCAACTCTTCATTCTTACTCCAACACACCTTAAATCTATTGATGTATCTTCTTTCTCATCCTCTAATGTTTGGCTCTTGATATTCACTTCAAAAACTCAATTTATTATCATTTACTCGCGATTTCACCAATGTGACTTGAGTTCGGGAATTTTGTCCTACAATCACAAAAATGAACAAAAACTCAATAGATATCGACTCTAAAATACTTAGAATTATAAAAAAAAACTCTTCATTAAGGAATCAATATAAGTGTATAAATTACACTTATCGACCTTATATCATTCAGAATCCTACCACATGTACTAAAAGTAAACTTCGATGCTACAGTTGATACCAAAAGTGTTAGTAGATCTTGTGGTCTAATAGAAATAATTGGGTATTGACGCTCGTTTTGTCTCCATATCAAAATTATTTTTCTCGTCTTCATTTAACATATTAAACACGTTATGACCAAAATATCTAGCTAACTCTAAAGGTATGTCTCTATTACTTGTTTCTACATTCATGGTACGAGAAAGTGGAGTAGAAGAACTAGATTGTTGAGTTCTTTTAATGGAACTAAGGAAACTCCAATAATCGTTATCAGCATTTGATGACAAAGAAGGGATTACTAAAGGAGGTCTTCTAACGTTCATACCAATTTTTGCCGCATAAAAGTCGTACATTTTACATAATGTTTTATCAAAATGATAGTTATTGGATTCTCGTAACTTAACTTATTAGAAATTGTTAAAATATTACGTTTTGTACCTTCTAAATTTATTATAGGGTTCATAATTGACGCTAATAGGAACAACATAGGTAATTGTTCCCAATATTAGTTTATTTATTTCTATATTTCTAATTTTCTACTTCATCTATTACAATTCTAATTTTTTTATTACCTCTTCTACTCTTCTCTTTATAATTTATTCGAAATGCCTTACAATCAAGTGATGAAGATTTCAGTGGTCTTCACGACATTCCAATTTTGGCGATATCGGAGATGATTATGGTAGCACTCGATCCGATTGATTTGGATGACATTCAAAAGATGTCGACCCACAAACAAACACAACCACCGGTTCTAACACTAAATGAAAAGAAAAAAAACAAAAGGCTAAGTGTTGGGAGCATTTCGATATGTGCCCACCGGTATTCTAATAGACGAACCCCACGAGTACAAAGCACGATTGTAAGCCTTTGTAAAGAATAACTAGCATGAAAAAGGAGATAAGCATGACCCATCTAAATAGACACTTCAAAAGTGTATGTTGAAACACGGAGGGTTAAAATCAAATCAGGCACAACTATAATTTAGATCTCCCAGAGCCAGCTCTATTGGTACTCCTAATCTGAACAATTGAGTATATTCACGAGACAGCATGCGCTGCGAAGGAATGACGCAATTGGTCGCAAGTGCCGAATTTCCACTTACCTTGGTGGAAAGTCCTCAGTTAATAAAATTCATACAGAAATATCTCCAACCAAGGTACTTTTGCTAAAAATACTCTTTGGTCAGACAATATTGTTTTATTTAATTCAAAAAAAGAAGAAGCTATTATACGTGATATTAATAAGTATACATGTGTTTTAACTTTCAATTCGAACTTATGGTCCGGTAATAACCACAAATGATATATAGCTGCCACTGCACACTACATTGATAAACACTGTATCATGCATAAAAAAATAATATCATTTGGAAAATTGACTTTCCTCATAATAGAGTTAATAATTTTAAAGTTTTACTTGGTGTTATACAAGAATTTATTTGCGAAACGAAGATCTGTTGTTTCACTTTTAACAATGCCAACCCCAAAAATATTATAATTGAAAACTTAAGTCAACATTTCCATTCGAATTTGATAGTATTTTATTTCATATTCGTTGTGTATGTCATATTTTTAATTTAATTATGAAAAAAGAGTTACACTTCATGGAATATATATTACAAAAAATTAGATATGCTATTAATTATATTACGGTCTCGCCAGCTAGAAAACAAGTTTTAGTGCTCTATGTGTTGAAAATGGACTTCAAGAAAAGGTTTTTGTCTTGATGTTGGCCATAGGTAGAATTCAACATATCTTCTCTTCGAATCTTGGGAAGAGTATGAAGATTACATTATTGCATATTATAACAGATTTACACTCACACGACCCAAAATATATATTTGCAAACATATGTTTGGGAAATATCTCGATCATGTTAGAAATTTTTGAAAGTTTTTACGACGCAACAAATGCTTGTGCGGTGTATATTATCCAACTACTCCACTAGTTGTCAATCATTTCTATTATATTGCTAACAATTTTAATAGGTATAAGGATTTTACTATTTTTTCTAATATTACACGTGACCAAGGTTAATTTCAGAAAATATTGGGAAGAGTGTAATGCGTTGTTTCCATTAGCATCTATTATGGATCACAGACTTAACTTGGAGGGTATCAAAGAAACCATAACGGCAATTTCACAAAAATTAGCGTATGGAGAATCCACTAACATACGGTAATTTAGAATTATGTGAAATGCATGAGGTCTATGCTGAAAAGTCCAGTAGGAATGTTAGACGATCCCCTGTTCTAATACCTGCTTCGTCATCACTAGACAATAATGACTTATGGAGTTATCTCAGTTCAGTTATGGGTAGTCAACATGCTAGTAGTTCTTTTTCTTCTTCTTAGTCAACATGCTAGTAGTTCTTTTCTTCTTCTTTCTTTTCCCACGATCTGCACATATGATTAGGTGCAACCGATATACCTTTAGAGATAGCTAAGTATTTTGCCCACGATAAACCGAGTATTTTAGATGATGAAGAGAATTTTTTTTTTTGATATACTACGGTGGTGGAGGCAAAATGAACATCAATATCCAATTGTTTCAATTATGGCACGTAATCTACTAACACCTTCACTTAAGTTTCTTTGTCACAATGAAGCGAACTCGATAATTATCGCACTAAAATGAAAATCTTAAATCAAAGTATTTATGCATGGAATAGAAAAGTAGCTAAATGTACTAATTATCCAACACTACAAATATTTGATGATATTGAAATTATTAAAATTACACTAACTTGGGAGTTGAGAGCTCATAAAATTTGATTTCCATACATCTCCTATAGAAATTAAGCTTTCAGTATAAAGCCCAGCAATTGTGTTCCATCCATGATATTTAATCTTTATCTCAGAATCAACTCGAAGATGTGTTTGTAGACTTCTTGTTTTATGATCATAAGGGTTATTTCAAAATTTTCATCCATACATACAAAAAAAAACTTTATTATTCTTAAAGTCCCTATATGCCTAGGCATCGGCTGTCGTCCTTCTAACCATCCAACAGAAAATTGCTTCGTCCAAGTAAGTGCCGTGCCATGTCCATTCATTATCCACAGTTCATACCATATTTTATTTCCACGTTGTACGTAAAAAATCATGGCCAACGATCCATTGTACTCAGTGAAACAACTACTTGATATAAAATTTCTTGATCTAACATTTTCCTTCACTAGTGGAAAATCTATTTTGAAAAGCGAATCATCCCAAATTGCTCGTTGCTCATGTCAAAACAAACAATAACCGTCTCTACGTACCAATAATAAGTTCCATTCATGTAGGCTGATATATCATACATATAAAATAGCAAATAATATAAGTTTGGCACAACAACGTCAAATATTCTCAACGAATTCATACTCAAGGTATATGCCTCAACACTATAGTTATTGTGATGATCTACACAATCTTTCCTCAACAATTTGACCACCTTATAATCTATAGTTTTCGAGTCAAAACCAAACCCGAATTGAAACTTGCACATGCAAACAAGTTCGCTTGGAAGAAGAATGGGGATTACGGTATATCTTTGATTTCTCTAGTTGCTTGGATTCCACAGGCATAGATTTTTAGAAGAGTCATAAAGACAAAATAGACCATGGCAGGTGTTGTTGATTTCAATCCCACAAGTGGATGGATCGTTACAAGTAATAAAATGAGAAGTAGAGTGTCGAACCCATGAGTACTAGTTATCAATTTAACCAATTAATTTATAGTTCTAGTTTTAACAATGAAAAGATACTGATTCGCTTTATGATTTTTGATTCTAAAACTATTCTAATTAAATTTAATTAAATATAAATTATCAAACAATCAAATTAAATTATTGAGAACGAATTCGAGTTTTACTAACACTAGGATTCGCGAATCTACCTAAACGTTCCTTAATCAATTATTCGTTTAATTGCTTTTTAGCTTATATTTACTTTGAATTGAAAATCGATGATCCTAATATAATCAAAAGTCTATCTCGATGGTCAATCAATTCTATATCGATATACTGAACCTAATTATCTCTAATTATGTTTTGAACATAAACATATGTATTAAAATCTCAAAACACCTAAATAGATTTCATAAAGTATAATAGTAATTTCTATTTATTATTGGACCATATGTTATTCAATACCACGTACTTAATCTACATTAAATCTCTCGACTTCAATAAAGATCACAAAACATTCTAATTGTGATCAAGCATTAAAACATTAGAAAAAATGAATAAAGAATAATCAACCTAAAAGCAATTAATTACTAAAAATAGAAAAACTTCTAATTAATTAAAAACATGAGGTTCATCGTTTATCCTAGCAATAAGTAAATTAGCTGAACATAATTTTGTAAAATAATACAAGAATTGTATTAATCATGTTCCAAATGAAAAATAAGAAATTAGGGATACAACCCGTGATTTCGCCCAAGAATCTTCAATCTGTTTCATGATCTTGATTCTTCTCTCATATCTTCTTCCCAAAATTCATCTCCACGATTTGTACTCTATTTTGCCTTTTATACTCCTTCCCCAACTCTCCAAGACGTGGCTTAGTCGGTTCTATTAGTATGGACTTCATAGAGTTTTAATTCGATCGGAAACAACTTAAGTTCTCTTGAAAATACCCATGCGATCGCATGGTTTTGTCAATTTACGCTACGTAGAAAATCTTAAAGGCTTGCGATCACGGCATTGAGATACCATGCGATCGCATGGTTGTTTGAACATAGTTCCTAAATTTCTCTCTTAGATATTTGTCTGACAAGCTCCTCAAGTTTCTTTGTCTATTCAATTGAGTCCCTTTTTTCTTTCGTTTGCTTTCTTTTCGTTTGATCGTCACTTGAATTTGGTTATTATCCTATATGAACAACAACAACATGCCATTATAATCGAAAACAAATAAGAGTACTTATAATGGTCCATTTTTGTGAGCTCGAGATAAGTACAAAATTGTATTTATCAAACACTCCCAAACATGTTCTTATTCGTCCCCAAATAAACTAGCTAAAGAAAATCATGCATATAATGACAAAAATAATAAAATTAGTCACAATATAAATAGTTTGCCGTTCTTTTGCAACAACTTGTAATTCATGATTTAGTATCTAGGTATTACTATTGCAAATGTGATTCTACTTAAGCCATACTTGATATGTGTGTGAGAGCGATTAATCCGATCTTCTTAATTTCTATGGTGATGATAGCCCAACCATTTGGTCAACTTTTCCTTTCCATCTCGTAAGGTACACTTTTCTCCAAAATGATGTTTTCTTTCAATCTCCGAGATTTTGGGTTTAAGGTTATAGTTCACTCATTTTTTTTTCTCGAGGCTAGTTGAGAAAGCTAATAATCCTCGACAACCTAGGTTTGTAAAGATTATCCAATTTCTTCGAAAGTGCTCTCGACTAGGAAGTTTCTACTAAGTAAGTCAAACTCATTAGTGATCTAATCTCCATGTTTACTTCAGAAAGGATTTTTCACTAGCTTTAGCAAACTTTTTAATATATATATATATATATATATATATATATATATATATATATATATATATATATATATAAATCTTATGTGCAAAACTCAATCCTTTAATCTTTCTAGATGACTCATGTAATCGAGTTTTAGGTCGATGACTCCCAAGTCTTTTGAACCTTAGGGCATCGGATTTTAAAAACCCCTACGGGCCTTTTACTCAAGTCAAAAAGGTTACGAAAAGAGTTATAAGATATTAATAGTGTGCGAAACCTTTAAGCTTTCTAGATGACTCATGTAACGAGCTTTAGGCCGATGAGCTTTATTACTCGAGTAAAAAGGCTACGAAAAGAGTTATATAAGAGTAATAGCCTTGTTCCTTGCGTGAATAAGTTCATGCTTGTGGATTAGATTCCTAATATTCGGTCATTACCTAGCTTCTTCTAAGCTGGTCTAAAGTGCTCTACACAAAAAAAAATTCAATATACATGGAATCAATCACAACCTAGAAAGCCACCATCACGACAACTATCACACTTATTCACTCTATTGTTTACTTGTCGAGATACAAATGATTCTTAGTTTCAATAAGATATCCTATTGTTTTCAACTTAAGTGCACCAACATAGCTAAAATTCATCATAATCGGCCGACACAACACGTTATCAAACATGGTTAAGTAGCCTCACATTTAAACAAAGTAATAATTTGTTCACAAGTCATGATTAAAGCTAAACTTAAATAAAAAGTTCCAAAGATTAGTCGGCAAGGCTATTCATATCACATAAACATGCAAATAAACATCAATTTTTTAGTTAAAATCAAATATCAATTATCATCATCGAATCAAGCAAAAAAAAAAAAAAATCATTTTAATCCACCCCCAATCTAAAAAATACATTGTCCTCAATGTAAAAATTCAAAAGGAATATATAAAAAGATTAGAGATTACCCAGAGGTGGATCGGATGGCGCGGGATGAAGAAGTATATGGTAGAATCTACTGGTGGAGAGTCTTAGAAATGTACCGGTTGGCTAATCTTCGCTTGAATGATATCCAGCTAGCCTGCAAATTGTAACTCTAAAAAAATATTAAAAACTATTAATAATAAAAACAAATAAATATTTTTTTTGTTGTCCTTGCAATCACAAGGACAAAACGTCTCGCGATCACGAGGACGTTAAAATCCGGGCATAAAGTTTTCTGCACGCGATCGCAAAGGGATATACCAAGTGATCGCATGGTATAAAAACTGCTGATGGCGATTTTTTTTTTTGAATGACGATGATCATTGGTTCCTCGTTACCTAAAAATTGAATGCGCCTACTTGAAGTTTTAAAAGCATAAACGTTCAAAATATCAACTCGAAATCCTAAATTTTAAATGAATGCGAGAAATTTAAATAAAATGGTAGAAAAATAGGTTGCCTCCCATTAAGCGCTTCTTTAAAGTCATTATCTTGACTTTGTTGTGGTGATCAATCAAGACATTTCGAATAGATCTTTAAAAGACTTGATTTGCTTGCATCGATTGTCGTTGCACCAATTTTTGTTCACCTTCCGAGTTTGATTTTTTTCTTATCATATTGATATGACTCTATTTTGCCACTCTGCTTTCAATTCAACTATGAAAACTTTATCTTCTTCATCGACTTTGATTACAAGATCATTTTTAGAAGACATGTGGAACTTGTCTTTCTCCACATAATCTTCTTCTCTAATTGGTGCATCTTGATGTTGGTTGATAGCTCTATCATCTAAACTCCCTACCTTATGGTTAATGACATCAATCTAGAAACAATAATCTAAAGAGCTTGGAAATTTAGTAGCTTTAAACACATCGAATGTGATATGTTCTTCATTCAACCTCGGCTTTAGTTGCCATTTTGCACATCAATCAAAGTCCCACCAAAGAGTAGCCAAGAAAGGTCGACCCAAAATAAGTGTTACATCTCGTTTCGCACATATCCAAAATAATAAAATGAGCGGGGAATATGAACTTGTCCACTTTTACTAATATGTCTTCAACGATCTCTCTTGGATGTTTGAAGGTCCCTATCGCATCTTTGCAATGATACATCAAGTGTTGGCTTTATTTCTCTCAAATCGAGCCGCTTAAAAATAGAATAAGGCATTAAATTCACACTAGCACCCAAATTACATAGAGCTTTGTCAAAAAATAAACTACCAATAGTACAAGGAATAATAAAACTCTCTAGATCTTTTAATTTTGAGGTAGCTTGTTTTGTAATATAGCACCCATTCTTGATGAAAGCATGACTGCTTTCGTGCTCCTCTAACTTCCTTTTGTTTGCAATAATTTCCTTCATAAATTTTGCATAGCTTGGTATTTAAGCTAAAGCATCGGCAAAAGGTGTATTGATTTGAAGTTTCTTGAATACATCGAGGAATTTCTTGAATTGTTGGTCTAACTTATGTTTTGCAACTTTTGAGGAAATGGAATTGGAGGGACGTGGTCGGTGGTGGAATATAATTTGGTGGAGAGTTCTATTTTTCTTGTTCAAATTCGCATCCGATTTGTTTTCTCTCTTTGATGGACACAATTTCCTTTTCTATACCTTGTCTATTTACATGAATTTTGACATTTCAAATCGCTTCTTGTGGCAATTGTATTTACTTGCTCTTTTGGATTGATCTCGATATTAATTGGCCATATGCCCGGTTTTCGCCTCGGTCAACAGTTTAACCAACTTTCCAATCTAATTTTCTACATTCTTTATTGCAATATCTTATCTTTTTGCACTTCCTTGAGTCCCATCTCCATCTGTTATGACAATTTAGCGACGTGATTCTTCTAATCTTTCTTCTCTTTCTGGGGTATTCTTTGATTTGGCGATTTTGAATGTTTTGGGTATTACCATATGAGAAGTTTGGATGATTTCTCCATCCAAGATTGTAGGTTTGTGAGTATGGATTATTCTACTATAGCTGAAACTTCCGAGCATATGCGACTTGTTCGGGTGATGACATATCAGCGGTGGTTAGAGGGCATTCGATGATTGATAGTTTTACCCCGCATATTGCACATATTAGTAGGGACATCTGAACTATACTTGGCAGAGTGATAATATTTCATTGCTTCTATCTCGCTTTGACAATGCATCAATTTTGACTTCTACGGTGAAAGCTTCGGTTGTCTTCCATTCGATTTCTATTTCAAGGTTTAAATCAAATAGATCAAGATCCTTTGTACGATGCATACACACTTGACACCGAAACTTTAGGAAATACTTGGAATTCGGTAGTATCCGGAAGAACCGAGAAGAAAAAAAATAATAATAAAAATGTTAAAACTAAACTATCAATTTATGTAATAATTAATAAAACTAGTCCCCGGGCAACAGCGCCAAAAACTTGTTGTTGATTTCAATTCCGCAAGTGGACGGATCGTTACAAGTAATAAAATGAGAAGTAGAGTGTCGACCCACGAGGACTAGCTATCAATTTAACCAATTAATTTATAGTTCTAGTTTTAACAATAAAAGGACACATATTCGTATAAGATTTTTTATTCTAAAACTATTCTAATTATATTTAATTAAATCTAAATTATCAAACAATCAAATTAAATTATTGAGAACGAATTTGAGTTTTACTAACACTAGGATTCGCGAATCTACCTACACGTTCCTTAATCAATTATCCATTTAATCGCTTCTAGCTTATAATTATCTTGGATTGAAAATTGGGAATCCTAATATAATTATAAGCCTCTCTCGATGATCAATCAATTGTATGTCGATATGCAAACCTAATTATCTCTAATTAAGCTTCAAACATACACATATGCAATAAAATCTCAAGAACACCTGAATGTATTTTATAAAGCATAATAGTAATTTCTATCTATTATTGGACTATATGTTATTCAATACCACGTGCTTAATTTATATTGAATCTCTCGACTTCAATAAAGATCACAAAACATTCTAATGGTGATCAAGCATTAAAACATTAGAAAAAATGAAGAAAGAATAATCAACCCAAAAGCAATTAATTACTAAAAAATGGAAAAACTTCTAATTAATTAATAACATGAGGTTTTATCATTCATCCTAGCAATAAGTAAATTAGGTGGACATGATTTCGTAAAATAATACAAGAATTGTATTAATCATGTTCCGGATGAAAAAGAAGAAATTAGAGATACAACCCGTGATTTTGGCCCAATAATCTTCAATCCATTTCTTGGTCTTCAATTCTTCTCTTGTATCTTCTTCCCACATTCGCCTCCCTCGATTTGTGCTCTATTATGCCTTTTATACTCCATCCCCAACTCTTCAAGATGTGGCTTAGTCAGTTCTATTAATCTAGACTTCGTAAAGTTTTAATTGGATCAGGAAACAACTTAAGTTCTGCCCGAAATACCCATGTGATCGCATGGTTTTGTCCATTTACGTTCTGCAAAAAATCCTGGAGGCTTGCGATTGCAGCACTGAGATACCATGCAATTGCATGGTTGTTTGAACAAAGTTCCTGAATTTCTCTCTTAGATATTTGCTTGACAAGCCCCTCAAGTTTCTTTGTCTATTCAATTGAGTCCCCTTTTTCTTTCGTTTGCTCTCTTTTCGTTTGATCGACACTTGAATTCAGTTATTATCCTATATGAACATAAACAACACGCCATTATAATGAAAAAAATAAGAGTACTCATAATCGTCTCTTTTTGTGAGCTCACATAAGTACAAAATTGTACTTATCAGCAGGGTCCACAATATTAAAGTAATGCTGATGGTTTGTATGAATTCTTATATTTGTTGGTACCTTTAATTCGTCATTTGTGAACAAGTAGAAGATGTCTTCGTTGGTATAACGATCAAAAAGATTGATGAGACGATGAGTATTTTTTATGTCAGCAAGTGCCATATTGAAATGCTGGTAAATAAAACTACAGCTTGTAATGATGGAACGCCATGATTTGCAAACACACTTGCAACGCAGCAGAGATTTCACACGCAACCTTGACAAGATCTCTATAATCATATCTTGTGAAATGTGGCAATAATTGTCCATTTTCCAGATATCTCAACACCCTCTTCTCCAGATGCAATCTAAATTGAAAAGAGTGCAAATCATATCAATATGAAATGACGTAAACATAGTAATGGTAAAAATAATGAAGCAATACATCAGATATAGAAATACCATTGGAGCAGCTGTTACACGAATTAATGCAAGAATTATGGATATAGGTTTTTCTTGACATTCTCCCAAATTCAATTAAAAGAAACAAATTTCTAATCAAATCAAAATAATTTATCCCAGATATAACTAACATGTTTAATCGTTCTTTTTCAATCTTTACACTATATGAACGAATATATAGAACTGAAAAGAAATTAGTCATTTAAAAAAAAGTAACAGGTTCTGAACTATTAGTACCAGACAAGTCGAAGCTTGAGAGCGTTGATCTAGGAGAATACATCAGAGAGAGAGAGAAGGGTTTCTTCAAAAATTTGGGGATTTGATTTGTGGCATCGTAATCTGGGAATTGGGCCATATAAAAGAATTGAATGGATAATAAATGCAGAAATATATTGACTTTAAAGGATGGAACGCGTGTGGTGGATTTGGCGACGGGGTACCAACAAAATCTAATATAGTAACGTCTATTGAAAAATTTACTATACAAATATGTGATATTACATTGGATGTTGGAGACGT
Source organism: Forsythia suspensa (assembly GCA_023638005.1). NCBI lineage: Eukaryota > Viridiplantae > Streptophyta > Magnoliopsida > Lamiales > Oleaceae > Forsythia > Forsythia suspensa. The sequence continues at coordinate 45,575,211 of CM042674.1, forward strand.
TTGAATGTTTCAAATGTCTGATAGATTTCTTCCAAGTCAGTTAATAACTCCTAGAGTTTAGGATCTCCTTTTGTTTATGTTTGTATTTGACTATTTCCCTAGCTAATTACCACAATCTTAGGATACGTAAAACACGTGGGCCTGAATTCTTGCATTTCTGTTATTTGTAATGGCTTTATAAGTCAAGTTTCAGGTAGTATTGAATAACAATCATTTCAGTGAGATTGAAAGCATCTTCATTGAAGTTTTGGTTCTTCTTTCATTCTGGTATCAGAGCCTCGAACGAGGCCTGAGTGTGAGAGTAGAGAAACATTGTGAAAAACGAGAGAAAGAGTGTGTGTGAGAAGCAGCAAGTGTGAAGATGGCAGGAGAGACGAGCAATCTCACACAACCTTGCATCTCCAAGTTTAACGGAGATTATGATCACTGGAGCATGCTTATGGAGAATCTCCTGAGATCAAATGAGTATTGGAGTCTCATCGAGATAGGGTACACAAAGCCTGCTACTGGAGAGGTATTGACTGGTGCAAAGAGAAAAACTCTGGAGGAGCTGAAGTTGAAAGACTTAAAGGTAAAGAATTACCTTTTTTAATCAATTATCAAGGCTATTTTGAAAACCATCAGTCAGAGACATCCAAGCTACTATGGGATTCAATGAAGATAAAGTATCAAGGAAATGCTAGGGTTAAACATGCTCAAGTTCAAACTCTTCGCAAAGATTTTGAGGTCTTGGAGATGAAGCTTGGAGAGTCATTCACAGACTACTTTGCAAGAGTGATAGTGGTAGCCAATGATATGAGAAACTTTGGTGAAGATATGTAGGATGTAAAGATTGTTGAAAAGATTCTCCACACCCACACAGAAAAGTTTAACTACATTGTGTGCTCAATAGAGGAGTCGAAAGATATTGATCATCTTTTGGTGGATGAGTTACAGAGATCACTACTTGTCCATGAACAGAAGTTTTAGAAAAATGGTGGAGATGAGCAAGCATTGAAAGTTTCCTATGAAGTAAGAGCTAGTAACAGAGGAAGGGGACGTGGAGCTTTCAGAGGGAGAGGCCGAAGGAGGCAGAGTTTCAGCAATGCACAGGTTGAGTGCTACAAATGTCACAAACTAGGGCATTTTCAATACGAATGCCCTAGTTGGGAAAATGTAGCAAACTATGTGAAGTTGGATGAGGAAGAAAAGAAAGAAGATGTCTCATGTTGACTCGGTCGCTCCAATCACTCGGGTTGCTCCAATCACACGACGAGGCGAGGCGGTGGTTCGTGGACCTTGATGAGGAGTTTTGGCATTCAAGAAAGGCGGAGAATAATTCAAGGTTGCGATAATGGGAATGGAAAATATCAGTCGAAGTCGGAGGCATAACTTATCTAGTTACCTATGTTTTCTACATTCCTAAGCTCACAAATAATTTGTTCAAGTATTGGTCGACTACAAGATAAGGGGTGGTTATTTTGATTCGTGGATGGAGCATACAAAATCTATCATCCCAAGAAAGGCCTTATTGTTCATACTTAGATAACAACGAACAAAATGTTCGTATTGCTTCGGCTCAGTAAACCCTAAAAAACCAAGCTGCCTCCAAGTCATAGCTGAGGACACCACTCGATCTTTGCATCGATGATATGGTCATTTAAACAACAAAAGCACGAGAACCTTGCGTAACAAGCAACTTGTAAAACGGTGCCTCGACTTAAAGTCGTGAACAAAGTGTGTACGGTATGCAACATTGGAAAGAAACATCGTGAGGTCATGCCAAAGAAAAGTCAGTGGAGAGCTTCGCAAAGGCTGCAATTGGTACATGCTGATATTTGTGGTCCCATCACACCAATTTCAAATAGCAATAGAAGGTATTTTGAGCTTTATTGATGATTATAGTAGGAAGAATTGGGTCTACTATTTGATTGAGAAGTGTGAAGCATTTACATCTTTCAAGAATTTTCAAAGTCTTGTTGAGAATGAAGTAGGAAATGGTATATACTGCTTGAGGACTGACCGAGGTTGTGAATTCACCTCGTTTGAATTTAACCATTATTGCAAAGTTCATGGTATTAAGAGGCAGCTCACGGCAGCGTACACTCCTCAGCAGAACGAGGTTGTAGAACGTGAGAATCGAACTATCATGAATATGGTTCGATGCTTGCTTGCAGAGAAATTAATGCCCAATGTATTATGGCCGAAAGCAGTTCGGTGGACAGTGCACGTGTTGAACAGGAGTCCTACTATAGTGGTGAAAGATAAGACCCCAGAAGAGTGTTGGAGGGGAAATAAACCAAGCGTAGGGTACTTCTGAGTTTTCGACTGCATCGGTCATGTTCATGTACCGTATAACAAGAGGTCAAAGCTGGACAATAAGAGCTATAAGTTTGTGCTTCTCGGATACAAAGGAAAAGTCTAAACCTTACAGGATTTTGATCCCATTACCGTGAGAATTGTAACCAAAGAGAGATGTGGTCTTGAAGAAGATAAGAGTTGGAATTGGGAAATGAGTGAAGAAGAGGTGAAGCTTGATGTACTTGATTAGAGAGATGGTGACTATGAAGATGGTAAGCATGATGGAAGTGGCTTTGATGAAAATGAAGAAAATACAGAAGAAGAGAGTAACCAAGATCAACCACCAACTCAAACTAACTTGAACGAAGGCAGCAGAGAAGGTTCAAGTAATGGGTACAAGACTTTGTAAGCAGAGAAGGTTTATCTCGAAGAGGAAGATTTGCACCTTTCTTTGTTTACCTCACAAGAAGATCAAACTTGCTATGAAGAGGTCATGAGATGTGAGAAGTGGAGGAATGTGATGGATTTGGAGATAGAAGCCATCGTGAAAAATGAGACTTGGGAGTTAGTGAATCTTCTAGTTGGAGCAAAGAAGATTGTTGTTAAATGGGTGTATAAAACCAAGCTAAATGAAAATGGGAGATCGATAAATGCAAAGTTCGCTTAAGTGGCGAAAGGTTATGCTCGAAACATGGGAAAGATTTTGACGAGGTGCTTGCTCCGATGGCACGGTGGAATACAATTCGAATGGTCTTGGCTTTGGCTACTCGGAAGGGATGGTCAATATTTCAATTAGATGTTAAAAGTGCTTTTTTGCACGGGGAGTTAAAGGAAGCTGTGTTCATTGAGCAGCCACAAGGTTATGAGAAAAGGGTGAAGAAGAGAAAGCTTACGGACTCAAGAAGGCTTTATATGGCCCAAAGCGGGCTCCAAGGGCATGCTCCAAAGGCATTAAGGGTTATTTTCTCAAAGAAGGTTTCGAGGGTTATTTTCTCAAAGAAGGTTTCCTAAAATGCAGTCATGAGCCTATTCTTTTTGTCAAAACCGAAGCTAGAGAAAGATCCATATTATAAGTCTTTATGTAGATGACTTAATTTTTACTGGGAATGATGCTTGTTTAATTGAAGAGTTCAAGTATTCAATGAAGTCTGAATTTGAGATGACAAACCTAGGAAAGATGAGATATTTCTTAGGTGTTGAAGTTCAGCAAAGCTTGAAGGGTATCCATTTCTGTAAGAAGAAATATGCCAAAGAAGTTCTCTTTAGATTTGGTAAGAGAAATTGCAATCCGGTACAGAATCCCATAGTGCCTGGTTCAAAGTTGACAAGAGAAGGTGGAGGGAAGAAGGTCGATACATCTCAGTTCAAACAGATGATCGGTAGCCTCATGTATCTGACGGCTACCAGACCTAATTTAATGTAGAATGTATAAGTCTTGTGAGCAAATATATGGCGAGTGTAGCTAAAGAGCACTTGCTTTCTGATAAAAGAGTGCTACGGTATGTGAAAGGAACTCGGAGCTCATAGTGTTCTATGAAAGAGAATGTGCACCAAAGTTAGTTGCATTTACGGACAGCGATTATGCAAGGTGTTGTGATGATAGGAAAAGCACCTCATGCTATGTGTTTAAGCCGAGTGGAGGTGCTGTAGCTTGGTCCTCAACAAAACAGCCGGTTGTAACTCTTTCTACAACAGAGGCGGAATATATTGCTGGGGCGTAGTGTGCTTGTCAGAGCATTTGGATGAAGAGAGTGTTGAATCAGATAAGTCCTTCTCCAAGTAAGTGTATTACTGTGTTTTGCGATAACTTATCTACTATTAAGTTGTTAAAAAATCCGATTTTACATGGGAGAAGCAAGCATATAGATGTGAGGTTTCACTTTCTTGATCTCACGAGAGATGGTGTTGTTGAGTTGAAGTATTGTGGTACAAATGAGCAGCTGGCAGACATTATAACCAAACCTTTGAAATTAGTGAGCTTTATGAAGCTTCGAGAGCTGCTGGGAATGAAGTTCTTAGATGAGCTAAACTGATTGCTTTTGGCAACTTCAGTTTAGGGGGAGGAATTGTTGGAGACGTTTGAATGTTTCAAATGTCTGGTAGATTTATTCCAAGTCAGTCAATAACTCCTAGAGTTTAGGAACTCATTTTGTTTATGTATGTATTTGACTATTTCCCTAGCTAATTACCATGATCTTAGGATCTGTAAAAGACGTGGGCCTGAATTCTTGCATTTCTGTTATTTGTAATGGCTTTATAAGTCAAGTTTCATTTAGTATTGAATAACAATCATTTCAGTGAGATTGAAAGCATCTTCATTAAAGTTTAGGTTGTTCTTTAATTGGAGACTCAAAGAGGTCATATATATATATGTGTGTGTGTGTGTGTGTGTGTGTGTGTGTGTGTGTGTGTGTGTGTGTGTGTTGTTAAAGCATTCATCTAGGAGAATTGAATCTTTCCAAAATTAAAATAAATATAATTAAAGATCATTGTAGTATGTCAAGTAAGAATTTCAAACATTGAAGCAATGAGTTCTCCTTTCAAAAGAAAGTACTAAACTACCTTCCAAAATAAATGAGACATTGATAAAAATAATAGTCTTAAATTAATTTTTTTTCAACTTACACACATGTATAATTCAACTTTTATTAATTAATAAAAAGTTACTTAAAGTAATCCTAGAAAATTTAAAAGCGTCTAATTCAAATTCTACACATAATCTATATTATATTATTACATATAAAACGTCCCAATATGGGAAAAATATTTATGGACAATATTGCCCCCACAAATAACTTATATTTCTTTAAATCATCTTTCAATTAATATTATTTATTTTGGTTTTAATTTAAACTATTTAATACCATATAAATACTGCATTTCGTCATTGAAAGTGATTTGCCCCTTTAAATTCTATTATATATTGTAATTAATGAAAACAAATAAAAATATAATGCTAATAAAGTTTTTAATATATTGAAATTATTATCTTTAATGGTAAATAATCAAATAGTCAATCTTATATGCATGAAAATTTAATTCATCAATATAAAAAAATAAGAAGAATTTGACTTTGTATTTCGACGTTCTTATTATTGATTCATACTTTCTTCATTTGTTGTTCTTCTTTATTTTTTATTATGCTAGGATTATTTTTTTCTTCACGGAGACAGTTTTTAATATTTGATAATTAGTTTGATAGTAATGTGGAATGATGAATGTGTTAATTTTCCATGAATGATTCTAATTTTGAGAATATATATGATGGTGATATTCATTTAAATTCTAATTTCTATATCTTTTTTTCTTGATTTAGAATATTTGTTTGAGGTAAAAATGTTCATTATTATGGTAGTCTTGATAGCAAAGAGATTTAAGCTCGAATGATGTTTTATATTATTTTGTAAACAATTAAACATATATTTATTGATTAAGAACGAGTTAGAACAAAGAGATTTAATATTACTTTAGCTCTCGCAAGTACGCAGTTGAGGAAGAGGGTTAACATATACTACATTACTTGGATAACCTGAGTCATGCTATGTATAAGGTGAAGGTAAATATCGCATAATAAGTGGTTTTATGTGATAAGTTAAAAATTATGAATTTTTATTAAGAAAGAGATTGTCTAACTATCTGGTTGTTTTGAATTTTCTTGAAATTTATTAATATTTCAAATGGAATTGCGGAAAGAATGCATGAAGAGGAAGAGGAAGAGGAAGAGGAAGAGGGGGAGGGGGAGAAATTGCAAGAGAAAATAATAAACCCTTAGTTTATGGGTGTATTAAAATTGTAAGAGAAAATTCTTCTTTATCCTATGTCAAAGAATTTTGAGATTTTTTTAATGAGAAATAATTACCCAAAAAAGGTTAAATATTTTGTTCTAATGTGCTTTTATAATGATATAAATACACAAAATCAATGAAAAATTGTTTTCTACTTACTATTTTCATGTATTTTAGAATTTGATACTAATTCATAAAAGAAAGTTGACTTTTATTGATATACCATTAGATATATGCATTAAAATATAATTAAAAAAGTATCAATAATTTTTCAAGCTTAATATTTACTAGGTCATGTACTTTTTAATGAACCATCAGTTTTACAAAGAAGCTTGAATGTTATTCCTTAGTTGGTAATAATCATTGATGAACTTATGATTGAAAATGAGTTTCAATTAAGTGTTATATTCATCGATGATTTAAAAAAATCATAATATTCTTACAAAATCACGTGCAACACACGTATTCTTAAGTAGTGTGTGTGTGTGTGTGTGTATATATATATATATATATATGCCGTTGTTGTAAAAAGCGTAAAGTGTGGCTAGGCGTGGAGGACGGGCGTGATGCGTAGCTAGGCGTGAGGTCGATCCTCAGTTTAGGTATATATATATATATATATATATATATATATATATATATATATATATATATATATATATAATATATATATATAAAGTTCTAAAAAGTATAAAGCGTGGCTAGGCGTGGAGGACGAGGCGTGATACGTAGCTAGGCGTAGAGGTCGAGCCTCAAGTTTAGGCAAAACTTAGGCACCGTCTAGGCGGGCTTTTCAGAACAATGATATATACACACAAATAATATATATGTATGTATTTTTATTTATTTTTTATTTACATGGTATATATATATATATATAACGTATGAAATAATCATCCACGTATAATCCTAGTAATGCCATATACTATATATCATAAATAATTCATCTAATACAGAAACTTCCATAATTGGTCTCAATGTCATGTTAATGAAATCATAAAATTATTACATCCCAACACATGTTCTGGAATATAACGAAATTACAGACTACTCTTGAAAATTTAAATTGCAAATAAAACTTTGAAAGGTTAACATTACTCTGTTTTTGTTTTTACTTTCTTACGCATCACCACCACGCCACCGTCGTCCACCCGAACATCTTTTTAACCTATAAAGGGTAGAAAACCCCGTGAGTTTACACTACATTGGAGCTTCATTGGTGTGTCCTAATCATACACTACAAAAAAGGAGGTCAATAGCGACGACTTGAAAGATCCATGGTCGTCCTTTTACATGTATAGAGGTGACAAAGTCGTCGTTGAATGTCGTCGCAATAGTTTAGTACCTTTAGATTAATAGCGACGATATAATGCCGTCGCTGCAAATATTTGAATCTATAGCGACGACAAGTTCGTCGCAACATTGTCGTGGTCTATATCTCGAGAATAGATAAAAAGAGACGACAATGTCGTCGTAAAAGTCGTCGATGTTATCTGAAATAGTAGCGACGTGAAATTCGTTGCTATTATCTTTTATATATAACAATTATTAGCGATGACACCGTCGTCTCCATATTAGTAGGACATATAGAGACGACTATGTCGTTGCTAATATTAAATGATTTGTTTTATTATAGCAACAACAATGTCACCGCTATAAACAGTTTTTGAATTATTTAAAAAAGAAAATTCAAATATTTGAAATAACGTATAAAAAATTCTAAAAATCTACAGATCCCCAAAACCCTCGTCCTCCTCCTCCTCAGGCACAACCACCGATATGCTATTTTTCAAAAGCTCAATTTCCTGCTACATTCGGCGTAGCTGAGCCTCGAACATGGCAAACCAAGGATCGTCATTCTAGGGGTCTCCAGAGAACTGATGGGAAGATCCTTGTGGGGCCTTCGATGCAGCGGTCAAATCTAGGGAGGGTTAGGTGCCCTTCGGAACCCGTCCAACCCCACAGACGTGACCTCGTCGTTCTCCGAGAACCTCATTCGCAATAGCACGCTCGTCTAACAACGCGCCACTGGAGGCAACATGTGTCTGTTAAGTCTCACTCAACTCAACACGTTTATCTGTTTAGTAAAAAAATTAAATAATAAATAATAAAATCATATCAGATAAAATTAAATTAACATCATTTATAAGTCCTCACATAGTCACCAGCCGCCTGACGGGTTCACCCAATTGCCATCCCGAAAAGTGTGAAACGTCCGAAATGACTCAATAATCCCTGGCCATTGCTGGGTCTCAGGGTCCCGCTACAACAATTAAAACGTGAAGTATAGTTAGTAGGACATGTTACGTAATGTAGTGAAGATTTGTATAATGATATTGAAAAAATTTGTTGTACCTCATCGTAACGTGTGGCAGAGAAGCTCTTCGACCCTTGGACGCTCAGGTATTTAGCCTTACCCCGATTTGCCCTATTTTTCGAGGACCATTCCTGGAGGTATAAAAAATAATTGATTAGCAGAAAACATAATAGTTAAAAAAATATTTAAAAAAAATGTAAAAAGTAAATAAACAATACGTACCATGAAAGTAGGACTGGTGAAGAAGTCAGTGCACTTGTGTCAGTCCTCGCATATACATCTCTCTGTATGGTCGGCTGGGTCCATGCGCTTTTAAGTGATTATGAGACTTGAGTTTGTAATCGCGATAACGATCGGCCGCCAAGCGATCTACAGCGGCACAGACCGCCCGGTACTCGTTGAGTGACCGATCGCCCTGAAGATCGAAGTAGCTTTGCAAGAATGGAAAAAATTACATTAATGTATATTACATGGAACAATTATTTATTGACTGACGCTAAAAACAAAACTAATGTAAGTTAATACCTCGATGATGCTACGTAACCATGCCCGTTGCTTATCTGGAACCTCTATCCATGAAGGGCAGCACGGGGGCACGGTGAATCTCACTTGGTTCCCAACAAAGCTCGTGAAGTACTTTGCGTTATTCCCGATCAGCTGCATCGATGGGAAATGACATCTTCCCGTTGGCCTGCCAAACTTTCTCGAGGTTGATGCCTCGAGAGATACCCCGTCGTTTTGGCGGGTGCGTTGAAAAAGAACAAATATGAACTATATATATCATACGAAATTCAACGATGTTTTTAAAATACAAAAAAAATGATTTGAACAAAAATTATTACCAGACTCGTAGGCCGAATCGAGCCGATGAGGTGGCTGTTATGGAGGATCCTCTGCAACATCACGTCAGCCATACTAACACATGAAATAATTGCGAACATCAATTAGTGCGGAATAGATCCCTACACTTAGTAAAATTGTTCCTTAGCTTTTAAATTACTGCTTAATTAGTCCCTAACTTTGTAGAAATAGGAATAATCCATAAACTTTGTTGATTAATTGGTCCCTAAACTTTTTTTTTTTTAATAAGTCCGTACGCTTTGAATTTAGGTTAAATTCGTAATAAGTTTTAATGTGTTCATGAATTGGTCCTTAAACTTTTAATTTATATCAAATAGGTCCCTAAACTTTAATTTTTTTTTTCGTAATTTCTAATAAGTTTTGATTTGTTTATGAATAGGCCCATAAACTTTTAATTTATTTCAAATAGGTCCCAAAATGTTGAATTTATTTCAAATAGGTCCCTAAACTTTTAATTTATTCGTAATTTCTAATAAGTTTTGATTTGTTTATAGCTAGGCCAATAAACTTTTAATTTATTTCAAATAGGTCCCTAAATGTTGAATTTATTTCAAATAGGTAACTAAACTTTGAAATTATTTCAAATAGGTCCCTAAACTTTGAATTTATTCATATTTTCTAATAAATTTTTATTTGTTGATGAATTGGTCCGTAAACATACTTTATTTCAAATAGGTCCCTAAACTTTGAATTTTTTCGTAATTTCTAATAAGTTTTAATTTATTGATGAATTGATGCCTAAACTTATGGAATTTTAAATAGGTCCTTAGACTTTCAATTTTAGCGTAATTTCTAATACGTTTTAATTTTTTGAATAATTGGTCCTTAAACTTATGGAATTTCAAATAGGTCCTTACAATTTGAATTTTAGCATAATTTCTAATACGTTTTAATTTTTTATGAATAGGTCCCTAAACTTTTATTTTTTTTGTAATTTAATTTGTTTAATTGGTACCTAAACTTAGGTCCTTACACTTTGTATAGGTCTCTAAACTATAGGTCTCTAAACTTTGAATTTATTTCAAATAAGTCCCTAATTGATGAACCGAAATGCACACAACTAATTACATCACAACACAATCTCAAACCAACTCCAACTCCAGTGAACCAACTCCAACTCAACCAACCAACTCCAACTCTAGTTCATCAACTTAGTGAACCTACCGTGAAATGAAATCAGTCAAATAGGGAAACGAAATAAAAAAATCAAACAATAAAAAATGGCAGAACATAATTGGAATTCGGTAGAACACAATTGGAAAATCAAAATAAAAATCAAAAATCAAAAATCTGAACCAATTGTGAATTCGGCAGAACCCAATTGGAATTTCAAATAAAAACTTTGGGAACTTACTGCTTGTCATTTTGGAAGAACGGAGAACAACCTTGTGGCACTCCGTGGCAGACGGCGACGAAGAAGCTGGAAGACGGAAGATGGCTGTGAAGACGGCGACGAAGACCCTGGAAGAAGAAGAATAGCGAAAACGGGAATGAAGAAGGTCAGGTGTGAAATAAAAGGTCTGACTCTATAGCGACGACATTTTTTTCAACTTTTTAGAACAAGCGCCTAAAACATGGCGCCTAATTTTCATGAATACTAAGTTAATTAAATTACATGTATAATTATAAAGTAGTTTTTTCATTTTATTATACATTATCAAATTTTTAGGGCAATCATATTATTAATTTTTAATATTATCAAATTTTTATTTTTTAATTGTTAATAATTACAATATTATAGTATAAATTAACATATTTAGTGATACAAAAAATATTGTACATTTGTTGAAGTCTAAAAAATAGTCTAAAAATATTTCTCTTTTTAGGGCATTTTTCGTATTTAATTTAATATATTAAATGTTTAAAAAATGTAAATGTATATTTAATAAATTATTTAAAATTTAATGTACAATAATAATAATGAACAACTCATAGTTAACTAAATAATTTATAAATAAATTTAGCACTTTATGATAGTTAACTACACTCCGTGACGCGGTGAAAACAATCAATTTGATTCACTATCATGATACGATTGATCTTCATCATCGTCACTGTCGTCCTCATTGATTTCACTCGATGTTTTGCTATCCTCGTATTCTGGATTTGTATCGTCTTCCACATCATCGTCATTGATAAATGAAGTTTCTCCTGCAATATCAGACAAGGCTCCATTGATAACCGATACTTTTATTTCATCAGCTTCACCATTATCCCGGTGTAAGGATACGTGCTCTATGTTGCCAAGATCAATGATCAGAGATAAACCAGAACAGTAGTTATTGTGGAGCAGGTCAATCTCTGTGATGTTAGATCTCACCATGTCCCATGTACTCCTATGATGGACAATTTGTACTACTCGCCAGTTTAGACCACGAGACAGATCTTCAATGTAGAATACTTGTTGTGCTTGGCTCGAAAGTATGAACTAATCATCCTTGAATGCCTCTGCATTGATGTCAATACTGGTAATGATATTCTCAGTTACCATTCGTCTCCCATCATACCTAAACCACTTGCATCAAAACAAATAAACTGAAAGTTTTGGTCCATACTGTAGCTCCAGTATCCCTTCCAGATGCCCGTAGTAAACCTCACCCCCAGTCCCTGGGACGGACACACTACTGTTCTGAGTTTTTCTTTGAATATCATGATCACATGTTAAGAACCGAACTCCTTTCACAACACAAGCCGTGTACGACATAACTTGTTGGTAACATCCACTGGCCAACGGAAACTACACATGAGAAACTTGATGGCTGTGACTTTGGCGCATTGCACATACCTGCATGACGAGGATTTTTCTCAGTTATTGAAATAAAAATGTGAAAAACTTTGAAATTTATTTGGTCGTTGTTATTTTACTTTCCAGTAGAATCAACCGTGAAAGTCTCTTATGTACACTAGTTCAATGTTTGGACAACCGTTGTTTAGTAGCTCCTACCTATGTTCCCTACACAAAGCGTGGAAGATCAAAGTTTATTAATTCGTTTCACATGATAAAGTTTATTCAAGACAATTGAATAATATTTCAAAACGTCGTCTTACTGCAAGAATGGCTCAAATTCATAATAGTTGTTCAGGACGTAAAAATTGCTTAATTTCGAGCATCAGTAGGAAACGTCGTTGGTGACTTTTTTCCAAGTGGGTGACAATGCGACCAAAAAATAGAAAGTAGTATCTACAGAACACTAGCATCCTCGTTTCTGTCTGGTCGATTGAACCTTGTTCGTATGTCCTCGAAGTACCTCGAATAAAAAGTCAATACCTCGTCTACAACATACTCTTCAGCTATTGATCCATCGAGTTGAGCTCGATTTCTGACGTAGCCCTTCAATTTCATTAGGTATCGTTCGAATGGATACATCCATCTCATGTGCACTGGACCTCTAAGGATTGCCTCTTCTGGCAAATGCATTACTAGTGAAACATGATGTCAAAAAAGGCTGGTGGAAAGATCCGTTCCAACTTACAAAGAATGAGTACTAGGTGATCGTGGAAAGCCATCATGTCGCTAACCTTTAGTGTTCTTGTACAAAGCTGCTTGAAGAACGTGCATAGTTCAATAATTGTAGTAGAAATAGTTTTATTCAAGAACGCCTGACATCCGACTGGAAATAACCGTTGGATGATAATATGGCAATCATGTGACTTCAACCCGATAATGCGGCTATCATTAGGAGCAATATTCTTCCGAAGAGTAGAAGTGAAGCCATCTGGAAACTCAATCGATCGAATAAATTTACAAAACTTCTTACGATTTGCAGACGACATGGTGTAACATGTGGCATGCTTCATAAACCTATTTCCGTTCTGATACAAGTGCAACTCTATTTTGATTCCTAATTGTATCAGATTGCACCTCGCATTGACTATGTCCTTTGATTTGAATGGATCATCCATAATTTTGCAGAGTAAGCTATCACAAACATTCTTCTCTACGTGCATGACATCAATGTTATGTTTGAGCTCTATAGAAGTCCAATACGGTAACTTATAGAAAATGCTATTTTTTCTCCAATTCAGCTTGTCATCACTTCTCCAAATTGTAGCACTCCCATAGTTAGGGTACTTTTCCAGGACTTCTACGTCTGACACGACTTAACTATGCTAAAATATATGTAGGCGTTAACCAATGCGGAGTTGGTCACCTCTCTGTCCTCCCATTGAAGTCTAAATTGCTCCGAGAATGATGCCTGGATGGTAGGAACCAACGGTGACCCACTTAAGCTGTCTTACCTATCACACGGACTGAAGAAGTATCCTCGTTGCATGTAGGACATGCCATGTACCCCTGACCACTCTAACCCGATAAACTACTTCTTGTTGGAAAATTGTTAATAGTCTACAACAATATTGCACGCAGTCTGAATACCGACCTGTTGTTGGTTCCAGCGTCACGCGTGTCAATCCCATCGGCCCACAACTTCTTCAACTCATCCACTAATGGTCGTAAAAATACATCAATGTCCTTACCCGATGCTTTAGGACTAGGTATCAATAGAGTAAGCATGATGTATTCGGGCTTCATGCATAACCAAGGTGGCAAGTTGTAAACTGTTACAACTATTGGCCACATACTGTACGCCAGACTCATGTCACTGAATGGATTGAATCCGTCTATGGCCAAATCTAACCTGACATTCCTAATCTCACTTGACAACAACGGATGTTTCATGTCAAAATCCCTACATGCCTTTCCATCAACGGGATGCTACATTTCATCATCGTCCCTAGACCTTTCAATACTATGCCACCGCATGAGTTTTGCAGCATCCTTCGTCGCAAACATACGTTTTAGTCTAGGGGCAAGAAAAATAGCGCAACACCTTATGCAGAACATTCTTTCCATTCACTTTTCCATAAGTGTGCACCCAACAACTTTCCTAGTAAATCAGACAAGTTCGTCTATCCGCATGTTTACCCCAAAACAGTGCACATTCGTTTTTACAGGCATGAATGGATTTGTAACCCAAACTAAGCTTCGTCATCATCTTCTTAGCTTCGTAGTGAGAGTCAACCAAGTTCATGTTTGGGAAAGCTAATTTCAGCAATGTCAAAAGATCATTAATAGAATTGTTTGTCCATTTGTTCACAATCTTAATATGCATCAACTTGACTAAAAAATTTAGGAACGAATATGATGAAACTCCCGGTGCAGTTCTGAATGCAGAGCCTCAAACAATTCATCATAATAACCATCGGTGCTTGTACCAGCATGCTTATCACCAGCTACGTCGTCCATGACATCTATTGTCTCATCCTCCACACCAGCTCGCTCATTCTGTCTATACACATTTGCAATATGAACATCAGTCTCGCCATGAAATATCCAGGTGACATAACTCTCTGCAAAACCATTACGAAATATGAAAGCCTCGACAATTTTCAATGGATGTGTGAGACCGTTTAAACATTTTTTGCATAAACATTTAATCATTTCCCTGTCATTTACGTATGGCCTCGCCATGTTTATAAATGCTTGTAAACCATTTCGAAAATCTGTAGATTTTGTGCGATTTCTAATTGTTGTCCAAATTTTATCAATATCCATACTTGAAAAATACTATATTTTCACAAATTTAGTAAGGATAATAAATAGAGATGAAGAAATAAAATGTGATTGATGATTATGGAGGAAAACAATAGAATTGCAAATATTTATGCTGATGGGGAGAAGAAAAAATAATTTTGCAGAGACAATATAGAAATGTTGGGATGGAGAGAAGAAGAAAAAGAAGAATTTATAGCAACAACATATGTCATCGCTATAGATCAATAAGTCGTCGATATAGAGCTCATAACATATTACAAGGAAATTAATAACTCACGTGCCAATCAAAATCATCAATACGTATATTACGACGACAGATGTCGTCGCTACATATAATAAATGGGCACCAAATTTCCTACCTAAATTGATACAGTATATAGCGACGACAATTGTCATCGTTATTTATCACATCACATTTTACGAGAAAAATCATGATTCACGTGACTCACAACATCATCCACATATCTATTGTGATTACATATGTCGTCGCTATTGGTACAACAAAATGGCACAAATTGTTCTCGCCATATCCGTTCGTAATTAGCGACGACATGAAAATTCATCGTTATAAATTACAAGTAATAGAGACGATGCGTTATGTATAGCGACGACATTTCTTTGTCGTCTCTATTGTACATAACTAATAGGGACGACGTGTTGTCGTCGCAATTGGTGTCGCCGCTATAGACACATTTTCTTGTAGTGATATTCTAAATTTTAAACAACAATTAACGTACCATTAAATCCAAATTTTGAAGAATTTAATCATAACGCATCGAACCGGTATATGGCCATATAATCTTTAACATTTCTTAACTTCGTAAGTATGTAATAATTATCGAAACTGAAAATGTAAGGAATCCCACAATGTCTCAATTAAAGATTAAATGGAAAGATGGCATGATGGGAGATGGTCTCGTGTGAGCAGAGAGAGTGTGAGAGAATCATGGAATCTTGGTTCGAAATTGGTGCATGGTGTGTGTACTTACCATGTGAGAAAGAGTTAGGATTTGTTTGGAATTGCTGTGCCTTTAAGACAATCAGCTTTTACTGTGCTACAGAAAGAATCAGTTGTGGAAAGAATTAGATAAGTGTTTGGTAAACATTTGTTTCATAATTGCTGTATGTTTCAAAATCAGTATTTAAGCGTTTGGTAACAAAAGTGATTTATTGCTGTGATTGTATAAAATTACTAAAATAGATATTGATTATAATAATATTATTTTGTATTATTATTATTATGAGTGTATTGTAAAATTTATTTTTACTTCTATAATAATATGTAATATTATAAAATATTATTTCAAGACAATGCAATTACCATAATGGTGCTAATTTAGACCACGTAGTAAAATCTGGCAATTGGATAAAATGTAGAGATACGCTTTTATTATTGTTGTGGTCTTGAATTGAATTATTAGGAGATTTAATGCATCTAATTAAATATCATTATGACTTCATAAGTTGACTTAATTAAATAGGACTAATTTGAACTCGAGAGACGTAAATTAGGTTAAATTCGTGAATTCAACCGAATACAACATTAGGAATAAATCTTGAGAGGAGAAATTAGATATGACAACTATGGTGAATTTGTGAATCTAAATATTTTAATCATATTTCTTGATAGATTCTTAACTTTTGCATTCACTATTTTGTCTAAAAGTCATAGTTATAGTTTAAACAAGAAATCAATTTAATTCAAAGAGTTTTAAATCATTTAGTATTAAAATTAATCGAACTAGTATGTTAATAGGATAGTCTTCGTGGGAACGATAATCCGAACTAAATAAGTCCACTTTATTACTTGTTTGCGATATTGTACACTTGCAATACATACCATTATTTTCACAACACTTGGCTGAAAATGAAAGCATGTAAATTGTGTTGTTGGATTGAACAAAACGGTGAAATAGGGTTCATGTAGATGACCTTAAAATTAATTGGAAATAAGGCTTGATTAATTGTTGACTTTATGTTTTTGTGATAACATAAACTCAATTAGATCTCCATGTAGAATAGTAGTATATTTTGGTACCATTACTTCACGATTGAGTGCCTATGGAAATCTCCAATAATCTCTTAAAATGGCATTAAAAATAATCTATTTTCATATGAAAACCAAAAGAATTTAGCTTCTTCTGAAATTATGTATTACATGGTGTGAGAGAATTTATCATCATAAATTATCTACTATATGGTAAGAGAAGTTTGTGTTGGATAAAATTCAACATGTGGGGCCAAACATGTATATATTAAAATGTGTAATGCTATCTTAAAGTTTTAGTCAATAAAGTGATCCATTAAAGACTGTTTTGGACTAATGGATATTAAGTGTCATGAGATTAAAGTGTAGAGACGGATACAATGTTTTAAATTGATGAGGGCTAATTTAACAACATTGAAACATAATAATCGCCTGCATGATTATTTATACAAATCATGGCCCCTAATTGAGAGTGGCTTTTCATAACTCTCTGCATCCCCATCAGCAAGAGACACTAAGGAGAAAACCACGGATCAATTGGAAGACTATAACCCAGTTCGATCAAACAGAATCATGAATTCAGGTACGCTTCCGCTTCAATCTTAATCATGATAATTACAGCATGATGTTATTAAGTCACAGATGTGTAATCATCTGTATACATGGATTCAGTAAATAAATCTAACAAGTGGTATCAAAGTCACCTTCATGTTGAATTATCATTTTTATATTTATATGGACATGATTCTCTTTTTTTTTTTAAATTGTAAATTCATGGTCTCTTTGTATTTTCCTCAATCCATTGAGAAGAAATTCGCGATCAATTTGTTAGTTGAAATATATTATTTCAATTTCTGTATGTATATATTTTTTCTTCAAGAAGAATTGCCCACAAGAATTCGGATAACACGTTCATAAATTGAGATAATTAAGATCCCCATCCTTATTTTCACTAATCAGCAGCTTGTTATCATGGATTCAGTCATAGATGACTTACTGGAAAATTAATGTTTCATTCAGTTTTTTTGAATGTGGGTTTTTTCAACTTTTGCAATCTGTATATTGATTTCATCGAATTGGGATTTCGTATTTTGTGGTCGGATTTTGTGGTTCGATTGTTGGTTGTTGGATTAAATGTTACCATCGTCGGAGAAGGTGAACTCAAGACACCGAGATATGGCGCTACTGGTGGGTGGCGGCGTCATTGCGTCGCGACCAACGCATGTGGGTTTCTTGTGTGGGAGATGGCGCCAGCAATGATCACTGGAATGTGGCGCCGCCGTCTCTGCGATCTCCGTCTCGTGGGTGGCGGCGGCAGCTAGGGTTTCAAACCCTAGCTGTTGCATTTTTTTGACCTAGGGACCTCATGCGAAATTAGAAGTTCTAAAGGGCTGGTTTGCAATTTTCAAAATTTTAGTTTATTTAACCTCTGGTCCTCTTGGTTGTTCCCTCATTAATTTAAACCCTAACGTTTTGAAAACATTTAAATTGGCCCTTTAGACTTCTGAATTTGTAAAATAAGTCCCTACATTTTTAGTAATAAATTAAGTTGGGCCTTTGAAGTTCTGAATTTTATGATTCAGTCCCTAAAGTTTAAGATTTTAATAAATTGGCCACTAAAGTTTTGGTAAAATTGTAATTTGCTCCTTCAAGCTTAAAATCTTTCATAATTGGCCAATCAAGTTTAATTAAATTGCAATTTAACCCTCCAACTTAATGATTACTTAATCCTAAAGCTTTGAACTTCAAAAATTCAAATCCTAAAGTTTTAAATATATGCAAAATAGTCAATTCAAGTTCAAATTTTGGTATGATGGACTCTTTTGAGAAATATAATAATCCAAAGTGAATTAGTTGAAGCAACATGTTGTCAAAGTAACCTCTCTTGTGGAAATTAATTAACTTAGAATATTATAAGGTTTTGTGTGTGTGTTGTTCATGTGGATATTGATCGGCCCAAAAGAAGGTCAATGTTTGGCTGGAATTTCACATGCACCTATGGTGATAAACGCGTGACGATTATTTAGTTTAACGTGTGATCAATAAATCGGTCCAAAGAAAAGTTTATTGATTGACAAGTCTTATTGTTAGTGTTTGATTGCTACATCGAGGTACCACTTACCAATCAATATTTCTGTCCAAAGACTAAATATTGATATTGTGCTAGGTATCTTTTGATGGGCCTTACCAATATATTTGAAATTACAATTTGCATAATAAAGTACTAATGTAAGCTATTTCTATATTTTTCTCTATATAGCTCATTCATCTACTTCCACAATATCTTCAAATATCAATTCAATCCCCATGCTTAATGGGTCAAACTTCAAGGATTGGAAAGAGAACGCTCTAATTATTATCGACTGCATGGATCTCGACCTTGCTACCAGGATTGAGAAACCTGCTTCTCTTACGGATGCAAGTTCTCTTACGGATGCAAGTTCACCTCATGACAGGAGGAACTTTGAGAAGTGGGAACGCTCAAATCGCATGAGTCTAATGATCATTAAGCGCGGCATTCTAGAAGCCTTTAGGGGCGCAGTATCTGAGGAGGTAACTGATGCCAAAGAATTCCTTGCTGAAATTGAAAAGTGTTTTGCGAAAAACGATAAGGCTGAAACAAGCACGCTTTTGCAAAGCTTGATTTCAATGAAGTATAAAAGTAAGGGGAACATAAGGGAGTACATCATGCAGATGTCTCATACTGTTTCAAAACTTAAGGCACTAAAGCTCGACTTGTCTGATAACTTGCTCGTGCATTTAGTATTAATATTGCTTCCTGCACATTACAATCAATTTAAGGTCAGTTACAACTGTCAAAAGGAGAAGTGGACTCTAAATGAGCTCATTTCATATTGTGTGCAAGAGGAAGAAAGGTTGAAGCAGGACATAATTGAAATTGCTAACTTGGCAAGTACCTTTAAAATTAAGGGCAAGGAAAAAAAAAATAGAATATGAAGCTGCTAAGGGTCCAGAATAGAAGAAACTACATAAAGACAAATAGGGTTGTTTCTTTTGCCAGAAGCCCGAATATTTAAAGAAGGATTGTACTAAATATAACGCTTGGCGTGCAAAGAAAGGTACATTTTTTAATTTGGTCTATTTTGAGGTTAATTTAGTTTCAGTACCTAGAAATATTTGATTGTTAGATTACGTGCTACTACTCACATAAGTGTTTCTATGCGGGGTTGCTGTTTCACGAAAGCCAAATGATCTTTGAAAGATTCATCTTTGTGGGCGACAAAAAATTGGTGAAGTTAAAGCAATAGGCACTTTTAGGTTATTGTTAGGAACTTGTTTTTATTTGGATTTGAAAGACACTTTTGTTGTATCGTCGTTTAGACGGATTTGTTTTCTATCTCCTTATTGGACAAATTTGGATATTATTGTTCTTTTGAAAATTGGTCTTTCTTTAAATTCAAATTTGTTGATTCATTATTTCATTCTTTACTTTATAATGAAAAATCATGTGGTACTAAGGTTGTGTTTGATTGCAAATGGAAAATTTGGGTGGAAAGAAAATATTTTCCATGGAAATTTAAAATTCAAATATTGTTGGTATTGGTTCATTATCTCCTCATAAGGAAAATATGGCTGGAAAACATGGAAAATATTTTCTTGATACTTCAATCAAACGAAAGATGGATATAAGAAAATGCATTTTCCATGAAACCAAATGCACATGTGGAATCATGTGAAAGTAAACTAAGTGAAAATTAAATAAAGAAAATTTGGCAAAATTATGGCACAAGCGCTTAGATCACATCTCAAAAACAAGAGTTGAACGATTTGTGTCGATGGCATTTTGAATTCTCTGACTTTACTGGACTTTGATGTTTGTATTGAATGTATCAAGGGAAAACAGACCAAAACAAAAGGTTAGGTGCCAATAGAACTTGGACGCCTTAGAATTGATACACACACGTATATTTGTGGACAATTCCCTCACTTCTTCTTGGAATGGTCAACAATATTTTATATCATTCATAGACGATTACTCATGTTATGGGCATCTATATCTTATTCATGAAAAATCGAGTCATTGGACATGTTCAAGGCTTTCAAAGTTGAAGTTGAGAATCAACTCAACAAAAGGATTAAAAGCGTTAGGTCTGATCGTGGTGGTGAGTACTACGGCATATATGACGATTCAGGTGAACAACGTCTAGGACCATTTGCTAAATTCCTAGATAAATGTGGAATCGTCCTACAGTACACCATGTCAGGATCACCTAGTATGAATGGTATAGCTGAAAGATGAAACATGACTCTTAAGGACATGGTAAGGAGTATGATTAGTCATTCTACTTTACCAAAATCACTCTGGGGAGAAGCATTAAAGTCTGCAGCTTATATTCTGAACAGAGTACCAACTAAATCTGTTGCTAAAACACCTTATGAGCTTTGGACAGGCAGAAAACCTGTTCTAAAGCATTTCCACATTTGGGGATGTCCAACTGAGGCACATGAAAATAAATTGGACTCCAAAACTATAAGCAGCTATTTTATTGGTTATTCTGAGCGATCAAGGGGCTACAAATTTTATAATCCCACACTTAAGTCAATTTTTGAAACGGGAACTACAACATTTTTTGAGGATGTTGAGTTTGGAGAGAGAAATAAGGTTAGAGACATTGTCTTTGAGGAAGAAACTGATGAATGATCGATTTCGATTCCTATTATTACTTTTGACAATGTGCAGGTTTCTATACCTGTCATTGATCAAGAAGTATATCCGGAACCTCAGCAAGATAATGTTGAAGAACCTCCCACCATTCTAAGTACAAACTCAACAACCTCAAGAACCAATACCATTAAGGAGATTCATTCAAGAAAGGAAAAATGCTATTTCGGATGATTTTATAGTATTTCTCCAAGAACATGAGGAAAATAATGGAATGGTGGAAGATGATCCAATCAATTTCTATCAGGCCATGTAGGGTTCTGATTCTCAAAAATGGATTGATGCCATGAATGAGGAGTATAGGTCTATGCAAGACAATAAAGTTTGGGATCTTGTCCCATTACTAGAAGGTGCGAAGCCCATTGGTTGTAAATGGATTTTTAAAATCAAAAGAGATTCGAAAGGTAATTTGGAAAGATATAATGCTCGTCTTGTAGCTAAGGGCTTTACACAAAAGGAAGGATTGACTTCAAAGAGACTTTCTCTCCGGTTTCAACGAAAGACTCTTTCAGGACAGTCATGACACTTGTTGCACATTTTGACCTTGAGTTACATCAGATGGATGTTAAGACAGTGTTTCTCAATGGAGACATTGATGAGACGATCTATATGGTGCAACCAGAAAACTTCGTGTTAGGAGACTCGAAGAATATGGTTTGCAAATTAAAGAAATCTATCTATGGACTCAAGCAAGCTTCCCGTCAGTGGTACTACAAATTTCATCAAGTGATTATCTCGTTTGGTTTTGAGATAAATATTGTTGATGATTGTGTATATTATCTCGTTTGGTTTAGTGGGAGTAAGCATATTTTCCTGGTTTTGTATGTTGACGACATACTGCTTGCCACTAATGATATAGGTATGTTGCACGAAACCAAGAGGTTTTTGTCAAGGAATTTTGAGATGAAAGATCTTGGAGACACCTCTTTTGTATTAAGGATTCAGATACACCGGGATCACTCTCGGGGTATTCTTGGATTGTCACAAAAGAGATATATCGATAAAGGTCTTAAAATATTTGGCATGCAGGATAGTAAACCAGGGGACACCCCTGTTGCTAAGGGAGACAAATTTAGTCTCAATTAGTGCCCGAAAAATAATCTTGAAGTTAAGGAAATGCAGAAGATTTCCTATGCATCAGTTGTTGGGAGTCTGATGTATGCTCAGGTTTGTATACGTCCAAACATAGCATTCATTGTTGGAATGCTTGGCAGATATTTAAGTAACCTTGGGATAAATCATTGGAAAGCAGCAAAAAGGGCTATGATGTACTTGAAGAAAACAAGAGATTGCATGCTTACATACAACATATCGGATTAGTTAGAGATCGTAGGGTACTCAATTCTAATTTTGCGAGATGCCAAGACAGTAGAAAATCCACATCAGGCTGCATATATTTGCTAGCTGGAGGAGTTATTTCCTAGAGGAGTGCTAAGCAGACACTCGTAGCTTCTTCCATTATGGTAGCGGAGTTTGTAGCATGTTATGAGGCATCTAATAATGGGATATGGCTGCGTGAAATTTTGTCGCTGGGTTGCACATTCTGAATGGCATTGAAAGACCCTTAAAGTCATATTGTGACAATAACTCTGCAGTGCTATATTCTAATAACAACAAGAGTTCATCTAAGTCAAAACACATTGACATTAAGTTTTTGGTTGTGAAGGAAAAGGTACAGAGTAGACAGATTTCCATAGAGCATATTGGGACAAACTCCATGATTACGGATTCGCTTACTAAGGGATTACCACCCAAGGTCTTTCATGAGCACACTGCTCGTATGGGTGTTGTATTTCTTGAGGATATCATGTTTTAGTAGGAGTTTGTAATTTTTGATTGCTTTATGTTTTAGTTTTGGACACATTTGTGTGTTTGGATAATTTTTCTGTACAGAAATAAAGTATTCAGTTCATTCCACTCTGTTACATTATGTTTGGTATTGATCTCACTTAAGAATAAAGTCGGACAAATTGAAAATAGACATGTTTGGATCACATAACAAGTAATTTTCATACTACACTCTCATGACCATTGATGGATTTAGTTAACGAAAGTCGCTTTGATCCTACATTGATATGACTGATGGACGAGATTGTTTGGAAATACCTTTAACAGTGATAGCAAAATTTTGAGCTCATAAGGTTGTGCACATTTGTAAGGATACATGTATGGCCCAGTGGGAGATTGTTGGATAAAATTCAACATGTGGGGCCAAACATGTATATATTAAAATGTGTAATGCTATCTTAAAATGTGTAATGCTATCTTAAGGTTTTATTCAATAAAGTGATCTATTAAAGACTGTTTTGGACTAATGAGTATTAAGTGTCATGAGATTAAAGTGTAGAGACGGATACAATATTTTAAATTGATGAGGGGCCAATTTAACAATATTGAAACATAATAACTGCCCTGTAGTTATTTATACAGGTCATGGTCCCCAATTGAGCGTGGCTTTTAATAACTCTCTGCATCCCCATCAGCAAGAGACACTAAGGAGAAAACCACGGATCAATTGGAAGACCATAACCCCATTCGATCAAATCAGAATCGCTTCGCTTCAATGAATTTGATAATTACAAGATGATCTTATTAAGTCACATATGTGTAATCATCTGTATACATGGATTCAGTAAATAAATCTAACAGTCTGACCTTCCATATATTTATTTGCTTAATATTGAGTCTTTTAAGTTTGAAATAAAAATATACTTTATTCAGCTAGCAATTTTTTTTTTTCTCTGCATTTGATATCGTCTTTAATTTTCTTCTTCTAAGAGAGTTGACTCTTATATTTATTATTGTTGATGTTCCAGTTGGTAAAGTGTATGCAAAGCCGAACAAGGTCGGAACCCCCCCAGGCAGGCGGGGGGGGGGGGAGATGGGAACATTTTGACATCTCTACTCTCAAACAAACATAATGTTAATAAGTGGAACACTTCTCTTGTGTGTGTGTAATGCGCATGCACATGCATGCGAGAGCACTCGAGTGTGTGAAAGAAAGAGAGGTTACCTCCCATCTCGAAGCAGGAAAATGTGCTCGTTCTTCTCATATTAGTGCCTCTCTACAACTTTTCTAGTGTATGACTGTAGAGCAAGTATGATATTGAATTAGTTAAATTTGCAACATGCCAAAGAACTTGACAGAAATCATGGTAAGTGCCGCTGAACATATTTTGAA
Organism: Forsythia suspensa; assembly: GCA_023638005.1. NCBI lineage: Eukaryota > Viridiplantae > Streptophyta > Magnoliopsida > Lamiales > Oleaceae > Forsythia > Forsythia suspensa. The sequence goes on from CM042674.1 coordinate 45,599,860, forward strand.
GAACCGTGTTGCTCAATTTTTATATTGTGACTTACTTGTTGATGGCCAGAAAAGACAATTAGTGATTTCTAAGGATATACTCACCAATTCATGTGGTAATTGAAAATTAGTTCAAAAAAAATAGTATTTCAACTATCACTGTGGTCTTAATAGCACCAACTCATTTAGTGATGTTGCCATTGTGATTTTTCCATTTTGGGCAGCAGATTATAGAATATAGAATTGAAAACTTAATACATGTAAGATGATTCTAACATTTCCAAAAGTATTCTTTTGAAAGAAAAAACAGAAGCAGAATAACGTGATTAATGTTGGAAATGGTTGACTAAATAATTGATTTTAATCAATTTTGACCAAATATTAGATTAGGTGTGGACCACCTATTTAAGTGGATTATAATTAGAACTTGTTTTATTCCGCGAGTAGATGATTATGGTATATTTGGTCTTGCAAAACTATTTTCGGATGAATGAGAGATTATTGCTAAATGTTGACACATTGAAATTTAGATTACAAAAAGAAGTGGGAAACTTGTATCCCAAATTGGAAGACAAAAAGAAGTATGACTAATTTATATATCCTATTTTGACCACGTACTAAAATTTGGCAATTGGATAAAAGGTAAATATACGCTTTTATTATTGTTGCGATCTTGAATTAAATTCTTATGAGATTCAATGCATCTATTTAAGGATCATTCTGACTTTATAAATTAACTTAATTAGATAGAACTAATTTGAACTCGAAAGAGGTAAATTATGTTAAATTCTCCCTTGAAGTGGTGCTAATAGGACTACCATATATTTATCTCTCAATATACAACACTTCTTTCCAAAAATTATTACAACATAGTACTATCCTTCACTGAAAAATTGGAGCTTGATCATACTCTTCTCAACTCTAATTATTTTAAATATTTAAATCCTTGAAGAACTAAAAAATATATAAGAATATAATATTTTAAAGAAAGAAAGAAAGAGATAAATGAATTTGTTTGAATTGATTTGGAGTACAAAAAATAGAATGAAATGGGTTCAATTTGTAGATATCAATTTGTTTATTCCTCATCGGTGTACCATTTGGCATATATCAATCTGGACCATTAGATCACACCATTTCAGATAGGGACATGATCTGGCAGTCCATATTGCAGCATATCTCGATCGTCCATGACCCTTCTGTACATACCCATTGCATCTAATCGATCGCACCTAGTCATCGTACCCAATCACGTATTTTAACCAATCACACCATTTTTTGTAACACCCAAGCCCCCAAAAATAATATTATATTTTAGATAATAGCACAAAAGATATATTATAAGAAGAGTTGCATATAAAAATTTAATTAACCACCCTAAAAAATAGCGACACGATCCAACTTATCAGATAGATCCTCCGAGTGTTTGCAGAATCACTTAGTATCAAGTCCTACAACCATGCAAAACACAACTATGTACACAATGTCCAGTTAGTATAGTGGTGTACATGCATGCTTGAGACATCTTGATGCTCGAAGCCCTCTATTGTGTACTAAAAATCCATATAGTATATAGACGAATCATATATAACCATCACAAAGGATGATATATGATACGCATGAACAATCACACATCTACACTTCACACGCCATAAGTATTCCACAAACCAATGCATGTCATATTAATCTCATGATGGATGTTGTAGAAGGTAGATACTACAATTGAAATGATCAGATCGATTCGGCCACCAGCAATCTTGTGGAACTCAATAAAATAGAACAAGACAGAAGAAATGTTAAAGAATCTTAAGAGAACACCATTGTGGTATCGGCCGAAGACCCTCCGATGGTCAAGTCAGTAAAGCTTATCAGTATAGTAAGAGTGGTAGATGGAAAGTAAGTAATTGAAGTTGACTATTTGAAATTGAGCATATCTTGGACTCTAATATATGATAGTATTTATAGGGACATGGTCAAAACTGTCCAAACGAGATTAGTGATGATTCTTTGATATTTTCGGTTAGTTAGAGATATGATTTTATTGAGATAATCTGATTGTTTGTAGGTATACCTCTATAGTCTAGACTGATTTGAATCTCTTATGATATAGCTTGACTGTTTGTAGATATATGTTTATCGTCTAGACTTAGTCAAATCTATTATGATTTAACTTGACCATTTGACGATAGAGTTTCGAAGGTTTTGGGTTGACATATTGGTCTTGGACCATGGTTTCTGGTTATTTGATATTTTTGAGTTGGGCCAAAATTGGCGTTTTGTCGAATGTGCATATTTGTGGGCCTCATCATATATCTTGGGACATTTGGGCCAGTGAATTATTTACCACTGTACATGCTATGACATACATATCTGTGAAATGTAGCGCAACACTTTACTTCTGATGTCACCAAGTGACTTGCCACATGGTATATGGTAATTGATGCACATAGTAATGAATAACCCACGTAAAAGATATCAAGTAAATCAATGCCACTTAGTATCACTTGTAAATCACATAGATATAACCCTACATGTTTTGCATTTAAGGTTGATAGCACATATACTTGTTTCGTACAATTGGATTTGTGTTAAAACCTTTTCAAGCTGAATAGCATACTTCCTCTAGCTGAGGGTCCACTCCCCATATTTATAGAAAGAACTAGGGACTTAGCCACAAGTACTATTTTTGTTAATTTTATTTTCAACCCCAAGGTGATTTTTGCAATTTTATTTTTCAATTTTCTAATTATCATAAGTATATTTTGCACCCAAAAGTTATGAAAAATTTCTAAAAATCATAAAAAATTTCCAAAAAATTACAATTTGGCTTGCACCTAGTTGATGATCCAACCTACCACATGGTGCATCAAGCAAACCTAAGTCCCTCATTGGATTGACTACTACATCACTATACTACGAGTTCATTAACGACAACTTTAAGCCTCATCTGCTCCTCACGACGATACATACGTGCACCCATACATCGCCCAATATACCCTTGAATATGTGACTTGACTCAAACCAGGACCAAGACCCATGTCTAGGTTGCATGCGCGAGGGGTATGAATAACCTCTTTTGTGGCTCCCAAGTAGCTAGCCAAGGCTGGTCGTGGGGCTTTGCTGCTAGCTTAGGGTATAGCTAGGGAGGAAAGTTCGTTACAAATTTCAATGTGGGATTCCTTCTCACACATTAAAGACATGTTAGTAGCTTGTTTAAAATATTCCAACATCTGTACTTTGTACACTTGTTCCAATTCATCCAATTATCCATGTTGCCAACTTAATATACCGCAGTAATCATCCTGCGGCAAAAATTATTTACCACCTAGTTAACACTTTTAATTAGGTGTTCGACAAAGTTACCTCAAAATTGGATAAAAATGGTTATAAAACCCATTTTAAACCCCATTATTTCCATCATAAATGTTTTAAACATTGTTTGCATCTTGAAGAGTCTTGTACTTACTTGTTGCATTATATTTTAATCCATAGACACCAAGTCATGTTAAAAAAAATTAAGAAAATTGAGATTAATTGAAAATAAAAATTAAGAGAAGGGATGCAATGTGATGCGACATTTATAGACCTCATAGCTATATATAAATTGAATATTGAATTCCATCTTCAAATGTCAATTTTATAAGAAAGATAGTAGAGGTCTTTATACATTGATTTTTATTTTCATCTTTACCTAATGTTAAATTTTACCTTTAACATCACAGGAAGATGGTGGCTAGTTTGAGCTTTTTAAGAACTAATACATTAAGTCTTGGCTCTATCTAAAATGGATTCTTATGAGTAATAGCTCAAGTCGTTATATATTGATTATTACTTTCATCTTTAACTGCATGATGTTTCATCCTTAACAATAAATGAGTTACAATTGCTCTAGAATTATTACACCTAATAGGGATATGACAAGAAAATGAAGTATAACAATTAGCAATAGGGTTAATTTCACTAATGGTCACTGAAGTTAACTTGAAATTCCAAAACGGTTACTAAAATTCAAAAGTTACAACGCTGGTCACTAAAGTATATAACCCATTCTCAAACGGTCACTCTGTTAAGTTCCCAACCTGAAATGGTGACGTGTCACTGACTGTTATTTATTGCATGGCAGTCCCTGTATTTTAAGTAATGTTCACTTCAGTCCCTATATTTTTAATTATCTTTAGTTAAGTCCTCTAGAAATTATATCTTAGGTCCTTAATATTTTTACATATTAACATTTGATCCCCAAATTTTTAATTATCTTTCAGTTTAGTCATCCAAAAATTGTAGCTCATTCCTTCAACTTTTTACATCTTTACGCTTTGGTCTCCAAAATACTTTATTTTAGTAGCCAAAACAAGTGAACTTTATGTTAAATCTTTGACTTGACACTCGAATTTTCATCTAAACGAACAAAATAATATTATTAAATAATAAACTACTTGACAAAACTCACAAATGTCTACTTTTACTAACCAAACTAAGTGCAAAACTCGTACTTATCACTTAGAGTTGACAAAAATAGACAAAAATATATTTCTTTGATAAAAAGTACATTTGGACAAAAAGATAATAAATCCGCACTTATCACTTAGAGTTGACAAAAATAGACAAAAGTATATTTTTTTGTTCAAAAAGTAGATTGACAAAACCCGCACTTATCATTTTTAGTGGCCCCTTTTGCCCGCAAACAGTACATTTCATTCTCTTCTCGCTATTACCTATTTTATCAACCTTCTTCTCACCTTTTGAAGATATGACATCAACTAGTAAAAAAGACAGAGGATCTAATGCAAATGTAGAAGTGGAAAAGGATTCGGGAAAATGATACAACTTGACTTTCACTACAATGACAATGAAAAGCCATATAAATCTCATCAACAAGGTCCAAAAGTAAGCATGCTCAACTGCTGTTAACAAATACTGTGGACATCATAAAGAAAGAAGAAAATGATTATATGTACAAACAAACTATATAAAAAAATGTAGATATATGATGGAGATACAAAAAAGAAAGATTAGAAGCAGTTTATTGAATCAATATTTTTTGTTAAATAGTTATGTTCATGATCATACTCCACATGCTTTGCTTACAAAAATTGTAAATGAAGTATCTAGTGACTACTGAATTATCTAAACATTCTTACAAGGATTCATGTATCCTAACTTAAATAAAGTATATCAGGCGAAAAAATGTGAATTAAACTTCTTTATTGTACATACATTCTAACTTCAAAGTATTATTTTCCAATTTTTCTAAACTAAGTAAATGCGAAAATTTGAAAGGATGTCGGTAACAAAAATGAGGTCTACTATCATTTTTGCTATTTTCTTTTTGATATTGAAGATTCAGTACTCAAAGTACTCATAAATTAGCTTCCATCCTTGATGACTTCAACAATGTCAAATATTGTGCTAAGATTGGTGTAATCTTTTCCCCTCTACTCCACCACCTTTCCTTATTAACTTTAGAAAACTTACGATCTGAGATCTTGTTTTGCTTCGGACTCGATTCTCGAATCGTAGTGCGCTTTCTTCACCGCTAGGGTTCCTTTGTTGCGTGAGATGGTGGGGCGATTGAAGAAACTTTTACAATCACTCCTCCAAACTCGAAATCTTGTGGACAAATTTCATCCGAAAGTTTCCAAAGAATGCAATTCTTGAGCGATTCTGGTGGTGATTTTTTCCCAAGGAAGAAGACGACATAGAAACTGTGGTCTGCTGGGTATTGTTGGGTCTTGGGCTGTTGTGCTTGTACTTGGGCTTGGGCTCTAAAATTCATTGGCTTGGGTTTTTTTGGTATTTTAGAGCTTGGGATTTAAAATTTCTTGGTTGCGTAATTTAACTTTGGGACAAAAGTAACCTATTTGGTCTTCTTGAAAACCTTCATTACTTTATTAATTATTGGGCTCATATTTTTTACAACTAAGTTGTAAATTTGAGGTTCAATTGGTGGATTTAATATTACTAAATTCACAATGTCGGAGAGAAATTCTATTGTTCGTTTCAATGGGAGAAATTATCTTAGTTGGGAATTTCGCTTAAAATGTTCGTGAAAGGGAAAGAGTTGTGGGGACATATTGATGGGACATCTCCTCTACCCAAAGACAACAAAGAACTCGGTACATGGGAGGCAAAGGATGCACGCATTATCTCTTGGTTGTTGGGCTCCATTGAACCACATATGGTGAACAACTTGAGGTCCTTTTCTACAGCTAAAGAGATGTGGGATTATCTGGGGAGCATATATCATCAAGACAACAATGCACGTCGTTTTCAGTTAGAATTGGAGATAGCAAATTTCAGCCAAGGTAACCTTTCGATTGAGCAATATTATTCTGGTTTTTTGAACTTGTGGAGCGAATATTCGGGAATTATACATGCTAAGGTACCCAAAGAGGCACTGTCTGCACTTCAAACAATTCATGAAGAAAGTAGACGAGATCAATTTCTGATGAAATTAAAGCCAGAATATGAGGCTACACGGGCTGGGTTATTAAACCGAAATCCAGTTCCTACATTGGATGTTTGTCTTGGAGAGTTACTCCGGGAAGAACAAAGATTGGCTACTCAGGCAGGAATGGGAGAAGAGAGGATGCATTCGGAGATAGTGAATGTCGCTTATGCAGCCCAAAGAAGAGGAAGAGGAAGAGGAAAAGGTCAAATCCAGTGCTATAGTTGCAAAGAATTTGGTCATATTGCTACCAAGTGCACAAAGCCATACTGTAATTATTGCAAGAAACATGGACACATTATCAAAGAGTGTCCAACCCGTCCTCAAATTCGGCAAGCACAGGCGTTCCAAGCTACTGTTCATGCTACACATGCAACACAAACTTCACCTATTGTAGCTCCGACAGTCACTACAGCAAGTACTAGTCAAGCTGTCCTCACTCCTGAGATGGTCCAGCAGATGATCATCTCAGCCCTTTCTGCATTTGGACTTCAAGGTAATGGTAAGACTGTCTCTTCTCCTTGGTTTGTTGATTCAGGTGCTTCTAATCATATGACTGGACAGTCTAAATCATTGCTCAATGTTCGAAGTTATAATGGTCCTCAACACATTCAAATTGCAAATGGAAGTCACCTACCTATTACTGAAGTTGGTGATATTGGACCTTCTTTCCAAAATGTGTTTGTGTCTCCTCGGGTTATCTCGCTAATTTGATTTCGAGTTGGACAACTAGTAGATAATAACTATAACATTTCTTTTTTCTCGTGGTGGTTGTCTTGTGCAAGATCGGGGCATCGGGAAGGTGATCGCGAAGGGGCCTAAAGTGGAACGATTGTTTCCTCTGCATTTTTCTATTCCTAGCATTTTCTCTTTGGCTTCTGTTACTGTAAACAATCAGAATGAGGTTTGGCACAGACGTTTAGGCCATCCAAATTCTGTGATTTTACATTATTTGTTTAAACATGGTTATCTAGGGAATAAAGATCATATTTCTGTTCATGGTTTGTCTCTTGATTGTGCTTCTTGCAAACTTGGCAAAAGCAAAATTCTTCCCTTTCCTATACATGGTAGTCGTGCTTCCAAATGCTTTGATGTTATCCATAGTGATGTCTGGGGTATAACACCAGTTGCTTCGCATGCTCATTATAAATATTTTGTGACGTTCATTGATGACTATAGCCGTTTTACTTGGGTGTATTTCCTTCGTTCTAAGAGTGAGGTGCTTCAAGTTTTTCAAACCTTTGTTACCTACCTTGAGACCCAATTTTCTACATGTCTTAAGGTTTTGAGGTCTGATAATGGTGGTGAGTATATGTCTCATGCTTTCCAAGCCTTTTTGCAACGCATAAAGGTATTATTTCTCAGCGTTCTTGCCCATATACAACTCAACAGAACGGTATGGCTGAACGCAAGAATCGTCCATCTTTTGGACATTGTTCGGACTTTGTTTTTAGAGTCCTCTGTTCCTCCTAAATTTTGGGTTGAAGCTTTGTCTACTGCTGTCTATCTAATTAATCGCCTGCCATCTCAAATTTTGGACTTTAAGTCACCATATTTTCGTTTGTTCTTACACATCCTAGTTATCAAGCTTTGCATACATTTGGATGTGTATGCTTTGTTTATCTACCTCCTCATGAACGTCATAAACTTGTCGCTCAACTGCTTCAATGTGCTTTCTTGGGTTACAATGTGTCTCAAAAGGTTTTGTATGCTTTGATGTCAGAACTCATCGCATTCGTATATCTAGGAATGTGATCTTCTTTGAGAATCAATATTTTTTCAAAACCATGTTGTTCCTAGTTCGATCTAGCTATGCTTCCCGACTTTGTTGATGTACATCGGTCGGTTGAGCATTTTAAACCGGTATTGTTTATCGAGACGAAATCTCCACTTCTCTTACTACCCTTCTCGATCCTCGATCCCGATCCGGTATTCGTGCTTACATCTACAACTCCTCGGCGGTCATCTAGACCTTCTCGTCCACCCGCAAGGTATGGCTTTTCCCGTAAAGATATGGTGTTTCTCACATTATTTGACAATCATTCATATTATTTTCCAATATTAAAAGAGTAAAGATATGTGAAAATCTAAGGCCAAACTTGTTCAACTATAAAGGAGTCAAAGTCAGAAAAAATCAATGAAAGATGCACTTTGCTAATATTTTAAAGAAAGCTAAAAATAGCTTCACTTTTTACAACTGAATTTTGGTAAATAAATGCTGGGTTACTGAGGATCAGACTAATTGCATGGACGGAACTAAGGACTAAGTGCAAATATGTACAACTAAACAAGATAGTGTCAGAATTAGAAGGTTCTTGATCACAAAAACAATTGAAATGATTGGGAAGTTAAGTTTCATATAAAAGAAACAGAAAACTAAATAAAAATGTATGTCCCTTATCAAAGTTTTCCTGAAGGACGAGTTCATTAGGGTAATACTACATACTCAGGCTATAAACATAAATTAAAAATATCCACAAAATTTCATAATGCATACAACAATGGATATATTAGGTGGTAATTTTATTTATTGTCACAACATTTGGAGTAGGGAGACATTGACAGCAATTGATAATCTAGATCAAATTGGTAAGTCCTTACCTCCAAGTAAAAGCATCACCACACTTGTATCACTAGAAAGCATATGGAATTATCTTGGAGGAGTAGCCTCCAGATTTCGCTCAGTTGGGTAAGTATAAATTCCCACTTCTCCCAATGCTCACATAAGTACTTCTAATCTCTTCCACTGGCCATCTTCTCATTGCATTTGGTGTTTATATTTACCCAAAAGTCAAACAAAGTAGAGGTATAAAATATGCCGAGCAGTTAAAGCCCATTTAGTTTCATTATAAAAAAGAAGTATAACTAATTCCACTAGTTATTGTTTTGATAATGTAATTTTTGAACTATTAAGAAATATGGTGAAGAGATAGTTGCTAATAATGTCTCTTAATTTTACAACCATAACTAGGACTAGAAAATGATGTTTGGCTTTATTCTGCTCTAATCCTTTGCAGGCCATCCATAAATAGTTGAAGAACTACCTATCAATTTTACAACCATATTATATTTCTCTAGATGCATCCCTTGGACTGCTACTTCTATTCTCAAATTAGCGGAGCCGATTTTTCCTATCCTTATGTCAACAATTTGTATATAAAGTGTCTTCTGAATCTAGTTTTGTGTTCAAATGTATAAATGCATCAGTGTTAGCATTGTCTCTTAATTGATATGGCTACTTGTTCCAGTGGTGGCAGTTCATGGATTCAATAGAAAATCTCCTGAACAAATCCTTTGATGATTGCTAACACTTTCTATTTCTTGAAAATTGGATGTAATCTACGGTGCAAGAGTTCCAGTTAAACTACCTATGCAGCATTTTGTCAAACATATCGCATACAACCTATAATCTTACTTCACAGAAAGGAGACTTGAGCAACATGGAGAGTTGATCAATATAGATGGAACAACTCCATTAGCGAAAATGCATGACTTATCTAAAGGCGCAATCTGCACATCTCTACACAACTTAAAAGCAACAAAAGAAAGTTTCAAAATTTGGGAATAATATGGCCCGCATTACAATTTTTTTGAGCATATTGAGAAGAAATTTCCCACACATATCCCTCCGATTGCTCCCCAATCCCGTAATTAAATAAAATTAACCAAATAGAGTATTATCATCATCGTCTAATCATGGGTAATTGAAATATAATAAAAAATAGAGTATGTACACGTTTGATAGTAGCAACATGAATTCAGCCCGTCACTCTCATACAGCCACATTCCAAAGTTATTATATTAATCACTTTGTCTCCAACATATATGGTGTACAAGAAATAGGGGAACACTCCTTGAACCAAATATATATGGTTCAAGTAATATCTAATTCTTGGTGATGAGAAGAAACGAGCATTCTGTGATCCGATTGGTTGTGTTGATGATGTTGACCTAACAGGAGACGTCATCCAGAATTTGTAAACATTTTTCTGAGCAATGTAGTAGAAGATATCGAGGCCGTTATTGTAGAGTTTGAAGCAAATTGAGAGACTTTGATTGGAAAAAAGATGTGATTAAACTGTACAAGAATACATGGGTAACTGGGGCAAGGATTTTTGCTGTTTGCTTTGCTCAAATCCTAAGCTAGATTCACATCGATTCAAGGTATAGCTGCAGGAGAGCTCAAGTGAACCAAATCATAAGAAAATTGGACTAAACAAGTGTCTGAAAAAACAACCTGCAAGTCAATAGAGACAGAATGAAATAAAGGGAAACTTATACACACTAGTGAATTTATTTAACATGCTATCAGCATAAGGATCATTCACAACCTCATTTCTATATGCTGGATTATGAGCAGGTTGATGAAGACTCCTTAACTGTACTGGCCTTTCTATTACCTTATGTATCAGGAGCATTACGAATTTGAGGTAATCTATTTGAGAGTTCGTGCATCCTTCCACCACGAGCCATGACCTATAAAATTGGAATAACACGTCTTTAAACAAGTTTAGGATAATGCAAGTCTATAGACCTATGACCATGCTTTGATACCAATTGACATGACCCATCTCGAATCACCCTAGTGGATCCAGAATGTGACGTGCGTCGATAATGGATGCCAGCAAGGTGCTGGACCCACCACCAAGGCAAACCTTTACCTACCTTTAACTATAAATATTTAATGAAAATTTGATAGAGTTTCTCCTATAAATTGAACTAAACCAACCTGAAAAGCAACTAATCCCCAAACACAAAAATAACAATATCAACTTGGGACCATCCGCCCCTCTAATATAATGTAACCAACTCGATCATTTTTAATATCCTTCACAAAATAGCCCAAATATACATGATTTAAATAAACTATCATCTAATTTGACTATAATTAGAAATATACTACACCAAAAAGGTACCTAATGAATAACCTTACACATGTACATAATATTCTAAATGTACAAGGCAAAGCTATTCAAATATGATAATCTGTATCTAATAATCTTGTCATACGTGTGTAGAGTTGTCCCCAAAAGGCAAAGAACCCTGATACACTGCCCAAAACCTATGTGTGTATGAGAATGGGTCCCAAAGACCTCTAATAATCTGGTCATGCATTGTAGAAACACATTCACACCAGTGCACAACGAATTAAAATCACATGGGTACTTCTTGGTGATTTGAAAAATTAACTTTACATTTAGTGAAACATTTAATAATGATATAATATATTCATATAAGATTTAACACAATTGAATTTAAATCTTGACAACATTACTTATTCATAAAAGCTAGGTTTTACTAAAAATCATGTTTGTCTACTAATTATTTAAAAAAGTAATTAGTTTTTTTATTTGTGTAATTTGCTAGAAGCACTGAAATAATTAAACATTTCATAAACTTTACAAACTAATATAATATAATAAATGCTTATTTTCTGAAAAATAAGTTTTTCCACTCATAGAACTTTGGACTATAAACTAGGTTGGCCGGTCCTCGCCCCAACCTCCTCACCACTTTTTGAAATAAAATATAATTGATCAAATTAATAATTAACCATATCAAGTAGCACTAATAATAAAAAATAGGCAAGACTAAACTTAATCTACTGTACTTGAACAAAACTCCCAAAATTCCTTTACTCGCTTTGGTCTAATCCGGATTCTAATTCATCACTTCTCTTTTTCTTATGTTAATCTCTATCAATTACAAATAAACAAGTATAACTTCCTTAAATTTTGTAGTACAATCATCAAACTAGAAACTCATTTCCATGAACTCAATATCATATAGTTCTCCTTAGTCTTTTCAACCATTTTTAATCTTCTTTATAGTGACCCACTCATTAATAAACTCATTTACGTAACTACATTCACTTGAAGGACCCAATTACAAGATTTGCTAAAATACTGTTTCGAAGCTTTTTGTTACCAGCTCGCTCATTCTGTCTATACAAATTTGCAGTATGAACATCGGTCTCTCCAGGATATATCCAGGTGACATAACTCTCCGCAAAACCATTATGAAACATGTGAGCCTTGACAATTTCCAAATGGATGTGTGAGACCGTTTAAATGTTTTTTGCAAGGATTTCTAATTGTTGTCCAAGTTTTATCAATATCCATACTTGAAAAATACTATATTTTCACAAATACAGAAAGGATAATAAATGGAGATGAAGAAATGAATTATAAAGAAGATGATTATGGAGGAAAACAATAGAATTGCAAGTATTTACGTTGATGGGGAGAAGAATAAATATTTTCGCAATGATACAATACAGAACTGCGGAGATGGAGAGAAGAAAAAGAAGACTTTATAGCGGTGACATTTGTCGTCGTTATATGACTCAGTCGTCGCTACAGAATCCTCTCCAACTTACGAGGAAATTGATACCTCGCGTGCCTACCAAAATCATCAATACGTATATTGCGACGACATATGTCGTCGCTACAGACAAGAAATAGGTGCCAATTTTCCCGCTTAAATTGATATAGGTCTATTACGATGACAAATGTCGTCGCAATATATCTCATCCCATTTTACGAGAAAAATCATAATTCACGTGAGTGACATTATCATTGACAAATATATTGCAACAACCAAAGTCCTCGCTATTTGTGCAACAAAATGGTAGAAATTGTTCCCGCCGTTTCTGAAAGTAATTAGCGACGACATTGAAAGACGTCATTATAAATTATAAGTAATAGCGACGATTCATAATTTATTTGTACGACATATGTTGTCACTATAATTTTTGAACGTTTAGCGACAACATTTCTTTGTCGTCTCTATTGTATAGAATCAATAGAGACAACTTGTTGTCGTCGCTATTGGTGTCGCCGCTATAGACACTATTTCTTGTAGTGTTATGGCGGCAACCATCTGACATGACCCATTGGGAGTGATTTGGTAAGAGGCAAGGTTAAAATCCTGAAGAACCACTTGAAAGAATGGATGTAGAGGTAGTCGAAGGCCCTACTACATTGCTGCCTCGTAAATAACAATACAGCTCTCTAGACGGTCATTTGCTTGGTCATGTGATTGGGAGGACACGAAAGCTGACGGAGGTAGAAATATCATAGGCCAACTGAATGACCTCTAGATCTCCCTCCCTTATCTTACTAGGGACCATCAAGGCTACAATGGCCAAGGAAGAATGATTCTCGTCTAATAGACAAACCTCTGGTGCATCCCTGTTGTTTAGCGATGACCTCATCTTAGGAGGCCTTTTGTTTTGAGGCCACTGGATAATAGACAACCGTTAGGTTGAAGATGACTATAATTATGTAGTTGAGATGGGTATGATGAGGCACATAAGAGATAGGCGTGAAAGGGTAACAAGAGGAGAAGACGATAGAGGAGAAGATGGGATAGATAGAAACCTTGGGAATATAAAAATGAAAATACCTTCATTACAAAGTAGGAATAAACCTGAAGCCTATTTAGAGTGGGAAATGAGGTTAGAATTAATATTTGATTATCATAGCTATTCGAAAGAGAAGAAAGTGAAATTAGCAGTAATTGAGTTGAGTGACTATGCTATAATCTGGTGGGATTAATTGGTGACAAATAGGAGGAGAAATTATGAGAGTCCTGTAGAAACTTGGGGTGACTTAAAAGCTTTCATTGGGAGGAGATTTATACCTAGTCATTACTATAGGAACTCTACAAAAAATTCCATAGCCTTACTCAAAGTTCAAAGAGTGTAGAGGATTACCATAAAGAGATGGGGGTGGCAATGATTAGGGCTAACGTTGAGGAGGATAGAGAGGCCACATTGGCCAAGTTTTTGACTTGATTAAGTAGGGATATAGTGAATGTAGTTGAATTATAGCACTATGTAGATTTAGAGGACATGGTGCACATGGCTATGAAGGTGGAGAGACAATTGAAAAGAAAAGGGTCAGCGAGGTATTCTTCAGGATCTAACCCTCATTGGAAACTGAAGTATGATGATAATGATAGGAGTGATAGGGCTGTTTTGAAGGAGAAGACCAAAAACCTAGGGAAAAAAGGAGGTAACTAGCAACAATAAAACCAAGTTAGATTTCTAGCCTTCTAAAAATATGGATATCAAATGTTTTAAATATTTGGGTTCTGGGCACATTGCGTCACAATGCCCAAATAGAAGGGCAATAATTTTGCGTGATAATGGGGAAGTGAAGACTGAGAATGAGAGTGATAGTGATGTGATGCCTGAGTTGGAGGATGATGGTGCAGAGTACCTAGTTTCTAGGCATGCTCTTAATGCACACATTAATGTAGATGATTTGGAGCAGCAGAAAAGAAAAAGTGAGGTAGAAGTACAAGAAAAGAAAATGAAGGAGGAAAATGACACTAAAGTTGAAAAAAAAAAGTAGAATCACGATAGAAAAAAGATGGAGAGTCTACAAATAAAAATTGCAAGACAAAAGTGAGATTAAGAGGGCTCTCATGGAAAATCAACAAATGATTTTGCTAGTATACAAGGAATCCTACCTTGTACTTAACAAAACTAACCAATCCCCCCTAGTTTGGCTATTTCTTTACTGCAGGAATTTGAGGATGTGTTTCCTAAAGAGATGGCTAGTAGGTTATACTTATTAGAGACATTAAACATCAAATTGACTTGTACGTGAAGATGTTATTCTAAACCGACTAGCTTGTAGAAGTTATCTAGATGAGATAAATGAGCTTCAAAGGCAACAAATTGAAAAGAAGAATAAACAGCTAAAGCCAACAAATGTCGTATACTTATCTTTGAGCCTAGTGATTCGGTTTGGGTGCATATGAAGAATGAAAGATTTCTTGCCCGTAGATGATCTAAGCTACATCCTAGGAAGGATAGGCCATTTTAAGGCTTTGAGAGGATAAATGATAACTCTTATAAGCTTGACCTTTCAAGTGAGTATAATGTGTTTACTACTTTTAATGTTGTTGATCTTTCTCCCTTTGACATAGGTGATGATTCGAGGTCGAATTATTTTGAGGGGAGAGGGAGTGATGCGAACCAGGGACCGACTAGAAAGGAATCGTTATATATTCTGGTGGAGCCAATAATGAGATTGAGAGCTAAGAAAATCAAGGATGCCATACAAGGTCTTGTCCAAGCTACGTGGGCCCAAACCGAACTGACACCCAAAGTGCAACAAACAAGACACCAACATTCAAAATAAGTATAAGAAAGGAAGAGCCAACTTTAATACATTTTATTCAAGCTAAGGACCATATGAAAGGCATATTAGAGGCTAGTGGAAGATTAGATGGCCAAAATGAGTATAATTCAAAGTTTGGAGATCAACTGGCATAGGGTTGAAATTAGCCGTGGCCGATCGCCTAGGGTAAAATATGGAGCGAATGCCTCACCCCACTTTTTCCAACATGAGGCCAAAATATAAGCTTGGGTGAATGCCTGGATTTGTAGTGGGCAATCGCCCAAGTCAAAATTTGGTAATTCAATTTTTTAGGGATTTTGTTTCATTTTTTGTTTAGAATTCTATTTTGTTAAGTTTCTAGTTGTTTTCCGAATTAGACTAGGATTTCACTGATTTTTGCCTATATAAACACTTCTAATTTTAAACAAAACAACATTGATTTATTGAGAGAATACATTAAAGTGAGATTCACATTTCTTCATTTTTCTTAATTGAACTAACCAAACTTATCAAAGACTTCACAAATCTTTGTGGCGTTCATTCTAACTTTGTTCTTTGATTCAAGAAATCATCGGGTCAAGGTCTTGCGGCTTTATTTTTGCTTTCTTGGGGTTCATTATCAATCTTTGTTGTGAGTTCTGAGATTCAATCTCCGTGGATTCGCATCAGAATTGAAGAGTCAATTGGACAAATTAATCCAAAATGGACTGTTCGATCAAGTGTTTCACCTTGGAGAGTTCTAGTGCTATTCGTTAAGAAGAAAGACGGTTCAATGATGTTATGTATTGATTATCGTGAATTGAATAAGGTAACCAACAATAATAAACATCCTCTTCCTAGAATATACTAATAGAATATTCAAAGAATATCTCGATAAGTTCGTCAGAGCCTTTATAGACGATATCTTGATATATTCTCGAACTAGAGAAGAACACACAACAAACTTAAGAATTGTCCTCCAAAATTTGCGAGAAAAGTAGTTGTATGCCAAATTCAACAAGTACGAATTTTTGGTAGAGAAAGTAAATTTCCTAGGACACATTGTAAGAAGTCTCATGGGATTAGCATGATATTATCGGTGATTTATACAATACTTTTCATAGATTTCTACTCTTTTAATTCAGTTGACATGCATAAATGTTCTATTAAGATGGACTGAAGACTGTGAGCGAAGCTTCGAAGAGCTAAAAGATAAACTTAATTTTGCTCCTATTTTAACTATCCCAGTTGGTAGTGATAGTTATACCATATACAATGAATATTTTAAACATGATTTAGAATGTGTTGTAATGGATAACGGTGAGGTAATTGCCCATGCCTTTAGGAAATTAAAGCCATACGAGAATAATTACCCCACTTACGATCTAGAATTGGCAGCCATAGTCTTTGCACTAAAGACTTGGCGACACTACTAATGTAACTCCCCAAAAATTCAGGATAACACCTTACGAAATTTTTTCCTTCAATAGGATGGTAATACCCAAAAATAGGGTAGTTGTTAATACCCAAAATTAGGGTATTAGTAGCTATCTAAAAAATAGGTACCATTATAATAACGACAAGGGATAATTGCATCGAAAGGTCCCAAACGTTTCAAAATCGTTGGGGATATACTCATAACGTAAAATAATAGCATGAAACGTCCCCAACGTTTAAAGAAATAGGCATGGGAGGTCCCTCTTCACACTTTCTGTCAAATTTCACCGTTAAAACCAAAAACTGGACTGCACGCACTATTATTTCCCAAAAAACTCGATTGAGGTTGAAATTCATGGAGATATTATCAAGATCCATAAAAAAAATTCGAAAATGGCAAGAGCAGAAGTTCATGGAGATATACTGGAAGCCATACGCTTATACGTGCCACTCATCGATTTGGTGCCCGCCTCCAGTGTTTCCAAGTCGTGGTGCTACGTCGTGGCTTCCTCTATTCGCCACCACAAAAAGCCGAAGCCATGGCTGGTCATCCATAAGCAAGCCAACCGCTCGCCTTACGCCACTACCACACACGCATACGACTTGTGTTCCAACCAGTGGATCAAAAAATTGCAGCCATCGATTAAGTTCATCTCATCCCTCAAATCGTCTCAATCCAATGTCATCTACATGCTTTCGTCTTTCAAATTTTCATTCTCGTTTGACCCATTGAATTTATCATGGTTTAACGTGGATCCAACACTAGTGTGGTAGACGGACCCGATTGTTGCACGTGTGGGGGATTTCGTCGTGGTTGCCGGCGGTGTGTGTCAATTTGAGGAACCACTCTACCACCGGATGACGGAACCACCAATAACCGTGGTTGAAAAAATTGAAGAAAAACTTGAAGTTGTTGATCAAATCAAAGAAACTATAATTCATGAAGTCACTCCACCAATCCCACCACCACCAGTCTCGGAAGAGTACCCACCTACCCCAGAGGCGGAAAAGCCAAAGAAGGAGGACGAGGAAAACACCACCACCACCACTAGTCGCGGAAGAGTACCCACCTACCTCAGAGGCGGAAAAGTGAAAGAAGGAGGACGAGGGAATAGCACCACTACCACCACCGCCTGAGGAGGTTTAAAATATGGAGAATTCCACTGTTGGAGGATGAAAAGAGTGATGTGATTCTCCTCAAAATCTTGAGACCCAGGGACTTCAAGGTCAAAGAAGCCTTTTCCATGCTAAAAAATCTGATCGGTTGGAGAAAAGAATTCAAAATTGATGAACTACTGGAAGAAGAAGGAATCGGAGAAGAAGGTTGCATACCTCCATGGAGTGAACAAAAATGTGGAATTTTCATCTACCATTTTCAGTCGTGTTTTTTGGGAAATAATAGCACGTGCAGTCCAGATTTTGGTTTTAACGGTGAAATTTGATGGAAAGTGTGAAGAGGGACCTCCCATGCCTATTTCTTCTAACGTTGGGGACGTTTGGTGCTATTATTTTAGGTTAGGGGTATATCCCCAACAATTTTGAAACGTTGGAGACCTTTGATGCAATTATCCCTAAAGACAATTCATTAGTATACTTATTATGCCTATAGTGGAGAATCTAGTATTATTTATATGGAATTTTTTATTGCAATATTTTATTATTAAAACACGTGTTTTCTTTCGGAAGCAATTTTTAGAAGCCACGGTTATCCATTTTTGACAATTCAAAATTATTCAGAAAGCTTGTGTTCCAATCTTCGTATAAATATTTTTAACTAGATCTATTGATGAGAACTTATTTTAGAAAATCATTTTAACTTATGAAAGGAAAATAAGAACATTGTCATCTTATTTGGCTTTGGATTCTTCTCTTTCACCGCCGGTTGAGTGTAGGGAAAGCATTGGAGTATTTTAATAAGGGAGACAAGTTTTGAAGTTTTGTGAATGTTTACTTGTGATTGTGGAAGATCTTATAGTGTTTAATGTGGGCAGTATCTAGATAAAATATACAAGATAAAATTTTTAGTGATGTCTTTAAGGAATTTAATGTATTATGGTGAGTTTCGAGCAAGACAATTGAATGGACACAAGGTTAAAATGAAGGTTTTTAATAAGGATATGTGGTCCAAGAAACATTTTATTTTAAGCTCCCAAAAATGTAATTGTTGTTCAAGTTTTAAGTCGTCTTCGGAAAAATTTAAAATTCGGATCATGAAGCGCCAAACTTTATGTTTTATCTTTATAAAAATTTGATAAATATTTAAGTTTTATTACAAGATAACAGAAAGAATGAAAAGTGAATTCAAGAAAGAAAGCGTACATCGAATTGAATTCAAGAAAGTCCGGTGGAGCTTCCATTTTATACAGCCACTTAACTAACCAAACTACTTTGTAACTAACTAACTAACTTTAACTAACTTTTAACCAACTAAACTAACTCCTTTTACAAAGTTTTCAAGACTCCCCCTCAAGATGGACCATATATATTCATTAGTCCCATCTTGCCTACTAATTCACGAAATTGTGTAGTCGCAAAAGCCTTAGTAAGAACATCGACAATCGGTTCTTGCTTGGTACATGTAGAGTCTTTAATAATCCAGCTTGAATCTTTTCTCTAACCAAATGACAATCTATCTCTATGTGTTTGGTTCTCTCATGAAAAACTGGGTTGGCAGCTATATGTAATGCACCAGTTTGTCACAATACAATGTTGCGGTCTTGAGTGTTTAATACCAAATTCCTTTAGCACGGATAGTAGCCAAACAAGTTCACATGTTGCATTTGCCATTGACACAGTATTCTCGCTTGAAGAGATGACCTAGATATCGTGTTTCGCTTCTTAGACTTCCATGATATCATTGAGTCACCAAGAAATACACAATATCCTCGATATGGACCTTCTAGTGTCGGGCATGTTGCCCAATCTGCATCTGTAAAACCTTCAACCGCACATCGATGAAGTGGGAAACTTGATTCAAATATGCCTTTAAAGAAATGTTAGACTTAGAAGGAAAGAAAAGCCTTGGCAGTGCAGATTTAATGTCTTTGGAGAACTCTATGAGCCACCGTCGATGTGGTTCTCTTGGCTCGCTAGAAATTGGCTTAACTCATTTAACCGAATATGTTAAATCGGGGCCTAGTGATGGTCGAGATCTGACAACCTTCCTATCGCCCTTACGTATATTGATGGATCACTTAATAACTCCCTTCACTCGACTTAACTTCAAGTTTGCTTCCATTGAGTCTTTGGTGGTTTGCAACCTAAGAACCCCGCCTTGAGACGGCAGTATGTAATGCATATGGTCTTTGGGATATAGAAATGCCTTTTGGAGATCTAGCAATCTCTAATCCAAGGAAGAATCTTAGAGGACCTAAATCTTTCGGTTTGAATTTTGAGTCCGATCTTTCTTCAACATCTCAATCTTCTTGCTTTCATTATTGGCTGGCTATTATTATGTCATCCACATACACTAAAAGGGCCATGAAAACTGAATTTATCTTCCTGATGAACAGGGAATGGTCTGTGGCAGATTGAGTGAACCCCTCCTTGATTAGAGTATCTGTAAATTTAGCATTCCACTGCCTAGAAGCCTGTTTGAGACCATATAGGGATTTATTCAATTTGCAGACAGGATTTTTCATATACACATCTTCGAGCAAATCCCCATGTAAGAAGGCATTGTTGACATCCAATTGGTGTAGAGACCATCCATGAATTGAGGCTAATGCTAATAAAAGTTTCACAGTAACCAGCTTTGCCACTGGAGCAAATGTGTCAAAGTAGTCTATTCCTTCTTGTTGAGTATAGCCTTTTGCTACAAGCCTAGCTGTGTCTTTCTATGGTTCCATCAGACTTGTGTTTGATCTTGAAGACCCACCTGCAACCAATAGGTTTATGACCAAGAGGTAGACTTACAATGGACCGAGTGTGATTATCCTCAAGGGCCTTTAATTCACCGCCATGGTCGCTTCCCATTCTCGTATACCACAAGCACATGAGTAATGTTATGGTTCAATATGTCTTTGAGACCGACATAACAGCCCACCTTGAAATTATCACTTAGTTTGTCATATCCCAATACTCGAGATAAGGGATGCATAGTGGAAGTGTTTGCAGTGACAGCTCCACAGTGATAATCATGGAGATAACCAGGCCTTTTCACTGACCTTTTTGACCTTGTGTGAGCTGTAGGTGCATTAGAGGGTTCATCTGTTGGAGGTTACATTGGGATATCTCGTATGCTTTCTATTGGTACACTTTGGAAGCCCAACAGAAATGTTCATCATGATCACATGGGAGTGGAAAAACACCTACGATAGAAGTTGAGATATGCCATCCAAGAGACTTTGTCAAGGAAAGGAAAAATGGACTCATGGAAAACAACATCTCTGGAAATAAAAGTCCTCCATGATTCAATGTCCAGCAGCTTATAAGCCTTCATACCAGATGGGTATCCAAGCAGGATGCGTGCCTTTGATCCGGGAGTAAACTTGTGTCTTGAGTGGGTAAAGTAGATGCATAGCGTAGAGACACCCAAAAGCTCTCAGTGCATGTAGTTGGGGACCTTTGAATGCAGAATTTCAAAGGGTGTTTTGTGATTGAGTAAAGGAGAGGGCAGTCTGTTAATCAAATGTGTTGCAGTCAAAACTGCATCATCCCAATATCCAAGTGAAATTCCTGACTGAAATAACAATGCCCTTGCTATGTTTAGAAGGTGTTGATGCTTCCTTTCCACTCTCGAGTTTCTCACGTGGCCTTTCCACACAAGAGAAGTGATGTATAACTCTTTGTTTTTGAAAGAAATCTGAGAACCTAAGCTCCTTAGCATTATCGGATCTTACACATTTAATGGATGTGCCAAATTGTGTCTTGACCATATTAAAAATTGAGGATTATTTCTTGAACATCGATTTGTTTTTAAGTAGAAAGGTCGGGTATGTCTTGAGCAATCATCCACAATGGTGACAAAATATTTAAAACCACTAACAGATATCACATGAAAGGGACCCCAAATATCAACATGTAATAGATCAAACACTTTATCGAAAAGATTATTATTTGAATTGAATGACAATCGCTTTTGCTTAGCAAAATGACATATAGAACAATGAAATTCTTTTCCAATTACACTCATCGAACTTGAGTCCTTTATCTTCTTGATGGCTCACTACAAAGGATGGGTGTCCAAGTCTTGTATGCCATATGTCTTTATTACATGTTGCAGATGAAATGATTCCATTCTCCAAGGCTGGAAGGCTGAGGTAATATAGGTTGCCAATCCTTTTACCCTTCCCAATCTGAGAAGTTGCAGATTTGCCCTGAATGACACAACAATCATTGTTGAAAATCAAGGAACAGCAGCCATCCATAGTAAGGGCACTAACTGAAATCAGATTGTAATGAAAACTTGGTACATATAGGACTTTGGAGAGCATGATCTGGGAGGTAAGCACTATTGTACCAACTTTGGAAATATTAGCCTTTTGTCCATTAGGCAAGAAAACATGTGAAGCAAATGCACATTCATCAAGGGAATTGAATAAGTGTATGTCATGGCATACATGGTGTGTAGCTCCTGTATCAATAATCCAGGCATGACTAGGTATAGAGGAATTTATACCAGAAAAATTGGAACAAGAAGGCTGGTCTGGAGGTTCTTGTGAAGAGGTCTGCAGCTGACTGGTGAGGAAAGAAATTAGTTGTTGGCACTGATTGACTGACAGCTTATTAGTTGAGGCATAGTCTCCGACTTCTGTATTCTGAACAGATGATCCAAGGGAAACTTGATGAGCTGAAGGTCTAAAGTTTCCTGTGTTGTGAGAATGATTTCCTTTCCCATATCGAGGTGTCTCGCCTCGGACTTCCGACCAGTGGATATCCATGAATCTTATAGCACTTGTCAATGGTGTGTCCAAGATATCCACAATGAGTGCATGTTGGCTTATCCTTCTTTCCTCTGAAATCGTTAGAATTATTAGGAACTCCATAAGTCACTTGACCGGGTAATATTGATGAGGGAGTTAGACTTCTCCGCCTCTCTTCTTGAATAACCGAGAGAGAGAGACTTTATTAATGGAAGGAAGGGGATCCATCATAAGTACTTGAGCCCTAACTTGACCATAAGAGTCATTCGGTCCATGAGAAATCAAGAGCATAGTCTTGTTGTCGATAATCGATCGATCCTTCATTCCACCACACCGACAGATTGGTAAAAGGCCTAAACTCTCTCAATTCATCCCAAAGGGTTTTGAGTTTAGTGAAGTAAGTGCTTACATCATTTGATCCTTGTGAAAGAGTGTTTAACATCTGCTGATCCGAAACACTCTTGGACCATTGCTTTGATGAAATCGATCATTAAGATCTTTCCACATTTCACTCCATTGTCAATGTACATCACACTCTACGCAATGTCCTTGGATACAGCATGCAAGACCCAAGACATAACCATAGAATTACATCTAGACCAGTAGCTGTATGTGGGATCATCAACTGAAGGTCTGATTATTGTTCCATCTACGAAACACAATTTATTCTTGGCAATCAGTGCCATATTCATTGCTCTATGCCAAGAATTATAATTGCTCCCCACAAGGATACTTGACACCAGATTCAGACCTGGATGATCTCCATTGCTGAGGTAATAAGGGCTGCTGGAGTCATCTGTGAGTATACGATCTAGTGTTTCCAAGGTAGCAAATGGATTTCTTCCTACTGAAGATGATCATCGTTTCCAATGTTTGTGGCCCTACCTCCTCCGCCATGATTAAAGAAAACGATGGAAAGGAATGCAAACTATGAAACGCGTCTCAATGCTCGATACCATATTACAAGATAACGAAAGAATGAAAAGTGAATTCAAGAAAGAAAGGTACATCGAATTGAATACAAGAAAGTCCATGGAGCTTCCATTTTATACTGACCACTTAACTAACCAAACTACTTTGTAACTAACTAACTAACTTTAACTAACTTTTAACCAACTAAACTAACTCCTTTTACAAAGTTTTCAAGAAGTTTGCCGCACTAATCAATATTATGAAATTTTTTGAAGTGCGACAAAATTGTTAAGTTAAAACATGTATTTTGCCATTCTTTTAAAACCATGACGACGTGGGAATTATTTAACTAGCTAGGGGCAAAGAAAATTTCATTACATGACTATATATATATATATATATATATATATATATATATATATATATATATATATATATATATATATATATATATATGTGTGTGTGTGTGTGTGTGTGTGTGTGTGTGTGTGTGTGTTTTATAAAATTAGAGCGATTTAATTTTATAAATCATTTCCGATACCAAACTTTAGTGGAAAAATACTACAAGCTTAGAGTTCATTATTTTATCATTTCAAAAGCTAAAACTAATAGTTTATGGGACAATTTTGAGGTGCCATGGGCGGTACCTTGTGAATGTTTTTCAAGCCAAAAATCTGTGATTCCAAAATCAGCCACAAAATTCCCAGAAAACTATTGTTTCTCCCTAAAATCCCACTCCCACTCCCACTCTCTCTCATTTTTTCTTGGCACTTAACTTCTCCACACTTCTTTTTTTCTTTTTTTTTTTTGCCTTTCCCCAGTTTCGGCCCCCTGATTTTATTCTTGTCCACTGTATTTTTTTTTCAAACACACTCCTTCATGCTCATTATTATAAAAAAGAAAGAAAGCAGGTGTGTGGGTTTTTGGAAAGGTGCAGTGACATTTTATTCTCCCTCACAACTTCAAGTGAAAACTTTTTTTGCGGTATAGTTTTGTACTACATAAATTATATGTTTTGACATTTCCATGCCACGTTGGTATATTTAATTTACCTAACATAATTAGGACACGTTTTATGATGGAACATTATGTCGATGATTGAAGAAAATCACCTAGAATGTTAGTAATTAAAGGTAATCACTTAAGGATTTATGTGGTACCGGCTACCATGTCATTTATGATTCCATATGATTGTCCCATATGTATGTGTATTTACTACTGAGTTTACTCTCCTATTTGAATGTCTTGGTGATGGCACAACAGTGGGACAGCAGCAACGAAAAACAAGTTCAATGTTATTATACGATCTTTGATGTTTATATAATCGAGCCTTTTATATGTAAATTAAATTTATCAAAAAAATTTCTTGACTACATTTAAGTTATGTAAATTTGAACATTAAACGTACGTATTTAAATTCCAGTATTCTGCCCTTGATTTCAAAATAGCATATATTTTTGCATAACATGAATTTTTGAGTAAGATTAGTGGCATTTGTTATATTTATAAGTTTTTTATTAGTAGAATTTAGAATCACCTTAATATCATGTCGGATAATTTTATTATGACTATTGCAGTTGTACCCGAGGCAGATTTTCAAGCTAGTTTGGTCATCTATTTCACATATCAAATGACTTGGCTAAGGTCTAGATTTTTTTTTTATTTTGTTTCTTAAGGTGTTAAGTTTCTGTAGTTCAAATATCACATTTTTTTCGAGCACGTTAGGTTGGTCAAATAATTTTTGGTGACATTTAGTGTAGTTAGTTAAGCTACAATGTTTTTTTTTTGCATCCATTTAGATTTTCCTTTCGCGCTTGTTATTTTTCCACTAGCAGATAAATTTTAAAACTATTCAAGAGCACAAAAAATTTAATTTGGAGTTTTCAAATTTTATTTTTATATTTTTAGTAACCCTCAGGTGGAGAAAAATATGGGGCATTATAGGTTGGTATCAAAGCTAGGTTATAATTTTCTGTAGATTTGCAAAAACTTTTATAAAACCTTTTTTTTCACTTTTTTTTATCTTTGTTTTATTTTGTGTTATCGTGCCAAAGTTTAAGTGATTTAGATTTTAAAGGTTCCAGTGTCGTTACTCGCCATCGTAGCGCTAAGCCAACTCTAAGGTAACTACAAGTTTCAGAAATTTTATGTATAATTGTATTATTTGAAATTTACATATAAATATGCATTTTTATATCGCTTCATTTATGATAAAATGTGATGTGGATACTTATTCTTACGCATTAAATGTTTTGGAAAACGTGTCCAAAATATATAACAGTTTATTTTAGTACTTGATATTTAATTTAAAAGATTTTAAAAACCCACCTATTCTAAATTTTTATAATTGGTATTTCAGACATAGCATCACCTAGTGAGTTCTACCTAGAACGAGTCGAAGCAGCAAGAATTGATTATATACAGTTTGTCTCAGATACTGAGTGGTCTATTGGTTATCATCTCGAGAATCACCGGGCATCACGAATTAGGGTGATGAACTATGGTTTGGTGACAATCGATGTTGAGTCTATTGCACATCTGGTTGACTCACTTATTTTCTAGGGACAACTAGTAGCCATGAAGATTTTAAGAGACGTAGATGATTTCTACCATTCTGAGGTGGAGTGTGACGTGTATAGTGAGACACTTATATTACAATGGAAGGAGTACATTTTATATGGTGGCGGCCTCTACATTGTCCTTAAGCCAGCTCTGGTGGTTGAGCCCGTGCCCGTTCGAGTGGTTGAGTCTGTGCTGGAGCCAGTTCTAGTTGCTGAGGTTGATCTAGATCCAGTTGTTGAGGTTGAGCCATCTGAGGAGATCAAGGATGAGCTAGAGGAGAATTTTGAGGAGAGTCTTAGGCCGAGTCTTGTGTTGTCTCAAATGATGAGTCTCTACGGCCACAGAGGCCCAGAGTTCATTGAGGCTAGATCTGCGATGATTACACGTAAAGATACTACAGTAGTAACATGATCATATGTCGTTTTTCTTTTAGTTTCAGTTGTTAGTATAGTATATTTGTTGTTCTATTTTGAGCTTTGGGCGCCAGACGCTTTGCATATGTTGTTATCTCCACACGATGGATTATTTAATAATAAAAGATGTTATTTCATTTTTCCTTCGTTTTTCACTTTTTTTAGATATTTTATATTACTGTATTAGGTATATAATTTCGATGGATTACAAACTTACCTTTGTCTGTCTGAAAAGAAATGGAACTAACTACACAGGAAAGAGCCATTAGGGATTTTCAACTTGCAATAAAAGAAATGAGGCAAGCTCAATTAGCCCAATCAGCACCACCAACAAGTGCCTCAAGCACAGTAGGCTCCTTTGGTACCTTTAATTGCCCTACCATGCTGGTTATAGATCAATTCTATCAGTGCCATCCTCCTACCTTTGATGGCATAAAGGATCCTCTGGTAGTCGAAGAGTGGTTGTGAACTATTGAGAAAAACTGTCAGTACATCTCTTGTCCAAAAAATCAGAAGGTTCTGTAAGTAGAGTTCTGTCAACACATCTCTTATCAATTCTATCGTTGTCCCTGACATTGGTGGAAGTCAGCATCTCGTACCCATTCCAAGGAAGAACATAATAATCTCTCTTAGGAACAGTTTAAGGCCGGTCTAATAGAAAAGTATTTTCTACATGCTCTGCAAGACTACAAACAATCAAAGTTTCTCCATTTAGATTAATGAGACGTGTAGATCACCAATTATGAACACAAATTTGAGGATTTGTTTCTCTATTCTTCGTATCTTGTAAGCACTGAGATGATGAAGGCAAGACAATATGAAAGAGGTCTGCATCTGAAAATTAGACAGATAGTCAGTTCGCATGATCTTTCTAGCTGTAGAGCAATAGTTAAGAAGGCCCATATTGTATCTTCAATGGAATAATTTTCTAAAATAGCTATTCCCATGACACAATTGAATCAGAAGGGTATTAAGTTTATTTGGTCCGAGAAGTGTCAACAAAGTTTGAAGGAGTTAAAGGACTTGCTAGTATCTGCACCAGTGATAGCTTTACCCAAAGGTTCAAATGGTTATGTGATTTACAGTGATGTGTCCAACCATGGTTTGGGCTGTGTATTGATACAGTATGAAAAATTGATAGCTTACGCTTTGAGACAATTGAAGTAGTACGAGCAGAATTATCCGACA
Source organism: Forsythia suspensa (assembly GCA_023638005.1). NCBI lineage: Eukaryota > Viridiplantae > Streptophyta > Magnoliopsida > Lamiales > Oleaceae > Forsythia > Forsythia suspensa. Next base: position 45,627,776 of record CM042674.1, read on the forward strand.
CATGATCTTGAGCTTGCAGTGGTGGTTCACGTATTGAAAATTTGGTGCCATCACCTATATGGAAGCAAGTGTGAGATTTACATTGCCAAAAGTCTCAAGTACTTCTTTACCCAGAAGGAGTTGAACATGAGACAGCGATGGTGGTAGAAATTAGTAAAGGACTATGATTGCACTATCATGTACCATCCGGGTAAGGCTAATGTAGGCATGGATGCTTTAAGAAGAAAGAACATATGTCAAATGTTTGAATTGCAAATGAAACAAGATAAATTGATCAAGGATTTTGAGAAATTAAGGATTGAAGTGCTAGATCTACTTGTGCAAGCATCACCAGTGATATCAAGTTTGACTTAAAGCTGACAATTAGGGATATAATTGTGAAAATTCGAAGGACAATCCCTCTTTGGAAAAGATTAGGATTGATGTGGGAACTAAAAAGATTAAAGGATTTGAAATAGGTGAGGTGTAACTAAGATAATCTCTAAAATATATTGGATGACTCCAAATAATATTTCTCCTTCCTTTGAATGGTTATAAAAATATAACTTTCACGGAAGATAATAAGGGCACAAGGGAAAAATGATTTTTCTTTAAGTTTTTATGGTTTTGCCTATACCGTGATAGGTGTCACCATAAATTATTTGACCATTTAAACGAATTCCAAAAATTCTAAAATTTGAACTATAGATATTAGGGACTATAGACTAGACCGTGGTAAAATTTTAAACGTTAGATATGTCGTTTGGTAGGTGAAAATGATAGCCGAAGTTGCTTAAAAAACAGTCCCGGGTGCCTTAAGGCAGCCCGTTAAAACATTCATAATAAATTCATACAATAGAATTTTTGAGTAAATCCATTTTTTGTTATTAAACCTCATATATGGATTTCCATAGCCATTGATTTCACTCAAAAACTCCAATCGTAGCAGAAGTTATGATTTTTCAAAATTAGAACAGTAAGTTGGAAATTTCAGAAAAATGAAATTAGACATTTTTAACTTGAAACTTTTAACGGCAAACGAACCAACATCTCATTTTCTAGAAATATTACATAATCAAATACTGAATCAAAGACTTAAAAATATTATATTTACATCATAATTAACTCGATCATCTCGACGTCAAAACTTAAACTAGAAAGGAAATTCCTTGACAAGCTTGCTAGCCTACGCTATCGCATCAACGTCAATCAATTCAATCTGAAAATTTGTTCATTTTGGGGGTGAGTATTTCATAAGAAACACTTAGTAACAATACATACAACATGTGGGAAAATTATACGTAAACATAAATGCTACATGCCATCATTTTTAAACATGCATAGAACATAAAAATTGGTTACCGTCACCACATAACGTCATACGTGATTATCTTCAATCACTAACATGTTAAAGTGATTACCTTCAATCACTATCATGAAGTTTCTTCGTAATTAGGTTTGCATTGCATTTATATCACATCATAATTAGTAAGTAAATCTACCTCGAAAATGAGTTTTCGGTTGAAGTTTTTATGAAGAAAATTTGTTTCTCCACTTCGAAAAATCAAAACCCGCACGCTATATATTGATTTATATATAAGGAACTTTGTGAAGGTTAAAACAAGATTAACACCCTTTTTCTATTGGCCAAAATTCTGGATAGAAATGAAAGAAATTGCTAGAAAATGGGTGACTAAGATTGCAGAAAATGGAGGCTGTGTGCTGGCCGAAAATATGAAGGAAAAATATGGATAAATTCTAGAGTATTTTTGGTGTTTGAGGCTAAGGTTTCAAGGCTTGCTGCACGAAAATGAAGGGAAAAGAAAGGATCTTTTTGCTGGAGATTTGTCACTACTTGATCGAGTTTGTTTTGACAGAAAAGAGGGGAAAACAATTGCTGAAAATGGAAGATTTGTTGCTGGAACTTTGGGGCTGATATGGAGGGAGGATGAGGGAGGAAAATGATGGTGTTCTTGTTGAAAAGTAAACAAGAAACACAAAACTGCTGAACTATGGATGAAGGCCGAATTCTAAGAGAGAAAAAGAGAGTTTTGTGCTTTATTTTAAATGCTGATTTTTGGCTCCTGAAACCTTATGCTATAGGGGACGAATTTGGGATGGATTTGGAGGGATAAATTAGTTGGATTGAGGGCTGAAAAAGGGAGGAAAAGTGGGAAAAGAAAGTGATAAGATCATGGCTGATCATGGGTCATTTGGGATGGTTTTTTCACCGGTGGGGCGATTTTGAATGGCTGAATATGGAGGGTTGGGGGATGGTTTTATGGGATAAATGTGGAGGTGGAAACGAGTTTGATTGATACTCAAAAGTGGGGAAGATGAGGGAAGAAATGGTAGGAAATATTGCTGCAAATGGGGCTGCTTTGGGATGTGAGTTTCAGATCATGGGGGCAGTTTTATTAGATCATAGAAGGGCTGTTTGGTTGATGCTAAATGGTCGGGGTTAGGAGATTGTTTGGCTAGTTTTTCTGTGGATTCTAAGGTGTAGTTTGAGTGGGGTTTTTGATTAACTTTTGGAGTCGAAAACTAAATCGAGTATTGGCTAAGAACTAAAAACTAAATGGCCAAATTTTTTTAGATAGAATCGGAGAACAAAATTATTTATGATTTAGGCTAGCTATAATTTATTTCTCGTTCAACTTGAAATTCAAAACTAACAAATCAAATTAGAACAAGGTTCATTTTCAGATAAATTCTAAAATTGTCGAACTAAAAAAATATTTGCAATGAACACACGCAAAATTTAACGTGACCAAATATTTAAAATGAACTATACGCTTCGAAGCAACGCCAAGATCAAGATAAAATATTTATTTACTTGAAATTAAAATGCAAAAAATTTCGCTTGTTACAACCCTCCCCACTTAAAAAAAATTTCGTCCTTGAAATTTAACTTACATGGTTCACAAGATCTAGGTACTGATCTAAAATATCTTATTCTCTTTCCCAAGTGACCCCATCTTCCTCATGTATACCCATTGAACTTTAACTAATGGGATCTAGCGATTTCTCAAAACATGAACCTTTCTTTCTAGGATCACCGCAGGTGCTTTCTCGTAAGTCATATCATTCCTTAAATCCAAATACTCGTATTTTACCACATGTGTAGGATTATGCACGTACTTCCTTAACATCAAAACGTGGAAAACATCGTGCACTAGCCGAGAGCTCGGATGGCAATGCTAAATGATACGTCACATTTCCAATCTTTTCAAGAATTTCAAATGGGCCGATGAAACGCGGTCTTAGTTTCCCTTTCTTACCAAAACGTAGTATCCCTTTCATAGGAGCCACCTTTAGAAAAAAATTTTCGCCGACCCCGAATTCTAATTCCTTTCTTCTTTGATCGGCATAACTCTTTTGACAGTCTTGCACTGTCTTAATTCTGGACTTGATCTTGTTTATTGCTTCTACTGTTTTCTCAACCAACTCTGGTCCTAAAATTCTTCTTTCGTCGACTTCGACCAAACAAATTGGCGAAAGACATCGACGACCATACAGTGCCTCATATGGTGCTATGCCAATAGTAGTTTGGAAGCTATTATTGTAAGCGAATTCCACCAACGGTAGGTGACCTTCTCATTTACCATCCAAATCTAAGATGCATACTCCCAAACATATCCTCAAATATTTGAATAGTGCGTTCTAATTGTCCATCGATCTGAGGGTGATAAGCCTTGCTAAATTTCAATTTAGTACCCAAATCCCCTTGAAGAATTTTCCAAAAATTTGAGATAAACCTCGGATCTCTATTTGATACGATGGATGCTAGTATCCTATGAAGTCTAACAATTTCTTTGACATACAAATGTGCTAATTGTTTCAAATTGAAATTCATTTGAATGGGAAGAAAATGAGCATATTTTGTCAAACGGTTTACCACAACCCAGATGGCATCACGACCTCTCGCCAATCTAGGAAAATCCACAACAAAATCCATTGCAATTTTCTCCCATTTCCACTCCGGTATATCCATTGGATTTAATGGCCCTGGCAGCCTCTGATGCTCCGCTTTCACTTGTTGATACACCAAACATTTTGACACGAAACGAGCTACAACTCTTTTTATGTTTCTCCACTAAAATGTATTACGCATGTCTTTATATATTTTGGTTCCCCCTGGATGTGCGGCGTAAGGAACATAATGAGCTTTAGATAAAATTTCATTTCTCAGACCTTCATATTTCGACACACATGTTCGACCTTTGAACATCAAAGCTTTGTCCTCAGTTATTTCAAGCTCTTTTATCTTTTCAGTTTTTACTTCAGTTTTGATCTTTTCCAAGAAAGGATCATCCTTTTCAGCTGTCACAATTCTATCTCTGAGTACCAACTTTACTATCAGACTTTCCATCACTATCGATGTCCGCACCGGTGGTGCTAATACTTCAATTTTCGTACTCTCAAAGTCCTTGATAAGATTATCTTCTGTCGATTGCAATGAAGACAACGGACCCATATTTTTTCTACTTTGAGCATCCGCGACTACATTTACCTTACCCAGATGGTAAAGGATAGAGCAGTCGTAATCGTTTTGTAGCGACCTAAATTTATTCGCTTATTTATTTATTCTTTTAATAAATCTTCATTGATTTTCATCGCTTTGATTATTTTGATGTAAATTTTATATATATAAAGATATATAATGAAAATTTACGATAGGAAAATTAAATTGTTTACTGATTTGATATAGCTTAAATCATGACTTTATATTATAATTTATAGTGTTCGGTAAAAACATTCGATTCGAAATAAATGGTATTAAAATTCACGCTTATTTTTAATCATGTAATTATTCTTTTGATTCTCACAAATTTAGTTTACGTCACAAACACAAACAAATGACAATTAATTAAGTCAACGTAATTAGAATAATAATTATCATTTATACTTTTCAAAATACAACTTCATATTAGTCCGTCACCCACACCTACAAAATATTTACTTCCCTTACACATAAACATTCATATAGAAAGTTTCAAAAATATGGTGGGGTGGGAAGAGTAGTCTATAATACTTCACGTTCTTATATCTCGATTTCTAAGTAGATGCCTTTAAGAAACCATCCATTATTGTCCATATCAGAAACTTGATGTGAATAACGATGTATTCCCATATGTAATATCCGGGGCATGAGTGAGATATGACCCGAAAATCGATGGTTGTAACCCAACGCATCTCTCCTCCTTTCGAAGAAACGACCCACTTGCCCGAGACAATGCTAAATACGTCAATTGGCATTTTACCTAAAAGAAAAACATATAACACGTGAACAATCACGATTCGGTGAGTAGGGTGTGCACGTGTGTCATAATATCTACATGATTGTCATGCAAATTGGGCCCATTACTGAACTTAATTATTATGCACCCTTTTCTTTATAAGCATGTCCTGATGGCTTTCCATAAGAATGGTCTGTATTGACGACCAACTGTAAGGTATATGAATCCTGTACTGACGGCTATTATTTTATATTTTAGGTTTGTACTGACGACCTATCATTTCATGTTCTTATTAGACCTGTACTGGCGGTCTAAATTTCTTTATAGAGTCTGTACTGACGACTCAATATTTAATGTATACCAAAGCCTTTTTATAAATATTTTGGTGCACAATATTTAAGCTCGTAATATAAATGTCACATAATAAACGTGAATCATTCCATCACATCATACTTCATCATACATCCTTTATTGGATCATAAAATGAAAATTTAGAATCTGAACTTTAACTCCTCATATAGTTCTCAAATAACAGAATTCTAACAGTAATATAAGTTGTTGTTTTGCATTACATATTATTATAATAGAGTATTTATAAATATTAATCATCCATAAAATGAGTTGTATATTAATAACAACATAATTCATTATCACTAAATTGAACATAATAATAATACCACAAAAATTAGAAAATAATAATTCAGCATTACTGAAATGAGCACAATAATAATATAAATAATCAGAACTAAAGTTCTTTTCATCAATAATCCATTTTCATATAAGTCTCGGTAAGGTAAAACTTAGTCCCAAATTTATGCGTCAACCATTATCGCATATTATTTATCTTTTATGTATTTAGCTTGAGTATAAAATAAAAACTCAAATATTAATACCAAGATTAAGCACTAAAATTATATGTTAAATAATGACTTAAATAATATTCTTAAACCTAATCACCCGATAACGAAGAATTATCGTAAAATTTGGTACCTATTTTATCAACAACCCGAAAAGAATTAAATTAGTATTCCAAAAATAAACGTGATTACCACATGGTTGTGCCTCCAAAGCACAACCATGGTGGTTGCTCCTCTAGGGGTTGTGCCCCAAGATCACAACCTTGGTGGTTGTGTTTCTGAAGCACAATCGCATCGGTTGTGCTTTGGAAGCACAACCATCACTCTCACTAATATTCGTACCTTTATCCGCTATAATCATTTGCAGACTTTCTAACAATTTACAAAGCGTATTTATAGATGAAAAGAGGCGGTGGAAATTAACTAGAGTTATATTAGAGCGGTTTTTATTTAACCACGTCATCTTGGTTTACAGCGGGTTAGGTTAAAATTATTATAATTTAACACATTAAAGCATGTGATAAAATACATATTCCGCCTTCCTTTTTTTTTTCTTTTTTTTTATTATATATGTATATATATTTATTAGATAAGAAAAGAAAATTTTTGATACGTTACAATCTCTCCTCCTTATAAGAATTTCGTCCTCGAAATTTTCGAATCAATTGAATAATTCGGGATACTTGTTAAACATATCATCTTCTCGTTCCCAGGTTGCTTCTTCAATGGCTTTGTTTCTCCATAATACTTTGACTAACGGAATTTTTTTATTCCGTAGATACTTCACTTCTCGCATGAGGATCTTTATTGGCTGTTCTTCAAATGTGAGATCGGGATTTAGATCTGGTGGTGCTTCCTCTATTATGTGAGTTGGATCAGGTACATATTTTCGCAAGTTTGAGACGTGGAACACGTTGTGGATTCGTTCCAACGAAGTCGGCAACCGTAGTTTATATGAAACTTGGCCAACTCTTTCAATTACTTCGTATGGACCGATGTACCTTGGGCTCAATTTTCCTTTCTTGCCAAATCTCATCATTCGTTTGATTGGTGAAATTTTCACGAATACTTGGTCACCTATATTGAATTCCAAAGGTCGTCTTCGGTTATCGGCATAACTCTTCTGACGACTTTGAGCGGCAGATAATCGTTGCTTGATCACGTCTACTGCTTGTTTGACTTCTTGCATCATCTCTGGTCCTAATAATTGTCTTTCTCCAATTTCATCCCAATGGAGTGGTGATCGACACTTTCTTCCATACAATGCTTCAAATGGTGGCATTCCAATAGACGAATGGTAGCTGTTGTTGTATGAAAATTCAATTAAAGGTAGGTATTTGCTCCAGTTGCCTTGAAATTCCAATGCGCAAGCTCGTAACATATCTTCAAGTGTTTGAATGGTTCTTTCAGACTGTCCATCAGTTTGAGGATGGAAAGCCGTACTAAAATGAAGTCGTGTCCCCATTAGTTTGTGCAGGCTCTTCCAAAAGTTTGATAGAAATCTTGGGTCACGGTCGGATACAATAGATGTTGGTACTCCATGGAGTCTGACTATCTCTTGTATGTATAGGTTGGAAAATTGTTCCATGCGATAAGTCATCCGAACGGGTAGAAAGTGAGCTGATTTAGTTAGTCGGTCCACTATTACCCAAATTGCGTCATGGTTTTTAGGGGTGCGGGGTAATCCTGTTACAAAATCCATTGTAATCTTTTCCCACTTCCACTCGGGTATCGATAATGGCTGCAGTAGTCCTGCTGGCCTTTGATGTTCAGCCTTTACTTGTTGGCAGATTAAGCACTGTTTGACAAATCTTACCGTCTCCATTTTCATTCCAGGCCACCAGTATAGGGTTTTTAATTCTTGGTATGTCTTTGTCGCACTAGGATGCACAGAGTAAGGAGTATTGTGTGCTTCTCGTAAAATCTCTTTACGAATTTCGGGGTCTTTCGGGACATATAGCCTTCTTTTGTATTTGAGAACTCCATCTTCAGAGAACGTGCATTCCGTTTCCTTTCCTTGTTTTATTTTCTCTTTGATTTTGAGATAATAGCTGTCGTTCTTCTGCTGGAGCTGAATACGTTCTCTCAGTGTGGATTTGCCTGATTAATGCCGAAAGTTGTAGATTTGCTCGTGGTAAGATTTCTAAGTTAAAGTTTTGAATCTCTCGCTTCAGTGTTTTAGGTTTGGTCTCCAGCTTAAGGAGTCTGCTACAACATTTGCTTTTCCTGGATAGTAGTTGATGACGCAGTCGTAATCTTTAACAAGCTCTAGCCATCGTCTCTGCCTCATGTTTAGCTCTTTTTGGGTGAAAAAGTACTTTAGGCTTTTGTGATCTGTGTAAATTTCGCATTTCTCACCGTACAAGTAATTTCTCCAAATTTTTAGAGCGAAAATTATTGCCGCTAATTCAAGGTCATGAGTCGGGTAATTCTTTTCATAGGGTTTCAATTGTCGAGACGCGTACGCAATAACTTTTCCATGTTGCATAAGCACGCAGCCTAACCCATGTTTTGATGCATCACTATAGATAGTAAATCCTTCTGTATCTGTTGGGATTGTGAGAACAGGAGCAGTAGTTAGCCTTTTCTTTAATTCTAAAAAGCTCTTCTCGCATTCGTCGGTCCATTTAAAAGGAGAGTTCTTTCTAGTGAGTTGAGTAAGGGGTCCGGCTATCTTTGAAAATCCCTCAACGAAACGTCGATAGTATCCGGCCAATCCCAAAAAGCTCCTAATTTCTGTGACGCTCGTTGGTCTCGGCCAACTCATTACTGCCTCAACTTTGCTTGGGTCTACTGAGATCCCATTCTTCGTCACAACATGTCCCAAAAAGTTCACCTCTTCTAGCCAAAATTCACATTTGGAAAATTTGGCATAAAGTCTTTCTTCTCGTAACGTCTGCAGTACAACTCTTAGATGTTGCTCATGTTCTTCCTTTGTTTTCGAATATACCAATACGTTGTCAATGAACACGATTACAAATTTGTCTAAGTATTTCTTGAAAATGCGATTCATTAAATCCATGAATGCGGCTGGAGCATTAGTTAATCCGAATGGCATTACAAGGAATTCGTGGTGACCGTATCTCGTGCTAAAAGCAGTTATTGGCACGTTTTCTTTCTTGATTTTTAACTGGTGGTATCCTGACCGCAGATCAATTTTGAGAAGATAGATGCTCCTTGTAGCTGGTCAAATAGATCGTCAATCCTTGGAAGATGATATTTATTTTTTATGGTTACTTTATTAAGCTCTCGATAGTCGATGCAGAGTCGCATTGAACCGTCCTTGTTTTTTACAAACAGCACTGGAGCTCCCCAAGGAGAGAAACTTGGTTGAATGAATCCTTTGTCAAGCATCTCTTGAAGCTGGGTTTTTAATTCTTTTAATTCCGTTGGAGCCATTCGATATGGAGCTTTAGCAATAGGCTGAGTTCCTGGAATTAGATCAATTACAAATTCGATCTCTCTGTCAGGAGGAAGTCCAGGAAGGTCATCTGGAAAGACATCTTGAAAGTCTTTTACTATTGAGAGATCTTGGATTGCGGTGACTTTGGCAACATTCAGTTGGTTAAGATAAACGAAGTAGCCGTGATTTCCCTTGTTCAAAAGTCGTCGAGTCTTGGCGGCGGAGATCATGTAACATTGGGAGTCTTCAGATTTCTTGAAAAACATAGGTTCCATATCTGGAATCTGAATTTGTTTCTTTTTGCAGTCAATGACTACTCGGTGTTTAGATAACCAATCCATTCCTAAAATTACGTCATAATCCCGCATGTTTAATAAGATTAAGTTTGCCGGGAAGTCATTATTTCTTAGCCGGATTGGAACATTTGGAGCATATTGACTTGTCTCTTGATTTGGTCCTGATGGTATGGTAATCTCCACCCTACTATGTAAAGCTACTGGAATGAGATCTATTTTTGAAATATATTGATAAGACACGAAAGAATGCGTAGCTCCAGAATCAAAAAGAGTGTTGGCAATTTTACCTCCAACTTGAACATCCCCTGAGATCACCGCCGGATCTTCATGCACATTGTCCAATGTCATAGAAAAAACCCGTGCTGTTGTTTGCTGATTTGGTTTGTTAGCCTTTCTCGGGCAATCCTTTGCCAAGTGCCCACTTTGGCCACAAGAGTAACACAAGCCCGTTCCTTGGAAACATTGGCCTCCGTGTCTTTTTCTACATTTGGGACATAGTGGTCGGAGATCGACAAATTGTTCAGCTTTGTCCTTCTTTTGATTTGTTGGGTAAGGATTTCCTCCTGGGCGTTTGAATGTAGATCCATGGTAGTAATTTTTCTTCTTTGGAAATTTTCTCGACCCGTTCCGATTTTTATTCCCATTGAATGCTCGTTTTTGAAATTCGCGAGCTTTAATAATCTTTTGTTCTAGCTTGTTCTGCGATCAAGGCTCGATCAGCTATGGTAGCAAAGGTGGCTTCATGAATTCCGGCCATCTGCACATCCCTATTAAGTTCTGGACGTAATCCCTCCAAGAATCTATCAATTTTTAATGCATCAGTGGCTACCATATGTTGGGCAAAACGAGATAGTTCTTCAAACTTTTTGATATATTCTCCAACTGTCAATGATCCTTGACGGAGGTGAATAAACTCTCCGAGTTTCTGGTTTCTGGCGGAAGCTGGTACATATTTATCTCGAAAAATTTCACAAAATCTCTCCCATGTCATTTCCTGAATATTTTCCATGTATTGGATAGTGTCCCACCAATTTCCGGCACTACCTCGAAGCATAAACGATGCACAGTTGACCTTTTCTTCGTTTGGTACGTGGGTGTAGTTAAACATCCTTTCAATAGGTTTTAGCCAATTCTCCGCTTCCACCAAGTTTGTTGAACCTTCAAATATTGGAGGATTGAGTCGTCTAAATCGATCACCGTAATTTTGATGTGTATGCCCATTTCCATTTTGCATTCCCTCGTTCATGAAGCGGTGCAATTGTTGGGCTTGCACTTCTACTAATTGGGTTAGTCGGTCAATGATGGTGGTTGGATCATTTTCTCTTTGTCGTGGCATAGTCTGTAGTGGACTAAAAATTTCAATAATTAAATAAACCACCTATAAATAATTTACTTATTGATTATTATAATTATATATATATATATACACACATACATATATATATATTAACCGTGCATGAAAATGGTCAAAGAAAAACATGGAACAGATTTTGGGACCATATTATGTAAACTAATAATTCCAATGACCCCACATGTTTTGTCCTTCTTTAATTGTATTATATAATACCACTCACATGCATGCCAAATTGCCACCTTTATCTGATTGTGTTTATACGTGTAATTGGAGGATTTTTTCACCAACAATTATACTTTCTACGTGGCCAATTACACATAAAAGTTCTTCCATTTGTATCTCTTATTTCATGCAAAATTCCCATATATATTATTCTTACTTAGTTGGATAGAAACATTCATTCACACCGAAAAATCATTTCACTTCTACCCTAAATTTATTATTCTCCAGCTACGTAAATAGTCATAAAATTTCTTAGAAGAATAATGCCTCCAAAAAGTGGGCATCCCTCAAGCTCTTCTCCTGTTAACAAAAGAATTCGTCAAGCCGTTGAAGGAGAACATGGAGATACAAGCCATACGATGCCTCTGCCTACCTTTTTTCCCAACCTCGCGTGTCAACAAAAATATCGCAGTCAACTGGTGAACAGAAAAGTTATCCTCGATTTTGGTTTTCTAAGATCTATTAAGTTTACCTAGCTTGCACATTTCAGGGCTTTTGGTTGGAGTCGGTATTTAAGTATGAATAGGGGGGTTTACCAAGATCTTGTAAGAATGTTTTATGCCAATATTCACATGTCGAACTGTGACTCAGAGCGGCAAGAGGAATTTTCCACTTTCGTACTAGGTAAGTCATTTCATATTACTACATCGGTATTATCACTTCATTTGGGCTTATCCGATAAGGGTGAAGAGTATCCAACATCCTTTGACAAGCTACAAGCTTGTCGTGAAATTTTTAAGGATCCTTCCATCAGAAAGGTTAACAAAAATGCTGCGGAGTTAGGTCCGCATGAAAGGATATTGCATTTAATTGTAGCGCATACCATCAATCCTCGTTCGGAGAAGTTCAATGTCATAACTGGTGAAGACTTGTGGCTTATGTGGAAAATTTTGTCTTATGAGCCACCGAATCTTTGTCACTATATGTTAAATGAGATGGTTACCTTGTCTTCTTTCACGGTGAATCACCTCAAATACGGCATGGCTATAAGTGAAATCTTAGACCAATTTAATGTTCATGTGCTGGGAAAAGATCCCGTATTTTCTTTCCCACAATCATATCTAACTCACCGTAGCTTGAAGCAATTAAAATATAGTTACGTGGGTGATGAATTAGTGAAACTACCAGGTGGGGGTATAGTTTCAGAGGAAGAAGATTCAATTTCTATACCTCGTCCATCTAGCTCAAGGGCAGTTTCTTCATCGAGTCTCAATGAACAGATAGCTAGTATGTCCTCACAGCTGGAAGAGTTAAAAATTCAAGGACATGCTTTGTCTTCTCAGATGAAATTTGGTTTTGAATAGTTACTTGCTCATAAGGAGTAAGGAAGGCAAATCCGTAAAATGTCCCATATATATATATATATATATATTGTTTATGTAATATTAAATGGCTAAGAAGGGATGAAGATGAGTAACTATTTTCACTTGATCTTATTTTTTGATTGTTATTTATCCCATTCTCTTATGTACTCTTACTTCTTTAGCCATGATTAAAAATCAAAATTAAGAGAAAAGCAATGATAAAAATGAAAACTTACTCGGGTACTGAGGTGTCGTTGCCTTCTAGGAGAAATATGCGTTGGACAGTCTACAGAACCGGTTGAAACTGGTGCTCTGATACCATAACTTGTAGCGACCTAAATTTATTCGCTTATTTATTTATTCTTTTAATAAATCTTCATTGATTTTCATCACTTTGATTATTTTGATGTAAATTTTATATATATAAAGATATATAATGAAAATTTACCTGATAGGAAAATTAAATTGTTTACAGATTTGATATAGCTTAAATCATGACTTTATATTATAATTTATAGTGTTCGGTAAAAACATTCAGTTCGAAATAAATGGTATTAAAATTCACGCTTATTTTTAATCATGTAATTATTCTTTTGATTCTCACAAATTTAGTTTACGTCACAAACACAAACAAATGACAATTAATTAAGTCAACGTAATTAGAATAATAATTATCATTTATACTTTTCAAAATACAACTTCATATTAGTCCGTCACCCACCTGCTACAAAATATTTACTTCCCTTACACATAAACATTCATATAGAAAGTTTCAAAAATATGGTGGGGTGGGAAGAGTAGTCTATAATACTTCACATTCTTATATCTCGATTTCTAAGTAGATGCCTTTAAGAAACCATCCATTATTGTCCATATCGTAAACTTCAGTGTGAATAACAGTGTATTCCCATATGTAATATCCAGGGGCATGAGTGAGATATGACCAGAAATCAGTGGTTGTAACCCAACGCATCTCTCCCTTTCAAAGAAGAACGACCCACTTGCCCGAGACAATACTAAATACGTCAATTGGCATTTTTACCTAAAAAGAAAAACATATAACACGTGAACAATCACAGTTCAGTGAGTAGGGTGTGTACGTGTGTCATAATATCTACATGAGTGTCATGCAAATTGGGCCCATTACGAACTTAATTATTATGCACCCTTTTCTTTATAAGCATGTCCTGATGGCTTTCCATAAGAATGGTCTGTAATGACGACCAACTGTAAGTTATACGAAGCCTGTACTGACGGCTATTATTTCATATTTTAGGTCTGTACTGACGACCTATCATTTCATGTTCTTATTAGACTGTCAAGGCGGTCTAAATTTCTTTATAGAGTCTCATCTTGACGACTCAATATTTGCGTTTACTAAAGCCTTTTTATAAATATTTTGGTGCACAAAATTTAAGCTCGTAATATAAATGTCACACAATAAATGTGAATCATTCCATCATATCATACTTACATCATACATCCTTTATTAGATCATAAAATGAAAATTTAGAATCTGAACTTTAACTCCTCATATAGTTCTCAAATAATGAAATTCTAACGATAATATAAGTTGTTGTTTTGCATTACATATTATTATAATAGAGTATTTATAAATATCAATCATCCATAAAATGAGTTGTATATTAATAACAACATAATTCATTATCACTAAATTGAACATAATAATAATACCACAAAAATCGAAAAATAATAATTCAAAGATTACCGAAATGAGCACAATAATAATATAAATAATCGTAACTAAAGTTCTTTTCATCAATAATCCATTTTCATATAAGTCTCGGTAAGGTAAAACTTAGTCCCAAATTTATGTGTCAACCATTATCGCATATTATTTATCTTTTCTGTATTTAGCTTGAGTATAAAATAAAAACTCAAATATTAATACCAAGATTAAGCACTAAAATTATATGTTAAATAATGACTTAAATAATATTCTTAAACCTACTCACCTGATAACGAAGAATTATCGTAAAGTTTGGTACCTATTTTATCAACAACCCGAAAAGAATTAAATTAGTATTCCAAAATTAAACGTGATTACCACATGGTTGTGCCTCCAAAGCACAACCATGGTGGTTGCTCCTCTAGGGGTTGTGCCCCAAGATCACAACCTTGGTGGTTGTGTTTCGAAGCACAATCGCATCGGTTGTGCTTTGGCACAACCATCACTCTCACTAATATTCGTACCTTTATCCGCTATAATCATTTGCGCACTTTCTAACAATTTACAAAGCGTATTTATAGATCAAAAGAGGCGGTGGAAATTAACTAGAGTTATATTAGAGCGGTTTTTATTTAACCACGTCATCTTGGTTTACAGCGGGTTAGGTTAAAATTATTATAATTTAACACATTAAAGCATGTGATAAAATACATGTTCCGCCTTCCTTTTTTTTTTTTTTTTTTTTATTATATATGTATATATATTTATTAGATAAGAAAAGAAAATTTTCGATACGTTACACCTTTACTAATTCCAACCATCTTCGTTGCCTCATATTCAACTCCTTTTGGATGAAAAAGTACTTGAGACTCTCATGGTCGGTGTAAATTTCACACATGCTTCCATAAAGGTAATGCCGCCATATTTTCAAGGCGTGAACTACCGCCGCAAGTTCAAGATCATACATCGGGTAGCTCATACCGTTTCAACTGTCTTGAAGCATAAGCTATAAATTTTCCATTTTGCATCAACACACAGCCCAAACCAAGTTTTGATGCATCACTA
This sequence comes from Forsythia suspensa, assembly GCA_023638005.1. NCBI lineage: Eukaryota > Viridiplantae > Streptophyta > Magnoliopsida > Lamiales > Oleaceae > Forsythia > Forsythia suspensa. The sequence continues at coordinate 45,643,186 of CM042674.1, forward strand.
TAAATTACGTAGCCCTCTGAACCTTTGGGTAAAGCTAGTATTGGTGCAGATACTAGCTTGTTCTTTAACTCTTGGAAACTCTGTTCACACTTCTCAGACCAAAGATACTTAACCTCCTTTCGAGTCAATTGCTTCATAGGGCTAGCTATTTTGAAAAATCCTTCTATGAAACATCGATAATAGCCGGCCAAACCCAGAAAACTTATTTTTTCCCAACATTTGATGGTGCCGGCCATTTTGACACATCTTCAACCTTTGATGAATCTACTTCAGTTCCCTTAGTCATCACAACATGTCCATGGAATCCTATTCGGTCCAACCAAAATTCGCACTTCATGAATTTGTCATAAAACTTTTCTCTCTACAAGGTCTCCAATACTATTCTCATGTGCTCTTGATGTTGCTTGAGATTCTTGGAATAAATCAAGGTGTTATTGATGAATATAATGATGAACCTATCTAAATATTGATGAAAAACCCGGTTCATTAAATCCAAAAATACCGCTATAGCATTCGTCAATCAAAAAGAATTACTGTAAATTCATAATGCCCATAGCAAGTTTGGAATGCTAACTTTAGTATATCTGATGGCCTAATTTTTAGTTGATGATAGCCCGACCTCAAGTCGATCTTCGAAAACACAGAAGCACCTTCAATTGATGAAACAAATCCTCAATTCTTGGAAGTGGATACTTGTTCTTGATCATCAATTTATTAAACTCATGGTAGTCAATGCACATTTTCATCGATCCATCTTTCTTCTTCATGAAGAGTACTGGAGCTCCCAATAGGGAAACACTTGGTCGGATAAATCCTTTCTCCCAAAGTTCTTCCAATTGAATTTTTATCTCTTGCAATTCTTTTGGTGCCATCCAATTTAGAGCCTTTGATATGGGTGCAGCACCAAGTTTATCTATCGTGAATTCCACTTGTCTATTAGGTGGTATGCCTACTAGATCATCTGGAAACACATTGGCATACTCTTGAACCACTGACACGTTATCAAATTATACTTCTTCATATGGGGTGCCAGTGAGATTGACAAGAAAATCTTGGCAATTTCTCTTATTTAGCAACTTTTCTGCATGTAATGCTAAAATGAGGTGGGAAAGTGCTTTAGTCTTCGACCCATAAAATTTGAACTCCATCTCTCTCGGTCTTCGAAAGATTTCTTCCTTCTCAAACATACAATGGTAACACGATTACTACCCAACCAATCCATCTATAGGATAATGTCAAAATCTCTCATACTTATAGCATGCAGGTCTATCGACAAAACAAACCCATCAAAATATATCATAACTGGCCTAGCTAATTTATCTGTCTCTATAGTATGGTATACTAACCTCTAGTCTACTATCACTTTTTAGACATAAAATATTAACTTTAGCTAAGCATGCTTAAGATATATACGAATGCGTTACGCCAGAATCAATAAGAACATAAATAGGTACGCTAGAGATAGACAACATACTCGTAACAACGTTCGGATACTAGGCGGCCTCTTCATGAGTCATGGTGAACATTCAATCTTTTTCTTTGTTTGCTTGATCATTAACCTTTGTTGGCTCTGCTCGACATTGTGACACGTAGTGGCCTGGCTCTCCACTCCTATACCAGACGATCTTGCCAAAGTGGTAATCACCACTATGATGCTTCTTATACTTAGGGCACTGAGGAATGGAATTACTTGACTGACCTTGTTAGGACCTTGATTATGTCTCTTGAACTAGCCTAAATTTCAGTTCCTAATTTGATCCTGCCAATTTCTCTTTCCCAAGTCGTTCTGTTGTCCCTAAACTTTGACTTTTAAACCCGAGAAAGACATGATCTGAGCGATATTGACCATTGCTCTAAAAGTAGGGAGTGCATGAGAACTAACAATCTATCTGACCTCTGGGCGCTGCCCTCTTTCATAACGTCTTGCCTTCATTAATTCGGTGATGACCATGTATGGAACATATCATGACAGTTCATCGAATTTTCTCTCATACTTGGTAATTTCCATATGTCCTTGAATTAAATGCGGAAATTCCGACTCTTTTTAATCTCGTAGAGCCTGTGGAAATTATTTTTCCTTTAGATCAACCTTGAGCTAGGTCGACGAGAGATTATTGTGTTTTTTTTTTAGTACGGGTGTAGTATGCCGACTCCCACCAGTGGCCTGCTCTATCGATTAGCATGAACTCTGCACAAAGGACTTTCTAATTTTTGGGACAAGCGATGTGCCAAAAAAATTTCTCGATCGTCTATAACCATTCCTCGGCTGCAAGATGATCCTTTCCACCGTCAAAAGTAAGAGGCCAGTATCGACAAAATTTCTCAATCATCATCACAGTAGGGGCCACGTGATGTTCTGGTGGGGCCTGATGCGCTTGGGACACTTGCAGTGCCTGTGGTGCCATTGGCAGCTGCGGCACTGGAGGTGCCGTCTGAGCTGCCAACGCTTTTCTCATTTCTTCAACCGCTAGTTTTAGGTCTCTAATAGCTCTTGCTTGCGTAGTTGGTGTCATTTCCTTTAGAATAAACAAAACGAAAAGAGTTTTAAATTCATCAAAATAACCACCATACACAAAGCCATGAATATCTGAAAAAACTATTAATAAAGGAAATTTTAAATAACATCTTTTAGATATTTAAATCATCATTCAAGAGGTACAGCAAGTAAAAACATTTAGCGCTAAACAATGGTAAAGTAAATGTACATGGAAAACTAAAATACTGAAAGGAAAACATCTGCTACTAAAATGTCTCTAAGCATCATCGTCGCTGATCTATCCTTCGTGTACTCTAGTCATCTTTGGCTATAGAGCCTCGTCATCCAAGGTAACACAAGATTCAACCTCAAACTCTATCTCAAGATCCTCATCCGGGTCATCCTCGACCTCGATAACTTGATCGGCCTCAAAAACTAACACTGGCTCCGACTCTGGCTTGACTATTAGAGCTGGCTCAGGGATAAGATGGAGACCTGCACCATATACACTGTACTCCTCCCAGTGTATAATGAGCGCTTCACAATACATGTCATATTCTACCTCCAGGTAGAAGATCTCATCCAAATCTCTTAAAATCTCCTCAACAACAGGTTGTCCCGGGCAATCAGTGAGTCAATCACATGGGCAATAGACTCGACATCGATGGTTACTAAACCATAGTTTATCGCTCTTATACGAGTTGCCCTATGGTTACCAATATGATGGCAAATTGACCATTCGGGATCTGAAGCAAAAAAGCATATAATCGTTCCTTGCCACCTCGGCACGTTCTAGGAAATCATCACTCAGTGGAACCTTGTCTGAGATACAAATTATGAAGGGTTCAATTAGGTGAATTTCTATCATCTTTAAATTTAAAATAAAGGACTAACAATTTTGTTTTTAATCTTAACTTAACATTTTATCGTAAAATGAAACACTTAAAATTTTCAATAAATATGGGTTCTATTTATCATACTTAACCACATAAAAATTTTTTGTAATCAACCCCACATTTTAACTCAGAAATGGCGTAGCGCGGCGATGGCGAGTAGCGATACTTAATTTTTAAAACTCTCAACTTCTAAAATTTTATCTTGACATATCAAAATAAAGACCAAAATGAAATATAATAAATAAAATAAAATAAATTTGAAAATAAAAAAATTTTGCGAGTCTACAGAAAAATAAAACTGCTCTCTCATACCAAGCTGTACTACCCCGAAATTTTGCAACCCAGAGGGCCACTAAGATACTCTCTAAAATATATTGGACGAATCTAAATAATATTTCTCGTCCGTTGAATGGTTTTAAAAATATAACTTTTGCAGAAGATAACAAGCGTGCAAGGAAAGTTTCTATGGTTTTGCCTATACTGTGATGGGTGTCGCCACAAATTTTTTGACTATTTAAACGAATTTCAAAATTTGAACTGTAGATAGTAGGGACTACAAAATATGACTTTGTAAAATTTCAAACCTTAAATACATTGTTTTTTAGGTGAAATGATAACCGAAGTTGCTTGAAAAACTATCCTAAGGCAGCCCCTAAAATGTTCATAATAAATTCATACATTGGAATTTTTGAGTAAATCCAATTGTTGTTATTATACCACATTTATGACTTTCTATAGCCACTGATTTCACTCAAAAACTCGAATCGTAGCATAAGTTATGATTTTTCAAAGTAGGGACAGTAAACTGGAAATTTCAGAAAAATAAAACTAGGCATTTTGTTTAATGGAAAACGAACCGACATCTCGTTTTTTAGAAATATTACATAATCAAATACTGAATCAAAGACTTAAAAATATCATATTTACATCATAATTAACTCGATCAACTCGATGTCAAAACTTAAACTAGAAAGGAAATTTCATGACAAGCTCGCTAGCCTACGCAATCGCATCAACGCCAATCAATTCAATATAAAAATTTGTTCATTTTGGGGGGTGAGTATTTCGTGAGAAACACTTAGAAGAAATACATACAACGTGTGGGAAAATTATACGTAAGTATAAATGCGAAATGCCATCATTTTTAAACGTGCATAGGAACATAAAATTGGTAGTTATCAAACGTCATCGTGATTACCTTCAATCACTAACATGTTAAAGTGATTACCTTCAATCACTATCATAAAGTTCCTACGTAATTAGGTTTTCATGGCATTTATATCACATCATAATTTTCCAAACGTCATTTAAAATCGCAGTAAAATTAGTAAGTAAAACTACCTCGAAAACGGTTTTCGGTTGAAGCTTTGATGAAGAAAATTTATTTCTTTATATATTTCGAATAAATGAAAATTATATACGCTATATATATATATAAGGAACTTTTTTGAAGGTTAAAACAAGGTTAAGGCCCTTTTGCTAGTGGTCGAAAATTTGGACAGAAATGAAGAAAATTGCTAAAAAATTGGTAACTAAGATTACAGAAAATGGAGGTCGTCTTCGGTCAAAATCAAGGAAAAAGATGGATAAATTCTAGAGTATTTTTGGTGATTTAGGCTAAGGTTTGAAGCCTTCTTGCTACATGAAAATGAAGGAAAATAAAGGATCTTTTACTAGAGATTTGTAACTGCTAGATCGAATTTGTTTTGATAGAAAAGAGGAGAAAATAAATGCTAAAAATGGAAGATTTGTTGCTAGAACTTTGGGGCTGATATGGAGGGAGGATGAGGAAGAAAAATGAGGGTGTTCTTGATGGAAAGTAAATAGGAAACACAAAGCTACTGAACTATGGACGAAGGCCGAATTCCAAGATGGGAAAATGGAGGTTTGTGTTTAGTTTTAAATGCTGATTTTTGGCTCCTGAAACCTTATGCTGTAGGGGATGAATTTGGGGTGGATTTGGAGGAAGAAATTAGTTGGATTGAGGGCTGAAAAAGAGAGGAAAAGTGGGGAAAAGAAAGTGATAAGATCATGGCTGATCATGGGCTGCTGGGGACGGTTTTTTTCAGCTGGTATGGTAGTTTTGAATGGATGAATATGGAGAGTTGGGGGACGGTTTTATGGGGTAAATTTGGAGTGGGAAACTAGTTGGATTGAGGCTAAAAATTGGGGAGAAAAAATGGAGGAAGGTGAGGAAGAAATGGTAGGAAATATTGCTGCAAATGGGGCTGCTGGGACGTGAGTTTTAGATCATGGGGGCAATTTTATTAGATCATGGAGGGGCTGTTTGGTTGATGCTAAATGGTAAGGGTTAAGGGTTTGTTTGGCAAGTTTTTCGGTGGATTCTAAGGTGTTTTTTGGGTGGGGTTTTTGATTAACTTTTGGAGTAAAAAATTTGAGTTTTGGCTAAGAACTCAAAAATAAATGGCCAAAATTTTTTAGATAGAACCGGAGAACAAAATTTTTAAGATTTAGGCTAGCTATAATTTATTTCTCGTTCAACTTGAAATTCGAAACTTACCAAATAAAATTAGAACAAGGTCCGTTTTCAGATAAATTCCAAAATTGTCGAACTAAAAATATATTTGCAACGAACACGCGCAAAATTTAACGTGACCAACTATTTAAAATGAACTATAAGGTTCGAAGCCATGCCAAGAGTAAGATAAAATATTTATTTACTTGAAATTAAAATGTGAAAAATTTCGGTTGTTACACGAGGACAGGGCTTTGATGTTCTATGGTCGATTGTGCATGCCTAAGGATGAGAGACTGAGGAATGAGATGTTATCTGAAGCTCACTCATCTCCTTATGTTGCACATCCAGGGAAACCAAAATGTATAAGGATTTACGTAACACATTTTGGTTGAGAAACATTAAATGAAATATAGCTTGATATGTGTCTAAATGCTTGGTGTGTCATCAAGTAAAGGCAGAACATCAGAGGCCATCATGGCCATTGAACCTAATTGATATACTTGATCAGAAATGGGAGAAGATAGCAATGAATTTCGTTGTAGGTTTTCCTAGATCGGTGAGAGGTCATGACGCCATTTGGGTTATAGTAGACCATTTGACGAAATCTGCTCATTTTTTGTCAATTCATATGAATTTCAATTGAGATCAACTAGCACATCTCTAGAGAAATTGTCCGACTTTATGGAGTGCCAGTGTCCATTGTTTCAGACCGAGACCTAATGTTTACTTCGACTTTATGGGAACCAAATTGACTTTTAGTACATCTTACCATGCTCAAACTGACGGGTAGTTAGAATGAACTATTCAAATCTTTGAGGACATGTTGATGACATGTGTTCTAGATTTGGGTGGTGAATGGATAAATGAATTTTCATTGGTAGAGTTTACGTATAACAATAATTTCGAAGCAACTATTGGCATGGCACCATATGAGGCACTTTATGGTCATCGATATTGTTCGCCACTTTGTTGGGATGAGGTTGGCAAAAGGAGAATTCTGTGTCTAAAATTGGTTGAGAAAATAGAAGAAGACAAGATCAAATCCAGAATTAGGACAACACAAGATAGTTAGAAAAGCTATGCCGATCAAAGGAGAAAAGACGAAGTTGGCAAAAAGGTTTTTCTTAAAGTAGCTCTAATGAAAGGAATTCTACGATTTGGAAAGAAATGAAAGTTAAGACCAAAATTCATTGCCAGTTCGAGATTCTTAAGAAAATTGGAAAGGTGGCATATCGTATGGCATTGGCAACTAAGTTCTCGATAGTGCACGACATATTGCACGTTTCAATTTTAAGAATTTATGTGCATGACCCTACTGATTTGGTAAATTATCAATTGTTGGAGGTGCAAAGTATTATGACTTGTGAAGAGGCATCATCGGTTGTTCTAGATAGAAAAGACTATATTTAGAAAAACTGGGAAGTCCCTTTAGTTAAAGTTTAGTGGGGGTAGACACCAAGAAGATGATGTCACCTGGGAATTAGAATAAGACGTCTTAGCTAAGTACCAGACCTCATAAACCAAGTTAAATTTCGAGTACGAAATTATTTAAGTGGACATGGTAGTAGATAAAGGAAAAAATTTTCATTTATAATTTTCCAAAAACAAAATATATTAATAAAAATTTTCCATGCTAGTCCTTATTTTTAGTCCAAAAATTGATCAGTTAAGCTACATAAAAACCGATTTCTTTTAGCTCAAAGCCTCAAATTTTTTAGCCCAAAGTTTCACGTGTAGAATGCCCAAAACCCAGTTCATTTCAGCCCCAAAATTCAGTCAAGAAACCCACCCCCGCAATGATTTGCCAACTATTCATTTACCACCACTTAACGACCGCCCAAGCAGCTCCATAACTACCCCACTACTTCTCCTCCCATCCTTACTTTTCAGCCATCAAACTAACTGAATCTATCCTCCTTTTGTGCCCCAAGTATTCGGTCCCTACCTGGTTTATTTATTCCACAAAAATTAGCCATTAAGTTAAGCAAAAACACCCCACTTTTCCTAACGTTTACCTCAATTCAACTATCCCCCCCCAAATTCAATCCCAAATATCAGCACCTATAGTCCCAACTCCCGTAACTTTTTAGTCACATAAATTCCAGCAATTTCCCTTAGATTTATCTCTAGTTTCCGCCCTTATGTTTTCCCAGCTATCTGTTTTATTTTATTCTCTCCTTTTTCCAACAATAAACCTCATTTATTTCTTCCAAAATCAGAAACAAAAAAAAAATACTTTTGTTTCTCCCTAGAATCCCTTTCCCCCTCGGCCTTGTACTCTCTTTTCTTGAATTTTTCTCTTAACTCCTCCACACTTTTTTTTTCTTTCCCCAGTTTCAGCGTCTAGATTTTCTCTGTGTCCACACTAAATTTTTCCCAAACACACCCTTTCATGCTCATTATTACAAAAATAAATAAAGCATGTGTTCGGGTTTTTTGAAATGTGTAGTGACAATTTATTCTCCATCACAACTTCAATCGAAAAATCTATTTTGAGGTAGTTTTATACAACATAAATTATATGTTTTCATGAACTTTAATTTGAGAAATTATTGCATCACATATGCCATGTTAAATGTTTTGACTTCGCCATGCCGCGTTGGATATATTTTATTTACCTATAGTGGTTAGAGCACATTTTTTTATGAGACTTTATGTTGGTAATTACCTATAATGTTAGTGATTGAAGGTAATCACCTAAAAATTTATGTTCGGGATTTGGGTGGTAAATGGAAAAATGAATTTCCATTAGTGGAGTTTGCGTATAACAACAATTTCCAAGCTACTATAGGCATGGCACCATATGTGGCACTTTATGGTCATCAATGTCGTTCGCCAATTTGTTGGGATGAGGTTGGCAAAAGGACAATTTTTTGTCCAAAATCGGTTGAGAAAATAGTAGAAGACAAGATCAATTCTAAAATTAAGACAACGAAATATAGTCAAAAAGTTATGCCGACCAAAGGAGAAAAGACCTAGTTCGAAGTTGGCGAATTTTTTTTTTCTTAAGGTTGCTCCAATGAAAGGAATTCTATGATTTGGAAAGAAATGAAAGTTCATGCCAAAATACATTGCCCGTTCGAGATTCTTGAGAAATTTGGAAAGGTGGAATATCTTCTGGCATTGCCACCTGAGCTCATGATAGTGCACGACATATTGCACGTTTCAATTTTATGAAAGTATGTGCATGACCCTACTCATTTGGTAAATTACCAGTCATTGGAGGTGCAAAATATTATGACTTGTGAAGAGGCGTTTGTGGTGGTTCTAGATAGAAAAGTCTATTTTTGAAAAACTGGGAAGTCCGTTTAGTTAAAGTTTAGTGGGGATAGACACCAAGATGATGAAGTCAAATGGGAAATAAATGAAGACGTCTTAGCTAAGTACCCGACCTTCGTTTATAAATTTCGAGGATAAAATTATTTTAAGTTGAGAGGGTAATAGATACTGTAAAAAAATTTCATTAATAATTTTCCAAAAATAAAATATATTAACAAAATTTTTCCATGCTAGTCCTAATTTTTAGTCCAAAAACCGATCTGTTAAACTACATAAAAACCGATTTTTTTATTGCTCAATACCTCTTTTTTTATAGCTCAAACGTTTCACTCGTAGGCTGCCCAAAACTTGGTTCATTTCAGCCCCAAGATTCAACCAAGAAACCCACCCCCACAATGATAAGCCAATTATTCATTTACCACCACTTAACGACCACCCAAGCAGCTCCAAAACTACCCCACTACTTCACATTTCCTTATTTTTCAACCATCAAACTAAGTGAATCTATCCTCCTCTTGTGCCCCATGTATTCAGCTCCTACCTGGTATATTTCTTCCACAAAAATTAGCCATTAAGTTAAGCAAAAACTCCCCACTTTTCCTAACATTTTAGGCCTCAATTCAACTATCCCCCCACCCAATTTCAATCCCAAAAAATAGCCCCTATAGACCCAACTCCCATCACTTTTCAGTCACATAAATTCCAACTATTTCCCTCATATATTTCTCCAATTTCGACCCTTAAGTTTGCCCATCTATCTATTTTATTTTATTCTCTCCTTTTTCCAACAATAAACCTCATTTATTTCCCCAAAATCAGCCACAAAAACCAAGAAAAATACTTTTGTTTCTCTCTAAAATCCCACTCCCACTTGGCCTTTTACTCTCTTTTCATGATTTTTTCTCGGCACTTAACTCCTCCACACTTTTTTTTTTCTTTCCCCAGTTTCAGCCCCTAGATTTTCTTTCTGTCCACACTAATTTTTCCCAAACATACCCTTTCATGCTCATTATTACAAAAAAGAAAGAAAGCCAGCGTTCGGGTTTTTGGAAATGTGTAGTGACAATTTATTCTTCATCACAACTTCAACCAAAAACTCTATTTCGAAGTAGTTTTATACAACATAAATTTATGTTTTAATGAACATTAATTTGATAAATTATTATGTAACTAATATGCCATGTTAAATGTTTTGACTTCGCCATGCCACGCTGGATATATTCAATTTACCTATAGTTATTAGGGTACGTTTTGTGATGGAAGTTTATGTTGGTGATTGAATGAAATTATCTAGAATGTTAGTGATTGAAGTTAATCACATAAAAAATGTATGTTTCGGATTTGGATGTTAAATGAAAAAATGAATTTCCATTGGTGGAGTTTACGTATAACAACAATTTCCAAGCTCTATTGGCATGGCACCATATGAGGCACTTTATGATTGTCGATGTTGTTCACCAATTTTTTGGAATGAGGTTGGTAAAATGACAAGTTTGTGTCCAAAATTGGTTGAGAAAATAGTAGAAGACAAGATCAATCCAGAATTAAGACAGCGAAAGATAGTCAGAAAAATTATACCGGCCGAATGAGAAAAGACTCAGAGTTTGAAGTTGTCGAAATTTTTTTTCTTAGGGTTGCTCCGATGAAAGGGATTCTATGATTTGGAAAGAAATGAAAGATAAGACAAAAATTCATTGCCCGTTCGAGATTCTTGAGAAAACTGGAAAGGTGGCGTATCATCTTGCATTGCCACCTGAGCTCTCGATAGTGCACGACATGTTGCACGTTTCAATTTTAAGAAAGTATGTGCATGACCCTACTCATTTGGTAAATTACAAGTCGTTGGGGGTCCAAAATATTATGACTTGTGATGAGGCGTCTACGGTGGTTCTAGATAGAAAAGTCTATATTTTGAAAAACTGGGAAGTCCATTTAGTTAAAGTTTAGTTGGGTAGACACCAAGAGGATGATGTCACCTAGGAAATAGAATAAGACTTCTTAGCTAAGTTCCATAAATCAAGTTAAATTTCGAGGACGAAATTATTTTAAGTAGAGAGGGTATTAGATACAGAAAATAATTTTCATTTATAATTTTCTAAAAATAAAATATGTTAATAAAAATTTTCCATGCTAGTCCTAACTTTTAGTCCAAAAACCGATATGTTAAGCTCCATAAAAATCGATTTCTTTTAGCTCAAAACCTCACATTTTTAAGCCCAAAAGTTTCACCAGTAGGCAGCCTAAAACTCGATTCATTTCGGCCCCAAAATTCAGCCAAGAAACCCTCCCCCACAATGATCAGCCAACAATTCATTTACCACCACTTAACGACCACCCAAGCGGCTCCAAAACTACCCCACTACTTCTCCACCTTTCCTTACTTTTCAATTATCAAACTAACTGAATTTATCCTCCTCTTGTGCCTCAAGTATTCGGCCCCTATCTAGTATATTTCTTCCACAAAAATTAGCCATTAATTCAAGCAAAAAATCACCACTTTTCCTAACATTTTATGCCTCAATTCAACTATCCCCCCCACCTATTTCAATCCCGAAAATTAGCCCCTAAAGTCCCAACTCCCATCACTTTTCAGTCACATAAATTCCAACAATTTTCCTCAGATTTATCTCCAGTTTTGTCCCTTAAGTTTTCCCAGCTATTTGTTTTATTTTATTGTCTCCTTTTTCCAACAATAAACCTTATTTATTTTCCCCAAAACCAGCCACAAAAACCCAGGAAAATACTTTTGTTTCTCCCAAAAATCCCACTCCCACTCTGCCTTTTACTCTCTTTTCTTGATTTTTTCTTGGCACTGAACTCCTCAACATTTTCTTTTTTTCCCCCAGTTTCAGCCCCTAGATTTTCTTTCTGTCCACACTAATTTTTCCCAAACACTCCCTTTCGTGCACAATATTACAAAAAATGAAAGAAAGCAGGCGTGCGGATTTTTGGAAATGTTTAGTGACAATTTAGTCTCCATCACAACTTCAACCGGAAAATCTATTTTGAGGTAGTTTTATACTACATAAATTATATGTTTTCATGAACTTCAATTTGAGAAATTATTAAGTAACTTAAGTTCCATGTTAAATGTTATGACTTAGCCATGCCAGGTTGGATATATTTAATTTACCTAGAGTGGTTAGGGCACATTTTATGATGGAACATTATGTCGGAGATTGAAGAAAATTTCCTAGAATGTTAGTGATTGAAGGTAATCACTTAAAAATTTAAGTGATGCCACTTACCAAATTTATGTTGTTCCTTAAGAATGTTATGGCGTTTGGCATTTCATTTATGATTGAGTGTAATTTTCTAAATTGCAATAGGTGTCGCCACAATTTATTTGACCATCTAATAGTGGTCTAAAAATAATGATATTTTAACTGTAGGTAGTTGGCAAAGTTGAATTTTTAGAAACACGACTCAGCAGTTCTATCTTCGAATTTCCAAAATGGAAACATAAATACAAATTCAATTTTCTTTCATTTAAGAATACTAAAAACAAAATCAACGTTGTACTAAATTTACATCATTAATGGCTCGATTATATCGACCCCATCGACCCCAAAACAAAAATAAATTATGAAACTACGCCACTTCCTTCACAGTCGCTACTCTATGCTGTCACACCAATGACAACCGTATCAATCTGGAGATTAAATCAATTTAATGTGGGTATTTCCAAAGAAACATTCAATAAAAATTACACTAACATAAGAGAAATTTATACAAAATTAATATACGACATGCATTCACTTAGACATACATAGAAAGAAGATAGTTCAGGTAACCAATTCCACATGAAATCATAAGTGATTACCTTCAATCACAACATACTTAAGTGATTACCTTGAATCACTATCATAATGTTCCATCATTAATCATTGAGCGTCGCATAAAATTTATGTATCATTTCTCCAAAAATAAAATTCATGAAACTTACTTTAAGTGGTATAAGAAACTACCTTGTAAATATTGAAGCCTTGTTGAGTTGAAATATGAATGAGAATAGACTATTTCTTTTCCTCAAATTAATTTCATGCCTTTGCCCTTTTGATTAACAAAATCCACATGTTTTAACTGGCTAAAAATATGATACAACAGGGCAGAAACTGGAGGAGAAATATGACACCAAGTTGGTGAATTTGAAGGTACTAAAACTAGAATGAAAAATAGGTCTTGCTGGCCGAGTTTTGATAATAAAGAAAGGATAAAAAGATGAAGTAAAATAAGGTGTAGAGTGCTTACTGCTAGGGCTGAAATGTAAAAGGAAAGAGAGGAAATATATGGAATAAAATTCGAGTATGGCAGGCAAGTTGCTGGGGCTGAAAATAAAAGAGAAAAAGAGGGCTGCTGATTTTGGGTACTGAAAAGAGAAAGATGGGAAGATTGTGATCTGAGTGAGATAGAAAAGAGAGAATGAAGGAGAATTTCTGCTAGAAAAATGACTTGCTGGAAATGGAATTGGGACTTGAATTAAATGGTGTTGATGAGTGATTTGGGGGGCCAAAGTTTGGAATGAATGGAAGGGAACTACTTGTCAATTTTTTGGTGGGAAATAGAGGGCTCAAATAAGCTTCTTGGGTGGTTGAATAGTGCGGGAAAACAAGGGAAAATGTGGATGGTTTTCATCTTTAAGGAGAGGTGGATAATTGGTGCCGAAAAAGGAAAAAGTAGGCTAATTAATGGGAAAAGAAGGACGTTTTCGGCTAGGTTTAGGTGCATCTTGGGGAAAGGTTTTACTGTGAAGATTGAGGGCAGTTTGGTTGCATTTTTAGTGGGTTGGAAGGTGCTGAAATGGAAGGAAGATGGGCTGAGAAATGCAGGGTAACATAGGCAGTTTTCACCTGGTCTTGGGGGCTGTTTGGAGTTAACTTATGGTACGGATTAAGGGACTGTTTGGGTGATTATCTGGAAGTGCATAAGGGACTGTTTTGGGGTGATGTTTTTCTAGAAGTAAGGTGGACTAGGTTTTGGGCTATATTTGAGAGAATAAATTGGCTGAAAAATGATTGACACTAAGCTAATTAAATTAACCGAAAAAATGGAATTTTGTTATTTTTTAAATTTAGCCCGTTGGTCTAAAGTTAACCCAAAATTAACTCAAGAACAAAAAATATTCGGGTTAAAAAAATTTAATTAGTTTCGGTGATAAATAATGCATTTCATGTTCGTCACCTAAAATATAAGTGAAGAACGTGCAAAAATTTACCCGACTAAAATATTTTAAATCGTACTAGGAAGTTCGTTGCAATGTCAAAAGTTAAAATTTTATTTCCTTGAAATTAAACGACAAAAAAAAAAAAAAAAAAATTGGTCGCTAGAACCCTCTCCAATTAAAATAATTTCATCCTTGAAATTTAACTTACTTAGTTTACGGGGTCCTGGGTACTTAGCTACGACATCTTCTTCTCTTTCCCAAGTGACCTCATCCTCTTTGTGCCTACCTCACTGAACCTAGACTAAAATGAACTTCCGATTTCTCATAACATGGACTTTTCTCTCTAGAACCACTGCAAAGATTTTCTCATAAATCATATCATTTTATACATCTAGCGACACTAATATAGCACATTCGTAGGATCATACACATACTTCTTTAATATTAAAACATGGAATACTTCGTGCAATGTTGTGAGTTCGGGAGGCAATGTCAGATGACACGCCACATTTTCAATTATTTCAAGAATCTTGAATGGGCCGATGAACAATGGTCTCAACTTCCCTTTCATACCATAACGCAGTATTCTTTTCCTCGGGGCTACTTTCAGAAGAAAAAAAATTTCGCCGACCTCAAAATCTAATTCTTTTCTTCATTGGTCAGCGTAAACTTATCAGATGGTCTTGCACCGTATTAATTCTGGACATGATCTTGTCTATCACTTCCACTATTTTCTCAACTAACTCTGGACCCAAAATTCTTCTTTCGCCAACTTTATCCCAACAAATTGGCGAATGACATCAACGACCATATCGTGTCTTATATAGTGCCATATCAATAGTAGCTTGCAAACTATTGTTCTAAGCGAACACCACGAACGGTAGATGACTTCTCCATTTGCCACCCAATTCCAAGACGCATGCTTTCAACATATCCTCAAGTATTTGAATTGTTTTTCTGATTGCCTATTAGTTTGATGATGATAAGTTGTACTAACTTTCAATTTAGTTCCCAAAGTTCCTTGAAGGATTTTCCACAAGTTTGGGGTAATCCTCGGGTCTCTATCCAATACAATAGATGCTGGTACTCTATGAAATCGGACAATTTCCCTGACATAAAATTGTGCTAGCTGCTCCAAGCTGAAATTCATTCGGATCGATAGAAAATGAGCAAATTTTGTCGAACAATCTACTACAACCTAGATGTCATCATGACCTCTTGCCAATCTAGGAAAACCTACAACAAAATCTATTGCGATTTTCTTCTATTTCTACTCCGGTATAATCATTAGATGTAATGGCCATGGAGGCCTCTAATATTCAGCCCTCACTAGCTAACACACCAAGCATTTTTACATAAAACGAGCTATAACTCCTTTCATGATTTTTCACCACAATGTATTATGTAAATCCTTATACATTTTGATTCTTCATGGATGTGCAGCATAATGAGCGGGATGACCTTAGATAAAATTTCATTCATCATACCTTCATCTTTAGGCATGCATAACCGACCTTTGAACATCAAAGCTTTGTCCTAAGCTATTCTAAATTATTTCTTCTTTCAGTTCCCACGTCAGCCCTCATCTTTTCCAAAAAGGGATCATCATTCTGAGCTGCCACAATTCTATCTCTGAATGTCGGCTTAAAGTCAAACTTGCTATCAATTTAGATGCCTGCACTGGCGGCACTAAAACTTCTATTCTCAATTTCTCAAAATCCTTGATCAAGTTATCTTGTTTTGATTTCAATGTAGACAACTGACCCATATTTTTTCTGTTTAGAGCATCCACGACTACATTACCAATTCCAACCAACGTTGTTGTCTCATATTCAATTCCTTCTGGATGAAGAAGTACTTGAGACTTTTATGGTCGGCATAAATCTCACACTTGCTTCAATGAAGGCAATGACTCCAAATTTTTAAATCGTGAACTACCGCCACATGTTCAAGATCATGCATCAGATAGTTCTAATCATGCTATTTCAACTGCCTTGAAGCATAAGCTATCACCTATCCATGTTGCATCAATATACAACCCAAATCGAGTTTTGACCCAGCACTGTAAATTACGTAGCTTTCTGAACCTTCGGGTAAAGCTAGCACTTGTGGTGATACTAGCTTGTCTTTTAACTTCTGAAAACTCTGTTCACACTTTTCAAACTAGGGAAACTTAACACCCTTTTGAGTCAACTTCATCATAGGACCAGCTATTTCGGCTAAACCTAGAAAGCTTATCACTTCTCCAACATTCGACGATGCCAACCTCAACCTTTGATGGATCTACTTTAATTTCTTTAGCCGTTACAACATGATGAAGAAATCCTACATAGTCCAGCTAAAATTCACATTTCTTGAATTTGGCAAACAACTTTTCTCTTTGCAAAGTCTCCATTACTGTCCTCAGATACTCTTAATAGTGCTAGGGATTTCTTGAATAAATTAGAATATCATCAATGAACACAATAACGAACCGATCTGAATATTGATGAAAGACTCGGTTCATCTAATCCATAAATACCGCATGAGCATTCGTCAATCCAAAGGGCATTACTATGAACTCCATAATGCCCATGGCGAGTTTAGAATGCTGACTTCGTATATTTGATGGCCTGATCTTCAATTGATAATAGCTTGACATCTAGTCTATATTTAAAAATTTTGAAGCACCATTCATTTGATCAAATAAATCTTTGATTCTTGAAAGGGGATACTTATTCTTGATCGTCAGGTTATTCAGTACATGGTAGTCGATAGACATTCTCATCAACCCATCTTTCTTCTTCTCAAGGAGAACTGGGGCTCTCTACGAAGAAACATTATGTCTATTAAATACTTTATCCAGCAGTCCCTCCAATTGCATTTTTAACTATTGCAATTCTTTTGGTTCCATCCAATATAGAGCCTTTGACATGGGTGCAGCTCCAGGTATCACTACTATTATGAATTCCACATGTCTATTTATTCTCAAACTATAGGAACATTGTCCATGAATAATTCCTCGGATGAGGTGTCAGTGAGATTGACAAGAAACCCTTGACAATCTCGCTTCTTTAGCAACTTCTCTACTTACAAAACTAAGAAATGACAAGAAAGTTCTTTAATCTTTGACCCATAAAATTTAGACTCCTCTCCTGATTTTTAAAAGATTGCTTCCTTTTCAAAGCATAAAATGGTAACGCGATTACTGCTGTCAGAACTAGCCTATCAAAATCTATTTGAACAGCTCTAGCTAATTTATCTATATCTATAGTTCCTTCTAATGGCATACTAACTTCTAGTATACTATCTATTTTCTAACATGAAATATTAATCTTAGCTAGGCATGCATCAGATATAAACAAATGCGTCGTGCCAGAATCAATAAGAACGTAAACAGGTACGCTAGAGACAGTTAACATATCTGTAATAAGTTCCAAATTTTGGACGGCCTTTTCATGAGACATGGCAAAAACTTTGGCTTTTCTGTTTTTCGCTTGATCATTAACATTTGTCGGCAATGCCCGACACTACGACACAAAGTAACCTAGGTCACCATATTGATAGCAGACATTCTTGCCAACGTAGCAATCACGACCATGATTCTTATTACATTTAAGGCACTAAGGATTGTGATTATTCGACTATTCCTGTTGGGAGCCTGATTCTTTCTTTTAAATTGACCCACATTTCAATTTCTATTCTGATTTGGCCATTTTCTCTTTCCCAAGTCATTTTGTTGGCCTTCAACTTTTATCTTTAAACCCGAGAAGGACATGTTTTAAACCCTTTTTACCATTGCTTTGAAAGTAGGAAGCTCATAATAACTAACAATCGGTCTGATTTCCAAACACAACACTCTTTCATAACGTATTGCCTTCAATAATTTAACACTAGCCAAATACGGAGCATAGCATTATAGTTCTTCAAATTTTTGCTCATACTCGGTGATTTCCATATCTCTTTAACTAAATGAAAGAACTCCGACTCCTTGTAGTCTCCAAGAGCCTGTGGAAAATATTTTTCCATTAGCTAGGCCAATCAACATAAACTCGAGACAAAGAACCATATGATGTTCCAAACAAAATATATATAAAAAAATTTCTCGATTGTTCACTACAATTCATCAGCTACAAGGGAATCCTTTCCACCATCGAAGGTAGGAGGGCGGTACCGACATAATTGTTCTATCATCGGCACAGATTATCGTTCCCACGAAGACTATTTTATTTAGATACTAGCTCAATTAATCATAATCCTAATCTATTGAAAATAATTTGAAATACGTTTATTTGAACAATTATCATATAACTATTAATTTAAGAAAACAGTGTGATTACATATGTGAACAGGTCGTGATACTTGGAAAAGCTACCCGTGTATTCATGGCACCGACAATGGAAAACGCACAACCTAGGAATGCGATCGCTGCTTTAAGCTGATTTGGCCAATCAAAATAAAGAAAGCCGATCATGAAACTCAACCGGTCACAAATATCATGAATTTATTAAATATGATGATTAAAGTGTCGGGATTCACGAATTCACCATAGTTATCATCCAAAATATCTCCTCTCAAGTTTTTTTCCCAACGTTGTACTCGGTCGAATTCACGAATTTAACCAAATTTACCTCTCTCAAGTTCAAATTAGTCATATCTAATTAAGTCAACTCACTATATCTCTATATGAAGTTAGAATAATCCTTAATTAGATGCATTAAATTTCATAAGAATTCAATTTAAGACCGCAACAATAACAAAAGCGTATCTCTACCCTTTATCCAATTGTCGAATTTTACTACATGGTCTAGATTAATAACTTGCCTCTCGGTTTGTTACAATCCCCAATTCAATGAAATAGTGGCCAATTATTCCAAGCATTACGAGAAGAGTTAACTCAACACATATTCAAAACTTGAGAATTGAAATTGAAGAATCTAAACTAAGTTACATCGTTCATCCCAACTATAGTTTAGTTACACATCTTAAAAGAATAAAAACAAAAGAAGATAATATAATACATAACCGGGATTGAAGCGAAAACAAAAAATAGATGAAAATCTTGCACCAAGAATCTTTCTCTTCCTTCCAAAGTTTGAATCCCTAGCTTGATTCATGTAATTTTGGCCTCTCTAATTTGTCTTCATTCTTGTATATGGTTCCTCCCTTCGTTTAAATCATAATATCTATTTATATGTCCAAAACCCTAATTTAATGTAGAAGTTGTGTCCCAAAAGAAATACCAAACTATAATTTGACTAAAAGAAGGAAACTATAATTCGGGTCATGAAAAGCCCTTGCGATTACAAGATTATGTCTGATTCAATGCTTTTTTCTCCTTTGAACCTTGCTATCACAAAGTTAATGGACCTTGCGATCGCAAACGCCAAAACTCCTTCAATTTTGCGGCTTATTTCCCTTTTATTTGCACGATAAGTATTTCTTCTTTCCAATATCTCCACTTTAATCCCTAGATTTCATCTTTTATTTCAATTTCATCCTCTTTTATTTGCATCCTAAGTCCTTCAACTTTTGAATGTTTGCAAGTTGGTCTCCATATTTCTAGTTTTATTTCAATTTAGTCCTTTTCGCCAATTTTGCTCAAAATACCACCAAACACAGATTTTCACCTACAATAATAAAATCAACAGATAATTAAGTGTAATTAAACTCAAAAGCACTCACAGTGGTCCACTTTTGATAGTCTAGATAAGTGTAAAAACAAACTTATCACACCCCTAAACTTGAACTCTTATTCGTCCTAGAACAAAACTAATTAATCACAAATACACAAATAACAAAACAAATCGAAATCAAACATAACTAAAATAACAAACACTCTACATTTTAGATAGTTTGTCACTCTGCCTCTAGTTTTTTATACTGCTCATTACTCTTGAAAAGTTTTCAAACAATGCTACTTGAAATTTTTTTTAAAACTTATTCTATGCTCTATGTGTGTGTGTGTGAGTAGTCAATCAAAAATATGATAATGCACTCTGTTGGTGGCATCCCGACTCTCAATGGTCTAATTTTCCTTTCCTACTCGTTACTTGTACTCCCCAATGTTTTCTCTCAAACCCGGGGTTTATGTTGAAAGTTGTTCTCAATTCACTCATTATTCTTCCTCTCATGTTTGGTTAGACCTAGCCAATGATAGCAACTACCTAGGTATGTGATGATTTTCCTATTATTGAGTGTTTCAATCGAAAATCTTCCACTAGGTAAGTCAAACCCACTAGTTATCTAAATCCTCAAGTTATAATCACAAAAGCTCAATCTTGCAAGTTTTTGCATCTTTTGTTCAAAGGACTTGCTTTTCTTTTATTGCTTTTCACTTTTTTTTTCTCTTATATGTAGAACCTCACTCTTTTAAGCTTTCTAGATGACACTTGTAGCAAGCTTTAGGTCGATGGCTCATAGATTTTACAACTCTTAGAGCATCGGATTTTTAAAAGCCCGTAGGGCTTTATCACTCAAGTGAAAAAGTCTATGAAAAGAGGCATAAGATAACGTAATTGCAAAGTCCTTTTTGTGCATGAATTTATATTCGGGAATAGATTCTTGGTATTCGGTCATCACCTAACTTCCATTTGTTAGCCAAAAAACACTTCTCACCAATATTCAACATACCACACTCCTACATAGTTACTCCCACAGCTCAACCAAATCCAAACTATTTGTTCAATTGGTTAAGTGATTGAGTTGTATATATGGTATTTGTTTACTCGTTCTAGTTCCACTTGGCAACCAATTGCATTCTACAAGTACAACCAACCTACAAAATGAACATCATGACTATCGTGTTCATTAACGATCAAACATGGATAAGTTTATGAAAATAATAAAACAAGCAGCATTCCTGTATACTAGTCATGAATTAAAATAGTTGCAAAACAATCACGTAATTAGTTGGAAAGGCTATCTAACAACACACAAGCATGTATTTCAAAATTAAATTTTTTTAGTTTGAAAAAAAAAATATTAACCTGAAATGTTTTGCTCACCCCTAAACTTAGAATAAATATTGTCTCAATGTTTTTTTATGCAATACAAACAGAAAGAAGATAAGGGGATATCGAACTTCCCTAGTTTGATGTTCGAAGATGGAGTGCTTCTAGCAAACTTGGACCATGGATGTCTCCTAGATTCACCTGCAATTAAGCACATTAGATTTTAAAATTTGAAATATGTGATGTCTATACAATGAATGAGATGTCTTGATTTGTTGGGACGAAGATTAATCTATCCTAAAAAAAGTGAATCTTTCTAAATATGCAAGATACAACCTAAGATAAAATTCAGTAGCTCAGCTAAAAACTACGAAAATAAACTACAAATCAAAAATGGGATAGAAAATGGGTTGCCTCCCATTAAGCGTTCGGTTTAGAGTTTCGAGCTCGACTTTTCATAAGTATCACTCATGGAGTCTCGAATTAGGATTTGGAATTCTTGCATTGCTTGCAATTACCGACTTTCCAAGACTTCTTCTTTGCTCTCCATTTTTTAAATTGACCATTTTTATTTTTGATTGCTCCAACTTGTCCACCTACCTCCACATCCGATTTGCACTTTCTTGGCTAATTTTCACCACTTCATCAACTCTAAAGCGCCATTGAGGTCGAGTGGTTGTCCAGGTACAGTGTACATAAACATCAATAAGTGTTCGACCTGTCGTTAGGAATGGTCGGCCCAATATTATTGGCATATCCCAATCCTCTTCGATATCAAGGACAATGAAGTCAATTGAGAATATAAAATTATCCACCTTGATGTGCACGTTCTCAACCACACCTTGATGAGTACATCCTCCACCGGGTTTGAAGCGAAAACAAGAAATAGATAAAGATCTTGCAGCAAGAATCTCTCTTCGTTGCAAAGTTTGAAACCCTACCTTGATTCATGTAAATTTTGCCTCTATAATCTCTCTTCATTCTTGTATATGGTTCCTCCCTTTGTTTAAATCATAATCTCTATTTATATGACCCAAAACTAATTTAATGTAGAAGTCGATTTCCAAAAGAATTACCAAATTAGAATTTAACTAAAATAAGAAAACTAATATTCTAGTCACGAAATGCCACTGCGATCACAAGGGAAAAATTTCGACGATCGCAAGGTTATGTCTTACTCAATGCTGTTTGTCTCACCTTGAACTTTGCTATTGCAATGACCAGAACTCTTTCAATTTTACAGCTTAAGTCCCTGATTATTTGTGCGATAAGTCCTTTATCTTTCTAATATCTCCACTTTAGTCCCTAGATTTCTTCTTTTATTTCAATTTCATCTTCTTTTACTTGTATCCCTAGTCCTTCAACTTTTAGATGTTTGCAAGTTGGTCTCCATATTTCTACTTTTATTTCAATTTATTCCTTTTCGCCAATTTTGCTGAAAACACCACCAAACTTGGATTTGACCTATAATAATAAAATCAACACATAATTAAGTATAATTAAACTCAAAAGCACTCACAATGGTCCACTTTTGACGGTCTAGATATGTATAAAAACACACTTATCATTGCGCTTGTCGGTGCCATTTCCAGTATGATAAACAAAATCAAAAGAATTTGTAATCCATCGAAACATATACCATACACAATGATATAAATATCTAAAGGGCCATCGACAAAAGAAAATTAAATAATAACTTTTATAATTAAATAATCCGTCGAGAAGTACAAAAAACAAACTAAAAGCATCTAGCGTTAAATAGTGATAAAGTAACTCTACATGCATGCTGAATTAAAGACTGAAAAAAGAAATCATTTGTCTACTAATGCTACTAATATGGTATCTCTATGCATCGCCATCATTTATCCAACCTCCGTGTACTCTAGTCCTCTTCGGTCATGGAACATCTTTATATGGGGTAACACAAGACTTGGCATTGGACTCCTTATCAAGAGCCTCTTCCGAGTCCTCCTCGAGATCTTCCTTGACCTCTACAACTAGCTCAGCCTCAATAACTAGGACAGGCTGAAGTACGAGCTCAATAGAGCAGGCTGATGAATGGGGTGTGGACCCCCACCATATAGACTATACTCCTTCTGGTGTATAATGAGCTCATCACAATATACGTCATACTTTACCTCTAGGTGGTAGACCTCATCTAGGTCTCTTAGAATCTCCATGGAAACTGACTATTCCGGGTCAATTAGTGAATCAACTAGATGAGCAATGGACTCTGCATCGGTTGTCACCAAGTTGTAGTTCATCACCCTAGAACGTGGTGCTCTATATCTACCGACATGATGGGCAATCGACCCTTCAGGATTCTTAGCAAACTATATGTAATAATTCCTTGCTGCCTTGCCATGTTCTAGATAGTACTCACTTGGTGAAACCATGTCTGAAATACCAATTATGAAGAGTCCGATTAAGTGGATTTCTATAATCTTTTAATTAAATTATGAGGACTAAAATAAACTTCTGAAATACCAATTATGAAGAGTCCGATTAAGTGGGTTTCTATAATCTTTTAATTAAATTATGAGGACTAAAATAAACTTTCATTAAATTTGGTCACATTTTTTACAACATTTATGGTGCAAAAGTAAATATCCACATTTAAATTTCAACTCAACCAAACATTTTATCATAATTGAAACGAATATAAAATTTCATAAATACAAGTTTACCATATGTCGTACTTAAACATAAAACTTCTCAAACCTTATTTACTCCAGAGCTGGCGTAGCGCTACGATAGTGAGTAGCGACACTTAAAAATCTTTAAATAAAATTTGACGACTCCAAATAAATTTTTTCATGCCATTGAATGGTTTTAAAGTTATTGTAATAGATAAATTATAAATATATCAACCACCACTAGTTTGACTAAAAAATTCAAAGTACACAAAAATTTAAGACATTTCAAATTCAAAGGCAAAAAAGCTGAATTTTCATAAACATGACTCAACAATTACATCTTTGAATGTCCAAAATTATTAAAAACACAATCAATGTTGTACTAACTTTACATCATTAATGGCTCATTTATATCGACGCCAAAATAAAAATAAAATATGAAACTGCGACACTGCATTTACGGTCGCTACTCTACGCCGTCGCACCAATGCCAACCATTTCAATATGAAAATTTAACCATTTAGGGTGAGTATTTCAAAAGAAACATCAACATCAAATTATAATAACATAAGAGAAATTTATATGAAATTAATAAGCGCATTCCATTCACTTAAACATACCTACAACAACATAATTTCGATATGAGATTGCCTTCAATCACAACATACTTTAGTGATTCACTATCATAATGTTACATCTTTAATCATTAAACATGGCATAAAATGTACGTATCATTTCTCCAAAAATAAAATTCATGAAACTTGATTTTAGTATAAGAAACTACTTTGCAAATATCGAAGTCTTGTTGAATTGAAATGTGAATGATAATTGACTGTTTTTTTCCTCAAATTAATTTCTTGCCTTTTCCCTTTTGATTTAAAAAACCGGTACGCTTTAAGTGGATAAAAATATGATGCAACCGGAGGGAAAAAATAAAGCAAGTTGCTGAATTTTGATGTCCTAAAACTGGAGCAAAAAAGGGGTCTTGCTAGCTGAGTTTTGAGTGGAGAAGGGAGAAAAAATGAAGCAAAATAAGGTGTTGAGTGCTTACTGCTGGGGTTGAAATGTATAAGGAATGAGAGGAAAAATATGCAATAAAATTCGAGTGTAGCTGGCCAGTGTTGGGGCCGAAAATAAAAGAGAAGAAGAGGGCTACTGGACTTTGATTTTGGGGACTGAAAAGGAGAAGTTGGGAAGATTTTTGTGATTTGAAATGAGATAGAAAAGAGGGAAAATGAAGTTGTTGAGATTTATCAATACAAGAGTCATATGTGTGATTTCTATTAAGTCGATCTTATATGGCAGTTGTTGGCTCAAATATTTGACCATGTAAGAACATTGACAAGTATAAGTATATAGTTAGGGATGACAAAAAGTCCAAACCTCACCTTGACTTTTATTTTTTATATTTATTAAATTTATATAATATTTAAAAAATAAATATAATAATATTAAATAAATAAATGGGGAACACATGGCGAGAAATAGGGATATTTCAATCACGCCCCGCCTCTAGTAAATTCTTAGCGGGCCAGGGACTGAGAGGGCTACACTGGCCTGTTCCCATCCTTATTCGTAGTTCCGTGAAGAATTTAGCTTGTTGATCTTAAGATTGTTGATTATGTCTATTCAAAGCTCAACTTTTGCATCTATGAAAGCGGATATAATTTTTTGAATTTAATGTATCCTTGAGATATTGCTAATTGTTATACTTCATTTTCTTGCAATATCCCTATTAGGTGTAATAATTCTAGAGCAATTGCAACTCATTTGTGGTTAATGATGATATCTCATACGGTTAGATGAAAGTAATAATGAACATATAACAACTTGAGCTATTCCAGATAAGAATCCTTTTCAGATGGAGCAAATACTCAATGTATCAGATCCTAAAAAGCTCAAACGAGCCACCATCTTGTAACAATAATCAACGTTTTAAGACTTGGACTATCTCTCTTATAAAATTGTCATTTGAAGATGGAATTCAATATTAAAAAGTTATATATAGCTATGAGGTCCATAAATGTTGCACCACATTAAATTTATTCTCTTAAATTATTTTTTCAATTAATCTCAATTTTCGTAGTGTAATTTAAACCTGGCTTGGTATCTATGGATTAAAATGTAATATTTTTTTCGATTTTGAAGTGGACAGATCGTTAACAAGTAATATAATGATAAATAGCGTGCAGAACCTACGAGGATTCAATTTGTACGTATTTTAGTCTAATTAATAGTAGCTCTAAATTAAGGAAAATGCGATCAATTATTTGGAGTTTTATGTACTTATATCTAATTATTAACATAGACCTAATTATCCACTAAATTGTACAATTAAAATAAGCACACAAATTCTTGGACTTAATCAAATTATGAAAGGCACTCGGACTCTAAAATCCATCGCTATAATCATCAATTGCTCGGTTGCAATCAATTCTCGTTTTATGTTGACAGTCGATATTCCTTACATGTAAATTTGCTCTCTCGATACAAATTAAACCAATTCTCATCTATGACCCAACTATATCTCTATGATGGATGTGAAAAAATAAAGAATGCGACAGAAATATAGAATACCACTAAATATTGCACTAGGCAGAGAAGTATATTTATATCTCCCATTGGACTTAATGTCGTTTTTTATTTGAGCTAGATACATGTAGCACCTCTCGGCATCAACACACATCCTAAGAATTATTCTAAAATTGGCCAAATTCTAGGACAACAATTAATTCAATAACAAGAAATCAACAAAAACAAGAACTTGGATGCTAGGGGAGATCAATGATCCAATTTTAATCCATAGCCTCTCTCGATGGTCAATCGATTCTATACTTATATATGAATCTAATTATATCTAATTAAACTGGGAACATATAAATATGGATTAATTCACGAATATCATCACACAACGATTTCATAGAGAATAATGACATAGACCATCAATTATAGGACCATATGTTGTTTAATACCATGTGCTAATTTATATCGAATCTCTCGAGAGCAATATAAATCAATAGGGAATAAACATCCGATCAAGGTTGAATTTTGTGTCCAAAGTCCAGCAAAATATGCCCACAAAACTACATACAATAACTCAATTTTTGCCCCATGGAACGAACGTCCACTCTAGTGGGCTCCATCAGCGAATGATATTGAAATAGCCGTAATTTCTTGTACAAAAGTTCAAATTGTGATTCGTAAAAAGTTTGAATTGTGCTTATAATTCAATTACTTTTCCAATGGTACATCATTTTACTTGTTGATAATTTTTTACCAAACATTTTGCTCTAATTTTCCTACATGCTCTGCTCCCAAGTTTGTCAATTCGCTTCTTCGGATTTTGGGTGTTTGTTCCTTGGCTTCAACTCTTCATTATCACTCCAACACCCCTTAAAATTCTTTATTTTATATTATTTCTCATCCTTCAATGCTCGGTTCTTGATCTTCACTATGAAATATCAACTTCATCTCATTTTCTAGTCGATTTCATAAATGTAACTCGAGTTCGGGATTTCATCATACAATCACGAAAATAAATGAAAACTCAATATATATCGACTCTAAAACACTTAAAACTATACAAAAATTCTTCATTAGGGAGTCAATATAAGTGTATAAATTACAGTTATCATAATATATTGATGAGCACAATTTTAGAATACATGTTACCTGTTTGTCTTATTTTGTTAGTAATTATTCATTGATAAAAGTACTAATTAATGTCTTATTTGGATTAGGACAAATTGTGAACGACTATGAAGATTTGGGAACCAAGAAGGAAGGTTTTGAAAGTATGGGACAAAGTTTAAAGCTTTGAAGCAAAAAGGACTAAAAGTGAAAATAAAATTTGCAATGGGGACCAAATTGTAAAACTATTGAAACTTTGAGAACCAAGCATGCAAATTGAGATTGGAACAATTTTTGGCCCAATCTTACTATTTGCCATGGTCAACTATAGTTTGACCGTGGCAATCAAATTTTTTTTTTTTCAGCTCTAAATCGGGGCTTTTTCTGTCTTTTCACGTACACGAGTTTCAAGATTGATAAAATGCTATATAAAGACTGACTCTAGGTCAAATTGGGGAGGACGACCACTAGAAACAAGGGAGAAAAGTCGCGTGGCGAAGAAGACTTTTGAAAGATTTCTCCTCCTTCAATCCATGTTGGGTTCTATCAAATCTTTTGTTTTTAATTTAATTATGCTCTTCCAATTTTCTTGAGCCAAGGTAGACGATAAAACCTTATTTAAACAAAGTGATTATCTTGTTATCGTTTCAATTTCGTTTCTGGCTTTAACTTTCATGGTTCTTTATTGTTGGATTAATTAAATAAAATCTCTTTCATCTTAAATATCACATATTCTGGATAGTTAGTAATTAATTTAATTAATTCATGCTTGGTGCTTGAATTAGTTTTATTAATTTCTTTTGATTTTCCGTTATCTTGTTATCGATTTATAATACTTAGAATGTTTAGGATACAAAACCTTTGATTCTTTGTTTTCTTTTATTCGAGTTTGATATGAGAAACGCTTAAGTAATTTAAGGTCGAAGCAAAGGGGCCGATATTGGATTTTTTTTTTCTTTTGTATTTAATTGATAAATATTTCAAGATGACAATAGATTGATTTTGAGTTGTATTTTCTTTTTGAGAATTAATCAATAATTGGATAATTACTAAGTTAAACAATGGTGGATTCTATAACCTTGGTACTTTAAACAATTTGAATCTTCAACTTAACTTTTTAGCATAGTTAATTAGTCTTTAAGTTAAATCCATTCAACAAAACTCCTTTCGACCCAACTAGCCTAGAATAATGGTTAATTCAGATTAAATTAGACTTTCTTCATTGCAATCCATGTGGGATCGACCTCATTGCTGCTTTTCTGTATTCCAATAGATTCGTGCACTTGCGAGTTATTTAAAATTTGACAACATACATCAAGTTAGTGCAACGAATAATTTGTCAGTTAAGCTCTCTTCAAGATACAAACAATGTTTAAACATTTATGTTGGAATGAATGGGGTTTAAAATGGATTTTATAACCATTTATTTTCCAAATTTGAAAGACTTTTTAGTAGGTTCCATGCCTAATTATAAGTGTTAACTAGGTGGTAATTTAATTTTTTCTGCGGGATTCTTACAGCGGTATATTAAATTGGCAAAACAGATAATTGGATGGATTTGAATAAGTATACAAAGTACTAATGTTGGAAACTTTAAATAAGCTACTAATGTGTCTTTAATATGTGAGAAAGAATCACATATTGAAAGTCGTAACAAACTTTGACTAGTTTATAATGTATTTCTCTTTTCGAAGATGTCATTTAAAACATTTTCCTCTCCTAGCTATACCCTAAGATAGAAACTAGGGCCCACAAATAGCCTTGGCTAGCTACTTGGGAGCCAAAAAAGAAGTGCTTCATACCATTCATACATGAAACCTAGTTAGATGTGAATTTAGGGCATCACTAGAGAGAGACCAGATAGAACAATTAGTTAGATGTGAATTCAAGGCAACCAACAATAAGGCGGAGTATGAAGCACTCATTGCCAGACTGAACCTAGCGAAGAAAATTGAAGTCACTCGAATAAATGTTTGCAATGACTCTCAGCATATTGTAAACCAAATCCATGGAACCTCCTAGCTAAAGACAAAAGATGACATCTTACCTGGATTTAGTCAAACAACTTTGTAGAAAGTTTGATGAATTCCAAAATCACTCAAGTACCACAAACTAAAAACACCCAAACGGATGCACTAGCCAGCCTTGGGGTAGCCATGAACATAAAACAAAGAAAAGTCATCATAGTGGATTACTTGCAATGGCCAGTAGTTTGGAAACCAACCAAAGCACTGGTGAATGATGAACTTCAATAATCATGTACTAAGATGACTCCAATCATCATATACTTGGAAAATGATGAACTTTCCCAAAATAGGAGTAAGGCTTGGTAAATCATGATGAAGGGCACCAGGTATTGCATTATAGACGAGAAATTGTATAGAAGGTCCTTCTAGGCCTAGTCTCCGATGTATTGACACCACCGAGTCCAAACATGTCCTAACTGAACTTTATGAAGGTGAGTGTGGTATTCACTCTGGAGTCCGTAGCTTAGCACATCATGCACTTATCGTCAGATACTATTTGTCAACAATGTGGGTAGACTCAATTGACCATGTTAAAAGATGTAATAGATAAGAGATATTCTAATGTCTCTCATCTCCCACCAAAACGGCTCAACCCTATTTGACAACAAGTCTACATGCTCGCAGTTAGCAATATTTTTATTCTACAAGTCTACGGAATGCACAAGTAATAAAGTGGATTTTAAAGTCCAAGTATAGTAGTACCCACAGAGATTTAGACAGTCCTACACAATTAAATTAACCATAACCGAATCGATTTTACTTTTGAAGTTGGATTCCTAAAAACTAATGAAAGTATTAACTCTAAAGAATTAACTAATTATAATTTAAACAAATAAAAGATTAAGTTCACATCAAATTACTTTAAATAGGGAAACAAAGGAACTAGGATCCCGAATTCACTTATAGTAGTCAATTCTTTATCTGGATTATTGATTTTGACAACATACATTTGTTATGACAATCAATACCCCTAAGTTGTTCAACATATCTCTCAAATAAAATCAAACATATTCTTATGCATGACCCAACTACATCTCTATGATGAATGCGAATACAAAAGAATGAATCATGTTGCAATGGGTAATTAAAGATCACGTAAAGCATAGTGGTATATTTCTATCCCCTATCAGACTTTACGATAATTAAAATTATGTCTAGCCTGTTTCAATCTTTTGATAGTAAAACAAACCACAAAAGTCATACAATCATTACGTATATAATTGTAGATGAAAATAAATCAAAATTAATTTTTCAAAACTAAATTAATGCATATCGTCAAAACTCAAGTTTCCAAACTGAAGAATTAAACTACAAGTTTCATTGTAATCCTAGCACAAAAAAGATTGAGCCTAACATATCAAGAATAAGAAAACAAAAAGAAAATATAAAATCCATCGCCTGGATAAGAGGAAAACTTGAAAGAATGGATCTTAATCTTCATTCAATTTTCATTTCTTGTTTCTCTTCTTGAAATCTCACAATAATTGACAACCCTAAAATAATATTCTTCTTCCCCATTTATAACCGTCCTCCATATCCCAAAAGATCCCTAAAAATCCTCAAAATCTTCGCTCAAAAAGTTTCCTAATTGAAGTCAAACTAAAAAAATACAAAAATTCTGCTGTTGTAAAATGCACTGGGTGATTGCCTAGGTAAAACAAAAAAGTTTCTTCTTAATAGGAGTGGAGCTGGGGCTAGGCGCTCGCCTAGCTTAAATGTTTTATTATGTGCCAGTTAGTTATCCAACTTTGGATTTTGGGTTCTTTAGTCCCTAGTACTTCAATAACCTCCATTGTGGTCCTTCAAGCTTCAATTGAGTGCAATTTGATCCTCGTACTTCCTAAACATCTTCCAATTTGTTTCTCTTTCCATCAATTCTTCTCAACTTTCTTATAAACGGGTTCAAAACTGAAATAGAAATAAATATACACTAAATTAATTAGAAAACCTATAAATTAACGAGACACAAGCTTAGTAATAAAGTCTGAATAAGTGCACAAAATGCGCTTATCACTCACAGTCACAAACTATTTCATAAATGTATCAAAGCTGAAGCATTATCGCAAGTATGTGACCGTCTATTCAATTTGTTTGGAAGAATATAATTTGCACATGAAAAATATCATGACTGACAATGGATCATAGTTCATCAGAACTAGATTCTAAGTCCATGTTCTCTTTGCTGTTTTCAAGCTATTTTTAGTTTTTGGTTTTTCAAAACACCGAAAACGTGTTTACTTATCTATTCTCAAAAAAAATTTTGGAAAGCACCCAAAAATTTTACAACGGAAATGGAAAATGATATTTGTGTTGTTTTCACCATTTTCTTTACAAAACGAGGTTCACATCCAAAATAGCCAAAAATGCAGAAAATGCAAAAATGGTCACCATTTCGATTCCACTCCACATTATTTCAAAACGGGCTTTATTTTTATTTTTTTGTTTCTCCAACTTATTTCAGCGATTGTTCTTCTTCTTCCTTCTTCTTTGTTCCATCATTTCTCTCCTCCAAGTCGCATGTACGCTCTTCCTTCTTCCTTCTTCCTTCATTTCTCTTCCCTACTCGAAATAGGGTTTTCAGATTTGGAATTTATTGTTAAGGTTAAATTTTTGGAAATGGTTTCAATTTGATGTCATAAATTGGGTCTTGAAGTTTATGCAATTATATTTCCAAATATTTAACCTTTAATTAATTCTCCATATAAAAATTGCATATGTTATTCTATGATTTCTGTCTTGGCATGTCTGTATATGCTGTTTAGAATAATTACTATATTAGCTAAATTTGCCAGATTTTGTATGTATTTATTTGGTGAGATTGTTTTTGATCCTTGTGTTCATTTTATTCTTCATTGACAGGCTAACAATAATCATTTATTTAGTAGGAATTTTTTTTATCTTTTATGGAGAAACTTAAATTATTTTCATAATGCCTTTCTAATAGGAAATGTGTGGATATATGATATCAATGACATTAATTATTGATTTGCTTTTACTTTCTCCTGCTTTTGTTGGATGTTCTATGGTTAAAGTTGAATGAATTTGATTTAATTGGCTCAGTTTTTCTCTCATCTTTTGTCGACTTAGTGGCCAAGATGGCCCTTATGAAGACAATGAATTTTATAAAGGGTTTCCTACTTACGGTGAGATCTAGCATTCACAGATCTTAAAGCTACTTCATAGTGGCTCGTCTTGACCACTAGCTTGGTATAAGTCCTGGTTTTTATTTGTCTTTGAATGATGTTTATTGTTCATATTTAGTCTTTGAGTGATGTTTATTGTCCATATTTAGGTTAATTGCTAGGTTGATTTTATCTTCAATGTAGAAATGGGTGGTCTCAGAGTTAAGAATAGGGAACCAATGTCATGGTTTGATGAGAATGAACACGCTTTTATCAAAATTGTTTACAAGTAAAATCAAACGCATTGCAATGTTCTACATTCACTAGAGACGAATGGGGCAAGATCAATAAAACCATGATTGCAGCAACTAAAATGGATTATGGCTTATATAGATTGAAGGAGAAGTGGAACTGATTACATAACGTTCATTGCATGTTCTCTGAACTTTTGGGACATACAGGTGTTACATGGGATCCAAATACCAACAAAGTTAATGCTGCGGAGGAAGTTTGGCAACACTTTTACACGGTATATATGTTTATTATAGAATATTTTCATTGTTAGCTTTTTATCATATCAATTATACCCCTTTTTTGCTGAATGCTATAATAATGTTGCTTATTTTTTCAATGGTAGATTAACAAGTCGGATTACAAAATCTATAAGAGGGAAGGATATAAGCACTACCACATTCTTTGGGGGATATTTAGCGGGACACAGTTACTAGAGGATTAGGCAATCCATCCACTCAGCTTGCTGCCACATCAAAGGAAGAAAGGCAGCTAGAAGATGATTTTTTGAACAGGAGAGTGCATGTACGTGTGGAAAATGATGATGAAGTCGATGAGGTTTCAAATACTTGCCGGCGTGAGAAAATTGGTACATTGGACGAAAGTATGACGCAAGGAACCTAAGATAAGTGAAAAGTGATAAACTCAAGCCTTGCATTGAATAGTGGTCATCTAATGTTAGTTTGAAGAATGAAAAAACTGAACTTAGAACACTATACTAAAAGAAAAGCTTGCAAAGATCCAAGGAAAATCATGTGATCAATTGTATAGTGAAGCTAACAGTCCGGATCCTTATTGAAATATTGTTTGCTTGGACATCTAAAAAATATAGAATGGGTGTCTAACGAGGTTTTTATGAAAGCGATAAAGGCTTTTAAAG
This sequence comes from Forsythia suspensa, assembly GCA_023638005.1. Lineage (NCBI taxonomy): Eukaryota > Viridiplantae > Streptophyta > Magnoliopsida > Lamiales > Oleaceae > Forsythia > Forsythia suspensa. Next base: position 45,676,998 of record CM042674.1, read on the forward strand.
ATCCCGATTTCAGGGTTTCATTTGTGAAGATGTCTGAAACAAGGAGAACACATATCTTGGAACTGCTATGTTTATCATTTTCATTTAACTAGTATCTTGTTGTTTTAATTTGTGATGTTGAAGGTTGAAGTACTTTTTTCTTTTCGGCATTAATGTTGATCTGTTTCATTTATGAACTTATTGATGTTGTTGGTTGTAGAACATGACATTGAGTTTAACTATAATTGTATTTTCGTAGTTTGAAGTATTGTATTTCACTGTGATGTTGAATTTCTAAAGGCTTGATAAATTATTTACTAATCAGTGATGGTTGAAATGAATACGGTGTCTAATTGTGGATATATTTGTTAATAGGGTGGCCAATGAATCAAATTTGGTTGATAATATGAGTATCGATGATTCAACTGATGAAGATTTGAGTGATGATGATTTTTTATTTATAGATAATTTTGAAATTGCTTAATGGGAAAATGTACTTGCTATAAATTTTTAATGAACATCTGGACGTGTGCTCTCATAATTTTTGTATGCAGAAACACATTTTCTTGAATTTTTTTTGATACTTTGAAAGAGATGGCTGTTTATAAATGGAAAAAAAAGAGTGTCGAAGAGGGTGTTGCTATGTTCCAGATGATTGTAGGGCACACCACACAATACAGTATTATTGGTGATATGTTTCAACATTCCAACTACATGATACATAAATGGTTTAAATGAGTTTTAAGGGTTGTTTATTCATTTGGCCCAGAGATAATCCGACCGAGAAATCAAGATGTTGTACATGAGTGGATTTTGCGAAAATATCATTTCTTTAAGGATTGTATAGACGCAATAGATAGAACACATGTTGCAGCATGGGCACCTACATCAAGACAAACATCTTTTCGTGGAAGGAAAATTAATGTAACACAAAATGTGATGTTGGTATGTGAATTTGATATGAAATTCACATTTGTGTATTCTGGCTGGGAAGGTACTGCTAATGATTCGCGAGTATTCATAGACGTAGTGACAAAAAGTCTAACAACTTTGTAATGCCACTTGGAGGTATATTCTTATACTTCAAATGGTTTGTCAAATATACTTACATTGTTACAACATGTGAGTCTTTTTTTTTTTATTTCCAGATCATTTTTACCTTGTTGATTCTGGTTATAAAAAACATGCCTTGTTTTCTTACTCATTATCTAGGTCAAAGATGTCATCTGCGAGACTATGTTGGACGGGGAAGACTGCGTGGGAAGGAATAACTTTTCAACTATAGACATTTCTCGTGCCGTAACATTATTGAACATTGCATTGGGGTTTTTAAGGCAGGATTTCCTATTTTGAAATTGATTACCAATTATACACTTACGAGGTAAAGACAAATTCCTACCACGTGTTGCACAATACACAACTTTATTCGCCAGGAGCACGCTTTAGATAGGTTGTTCGCTGAGTATTCAGGGGAGAATATGTTATTTCAAGATATACTAGAGTTAAGTCAAGATCAAGAAATCATACATTTTGATGGTAGTCAAACAGCTCAAATGGGACAAGTCAGGGATAAAATTGCTACACAAATGTGGAATGACTACTCAAGGCGTCATTATAGTGGATTTATTCAATAATTTGTTTAGGTCTGTAAATAGTGTTACACCCCTTCAACCCATTCCATTTCAAAAAAGACACAAACGCCCATGAGTTATTTTTGTTTTAAAAATCATAAAATATTATAACGTGGGCCGCGACTAGACCAGTTCACAAAATGCGACTATATTAGCATTAAATCATTGAAATTTATTGGATAATCAAATTTTTTGAATAAAATATTATTTAAAAACATTATCAAAATTTCCAAGTAAACTCGTTTTCTAGTTTTCTGTTTTAAGAAATAGTTTTCTAGAATTACATAAAGAACGTATTTTCAGCTATCTCAAAACACACACTCAAAACACAAAACTTAAAATGAATTTAAAACTTCAAAACTGAAAACTGAAATGCAAAGAGAACGGCCCCTAAGATTTCTGTAAGGAATGAAACATCAAACTTATCATCTCCACTCTGTGGCACTCCCAAGCTAATGGTCAGGCCAAGTTCTCAAATAAATCCATCTTGAAGACATTAAAGAAGAGACTCTCAGAAGCCAAAGGAAAATAGGTGGACAAACTACCCAGGTTTCTTTGGTTCTACTACACCACCAATCGGTAAAAGGCCATTCTCCTTGGCCTATGGTGTGGAAGTGATCATATTAGTAGAAATAGGTACACCAACATTCTAGTATATTTGGACAACTAATGAGCAGAATCGAAGATTATGAAATTAGTTAACTTTGAGATGAATGGAGAAAGCACTAGTTAGCGTATCAACACTAGTAACTAGAACCTTCATTGGAAATACCATAATAGAGGCTGGTCCAAGAAAAATTGTAAACTAGAAAGGACATAGATGTAATCACCAAAGTGGTTGGGCATTCTTACCTTCCCGAAATTTAATATGGCAAAAACAAAAGTAACCATTGGAATACCATACTCCTTCGCAAACTTAGGCATAGATGTCGATAGATGAGAGAACCAGAGATGAACAAGACAATCAATGTTTTTCGAAACCATCATGAAGAGAATTTTTGAAAAAAGTTCATGAAGAGCTCCACCACAGAGTGTCATCCTTACTTTTTGCATTAACATACTTCATTGTTTATTATCCTTTCCTCAAAGATCATTGCTGACTTAAGCATTGGAGTGCCAATGAGAAATGCCATTGAAAACCCTAACATGTCTCTTATCTCGGTAGGTTCAACAGGTAGAATGCCACTTGCAAAGTTCAAGACTTACTACAATTGTCCGAATTTAGGAAACCTTGAACTTTTGGGAGATGAAGAGCCAACATAAATACCAAGAGGAATCAGCTAAAGATACGACTTTTCTCAGAACAACTGGAATCACACAGTTGCCATCAAGTCATTTGGACAGAGATGATCGCACGGTTGCTATTAGTCCATTCAAACAATGTAGTTTCCACAAGACCTCTTTAAACAATTAACTTTCCATCAAGCCATTCAGACAAAGATGGCCACACCATGAAAACTAAGTTTCTTTCAAAGGAAAGCTATGGTGGCTGTCTAAACCTCTAGCTAACAATTCTCCAGATGATATTCCAAAGAAGAAATCTTAGTCCCCAAAGATTTCTTCAAACTTGCGAGGTCCTTATACAACGCAAGCTTTTTAATGACCATCCCGTCTAGATAATCCATTGATTTTTTAGGAGCCAAGTCACCATCATTCTTCCCAATTTTTAAATTTTTGACTTCTTTACATAATGAGGTATTCACACTATGTAGTGAGCACACCTCTTATAACTGTCTAATGGACTGGGCTTTTGAAAAATGGCCTCCTGCGACCCATAAGATCAACAAAGACAAGTTAGGCACAATGAAGTGGATTATCCATAATAAAATGCATAAAAAAATTTGCCTAGAAGATTTGGGCTATCATGCTCTCGTTCGCTTTCACTTGTCCAAGTTCCTCGTAACAAGTCCAGTCTTCGGGAATAAAAGACCTTCGCCTAGAGCCATCACACCTAGGTTAGAGAACGTAGAAGATTTGGGTGGAAAATTAAGCACAATCAAACCATCATTCCCAAATGTACCACCAGGGAACAACATTAGGATGCTCTGTCTGAGTTGGTAAATCGTTGGACAAGATTAGAGTGTCAACTTGTCCAATAAAGGAAGAACCTATCTTAGAATTTTCTTCTACTTTGCCTTCTCTTCTCCAAGGCATCCAATAAATATTCTATAACTCTTAACACGACTCAATCTGGAATTGCACGATCAACTAGGTTAGACCACAAATGGAGGTCACTACCACTAATTTCCAAACCACTTTATCATTATAATAGGACCAGATGTCTAGGAAAATTAGAAGGAATGCCTATTGGATCTTATGAAATGAGATCCCATAAACTACTTGAAGCTAGGACTTCGAGGACAAGTAAAATTGACAATGTTACTAATTTCCAGGTATAGCTAAGATTTTTGAAATTCACCTCTTTATATGTAGCCCTTCAATAGACTGTGTACTGAGGTGATGACCTGCACGAAAGTGACACATCGGCATACTCTCGAACCACTAGCACATTATCCATAGATACTACCTCAGATGGGGTGCCAGTTAGATTGACAAGAATACCTTGATAATCTCTCTTCTTTAGCAACTTTTCCGCCTACAAAGTTGAGATAAGGCAGGGAAGTGCTTTAATCTTCAACCTATAAAATTTGAACTCTTTCTTTTCCGGTCATCGAAAGATTACTTTATTCTCAAAACATACAATGGTAGAGCGATTACTACCTAACCAATCCATCCCTAGGATAATATCGACATCTCTCATACTTATAACATGCATGTTTACTGACAAAACAAACCCATCAAAATCTATTTGAACTGCCCCATCAAATTTATCCGTCTCTATCGTTCTCCTTGATGACACACTAACATCTACTACACTATCAGTTTTTTGACATAAAATGTTAAATTTAGCTAGTCATGCTTCAGATATAAATGAATACGTCGCACCAGAATCAATAAGAACGTAAATAGGTACGCTATAGATATATAACATACCTGTAATAAAGTCTAGATTTTGGGCGGCCTCTTCATAAGTCATGGCAAACAGTATAGCTTTTCCTTTATTCGCCTGATCATTAACCATTGTTGGCTCTACCTGATTTTGTGACATGTAATGGCCTGGCCCTCTACACCGATAGTAGACATTATTGCCAAAGTGGCAATCACCACTATGATTCTTCTTACACTTAGGACACTGAGGAATGGAATTACTTGACTGACCCCCATTGGGACCTTGATTCTATCTCTTGAACAGGCCTAAATTTCGGTTTCTATTCTAATCTTGCCAATTTCTCTTTCCCGATTCATTATGTTGTCTTTGAACTCTAACTTTTAAACCTAAAAAGGACAAGATCTGGGCCATCTTGACCACTGCTCTTTGAAAGTAGGAAGCTCGTGGGAACCAACAATATGTATGATATCTGGACGCAAACATCTTTCATAACGTATTGCCTTCATTAGTTAAGTGTTGACCAAATAAAGAGCATAGTGCGACAGTTCTTCAAAATTTCACTCGTACTCAGTGATTTCTATATCTCCCTAAACGATATGTAGAAACTTTGACTCCTTATAATCTCGTAGAGCCTGTGGAAAATACTTTTCTATTAGCTCATCCTTTAAAGATTATTCTGTTCATCCTAAGTACTGGTGCGGGATGCTGACTCCCACTAGTGACCTGCTTGGCCAATTATCATGAACTCCAAATAAAGAACTTTTTGATTTTCGAGACAAGCGATGTGCCAACAAAATTTCTCAATCGTCCTCAACCATTCCTTAGCTACAAGAGGATCCTTTCAACCATCAAAAGTAGGATAGAGGTACCGAAGAAATTGCTCAATCACCAGTATGGCAGGGGTAGTGTGATGTGCAGATGGGGCTTGATGTACTTAGGGCACTTGAGGTGATGTCTGAGCTGCCAACGCTCGTCTTTTTTCTTCTACCGCTAGTTGTAAGTGTTTGATAGCTCTTGCTTGCGTAGTTGGTGCCATTTCTTTTAGAATAAACAAAATGAAAAGAGTTTGTAATTCATCAATATAAACACCATACACAAAGCCATGAATACCTGAAAGGCTATTAACAAATGAGAATTTAAATAACTTCTTTTTATATATTTAAATCATCCTTCAAGAGGTACAACGAGTAAAAACATCTAACGCTAAACAATAGTAAAATAATTGTATATGGAAAACTGAAATACTGAAAAAAAAAAAACATTTGACTACTATTATATCTCTAAGCATCATCATCGCTGATCCATCCTTCGTGTATTCTAGGCCTCTTCGACAGTGGCTCCTCGTCATTCGAGGTAACACAAGACTAGGCCTCAGACTCTACCTCGAGATCCTCCTCCAAGTCCTCATCGACCTCGATAAATGGACCAGCCTAAAACATTAGCACTGGCTCCAGCTATAGCTCGACTTTGGAGCAGGCTTGGAATGAGCTCAAATACTGGAGCCGGTTCAGGGATGGGATGGGGACCTATACCATATAAATTGTAATCCTCTCACTATATAATGAGCGCTTCACAATACATGTCGTATTCCACCTTTGGGTTGTAGATCTCATCCAGATATCTTAAGTTCTCCACGGCAACTGGCTGTCTCGGGCCAATCAGTAAGTCAATCACATGAGTAATAAACTCTACATCGGTTGTTACTAAACCATAGTTCATCGTCGCGACACGTGATGCCTTATGGTTATAGATATGATGACCAATTGACCACTCGGGATCCAAAGGAAAATGTATATAATCGTTCATTGCCGCCTCAACACGTTCTAGGAAATACTCACTCGGTGGAACCATGTCTGAGATACAAATTATGAAGAGTCCGATTAGGTGGATTTCCATCATCTTTTCTTCCTTTTTCTACTATAAATTTATTTTTTCTATGATGTAGTTAGGTCGAGATTATGGGCCGTGGATGACTTGTTCCACGACAGAAAATCGACTCAGATCACTACTTCAACTGAGCTTCCCATAACTAGTCCCGCACGGTTCTAGCTTCGAGTCATAAAAACTACCAGGAGATAATCATAATTAGATTCGCTTGCTATATTTATATCTCTAGCCCAGTAAATATGAGATCAAATTTCACTATACGCATACCCTCTTGTGTATTCTCTCTGGAATAATTAATAAACAAAGTACATCGCCCACACATGTTTTTATTCAAGTCTATTTATTGCCTTGTCTACATTGAAGAGTTAACTCAGGTTACCATTAAAGGAAAGAAAAAATAAGACTCTCTCTTGCAAACCACCACTTATGGTGCATTTGGTAAGTTGAATTGGACAGTATCGACAAAATTGTAAAGGAAAAATATGTTAAAATCACATTGTGCATAGTCTAGTACTGCATACCTAACATACATTTGTAACATACCTTTATTACAACTTCCAAACATATTAGAATTCGATGTACAAATGTTATAGGGCTTCCTAAACATATTATTCACAAAAGTCTAAGGCTTAATATGAGTTCAAAATATTAGGTTGCATACAATAGCTGAAATGGCTAAATGATTGATTTTGGTTAGGGGTGGCAATTTGACTCGGTGGTTGGCTAAGCTTGCAAGCCAGTCTATAAAAGCTTGTGGCTCGTTTATAAATGAGCCTAGGCCTAGGGCGAGCCATGCCCAAGTGCCTAGGCCCATAGCTTGAGAATTTGGCTCAGTCGGTGAGCCCGTGAGCTTGCCCTGTGAACTTGCACAAGATGGCCCGCGGATCAGCTCGGACCTGAGCTAGCAACGCCCACATATTAATTCAACTTTTAGGACAAGCTCAACTGGGCCTGAAAAGTTGAACAATTTGTTCAAAAATTGAAACCAATTCTCTTTGAATAATCAATTCACGAAGACGAATCAATTCTCTACGAATGATTCTTCAATTTAGAGATTTGAAAATTTAAATTTGAATGCTGCAATTTTGCACCGTTCAAATGTTTATTTTATGTATTTGAATTTTCTTCTATAAATATGCATTCCCATTTCAATTTTTGTACACCATTTCAATCTCTATTCTCTCAAGTAATCAAATTTGAATTCTTTATATTTACATACTCTTAAGTTCTAATCTCTTTTCTCTATCCGTATATTTTACAATAATTGTCAATCTTTATAATTTATTCTACTTATACTTAGATTATCTCTCGTTTCTTACATAATAATTTGAAATGAAATTTTCCAATGATGAGTTAAATCAAATTCTCAATAGTTTGAGTACACATCCAGTGACTATTTTGATTTTGGTAAAGATTTCAATGGTCTTGATTGCCTTCCAATCCCCGAATATGTGGAATCAAATACGGCCATCCCAATTGACTTAGATGATATTGATTTGAAGGAATAAACATTATCTACTAAAAAACCTCAAAAAATATCATCTGCGTGTTGGCAACTTATCACATGGGAAAAAAAATTGGTGTGAAAGAAGGTGTGGAAATTTCCAAAGTATTTTACAATTATTGTAAAAAGGATTTTAGTTAGAAACACTGTTCAAGCACGTCTCATTTGAATAGGCGTTGGAGAAACTATGTGTTGCATCATAGAGGTGCCTATACAAGGCAAGCCCAACTTGCGTTTGGTTTTCCTCCTATTGACGGTGATTCTAGTTCCACTCTTTCAAACTAAGTTTATTCGCATGACATAATGTGCAAAGGTAACTTCACCATGTTCATAAAAGAAAGTCTCTAGCCTAGTATAAGCCTACTTCTAGAAACACACTTCATCCGGATGCTTTAAAAATATATATTTATCCACAAAAAAATAAAAATCAAGTGTTATTTCTGATTTGAATTATTTTTTTTTCAAGTGTCATATCGTTTACATCTGATTTGTGGACTAATTAGTAACAATAAAAGTCATATTGCTGCCACATCACATTACCTTAGTTAACTGAATTTTGCATAAAAAATATTTCATTTAGATTAATAGAAGAATTTTCTCACCTTACCCAAAATTTATTTTTAGTTTAAAGTCCATCATAGAAGAATATAGTTTTCGGGATCGAGTTTGCAGTTTTTAATTTGACAATGTTCATGTGAATAAAGTTGTCGTTGTAAAATTAGTTAGTGTCTTAGGAAACTTAGACGACTTTGATGCTATATTTTTTCATATGCGTTGTATATGTCACAATTTTAATTTAATTGTGCAAGATGTCTTAGAGTACATAAATCAACAATTAGAAGAAAAAAAAAAATTAGATGTGTTGTTAATATCACCAGCTCTTAAACAGGCATTTCATAGTTTATGTGCATAGAATCATTGCTTAGGAGAAATAACATTTGTAACTATTGTAGGTTATAGATGGAACTCTATGTACCTTGTGTTGCATTCTCTAAGTACTACTTATTTAATGTTAGGCATACGTATGGCTCTGATTTTTTGATTTAGATGATAATGATTGGTTTTTTGCATTTTTTATTAAGATATTCTTGAAGGCTTTTTATGACGCCACGAACATGTGCACCGGTTTTACTATCCTACTTCTCCAATTTTTCTTCAACATATATTTTCCATAACAAATACTTTCGATAAATAAAAAGGTTTGCCAATTTTTATGACAAAATAATATACACCATAGAGAGTTCGAACGATTTTGTGCGGCTAGATGAATAAATGCAATCGTCCCTCTAGGAATTGACCAACTAATCTTCTTTTGGCTCGAAGAAGATTAGATAGATAAAGTCCATAATCATCCACACTTATAATTATGTATGATTGATTGCATGTTGAATGTTGGTTAATATACATAAATGTGATGAGACAAACCCCTCTTTATCAAAATATTAAATTCATATTAAATGGTTAATACAACGTGCCTTTCATTGTTATAGTGAAAACCGTAGAGTCTATTATCGATGTCGGTTGAGTCGCTCAAAATTCATCGCTCATAGATATGTTTACCACTATGAAACATTCGATGTTTACAACAATGGAATTTAATTTAACTAATTTTATTTTTGTTGAGTCGCTCAGGAAATAAAGTTTTAGGGCACAATCAAGTAAAACACATAAGATGTGTACGGCGATAAGTTGTCTACTTGATGATCTAGGAATCACATAGAGATGTGATTGATAAAGTATCTACCGGATGTTTTATTAGGGGCTTGTTGAGTCGCCAAGGTTCTAATAAAACAAAAGGGATCTAGCCCAACGGGAATCTAACCGGTTCTATTGATTAATGTTTGAGGTCATTAATTTAATTTAAAGCATGTGGAGTATAATTAATTTAATTTAAGTCCATAATTAAATTAATTTTCTATATTAATTAATTTTCTGTCTTGTTATTTCAAGAGATTGAATCATGAGTAACCATATGAATTTGAGAGGCATATTGGATGCAAACAAACTTAAGGGCCAAATTTTGCGGATTGGCACCACAATTTGAAATTGTTCTCAAGCATGAAAAAATTGGATATGTTGTTGAGCAACCTATCTGGAAGCTCCTCTTGAGGAGGCTACACGGGAAGAAGTGCGAGGGCTTATAATAAACACGATGATGACGAAAATATTGCAGCATGTGTGATGCTTGCGGCAATGTCGCCGAGTTACAAAAGCGAAAGACGAGGGTATGGATGCTTATACCATTATAATTCATCTCAAGGGTTGTATGATGAACACTCACGAGATCGGAGCAGGTATGAGACATCTAAAAAGTTATCTGGATGTATGATGGCGGAAGGATCTTGATCGATGCTCATGTCTGCGAAAATGATTGGTTATATTGAAAAATAAACAAATTGGGTTATGCTTAATGGACCACGAGCTAAGTATTGAGTTGGTTCTCACAGTCCTGCTGATAGCTTTCATGCGGTTCATCATGAACTTCAACATGAATAAGATTCAATGTACCTCAGTCGAGTTCTTGAACATGCTAAAATGAACTGAGCCCAATATAAACAAAGGGAAGGGACGAATTTGGCTATTGATACCTCCAAGGGCACTAAGAGGAAATAAAAAGGACCTTTCGAAGGATCCAAGAAGCCGTCTATCACGGAAAAACGTTCAAAGCGTGACAAGACAAAAATCCAAGTCTAATGATCCTTGTTTTCCATTTGTGAAACAAAGGACATTGGAAGAAGGAACCTTGCAAGGCATACCTCGCTAGTTTATGTGCGGAGAGAATCATTGCTTAGGAGAAATAACATTTGTAACTATTGTAGGTTATAGATGGAACTCTATGTACCTTGTGTTGCATTCTCTAAGTACTACTTATTTAATGTTAGGCATACGATGGCTCGATTTTTTTGATTTAGATGATAATGATTGGTTTTTGCATTTTTATTAAGATATTCTTGAAGGCTTTTTATGACGCCACCTAACATGTGCACCGGTTTTACTATCCTACTTCTCCAATTTTCTTCAACATATATTTTCCATAACAAATACTTTCGATAAATAAAAAGGTTTGCCAATTTTTATGACAAAATAATATACACCATAGAGAGTTCGAACGATTTTGTGCCAGCTACAAAATAGGTTTACAAAAAATTTAGTTGTCCATCTGTAGGCTAACAGACAAGTAAAAGTTACTAACTGAATTATATGGGACACACGGACAAGGTTAGAATGATGCAAAGGAGTGTGGGCGGAGGAAATTCCAAATGTTTTGTGGACTAATCATACCACTCCCAGAGAATCGACTGGTGAAATGCCTACTAGCTATGTTTTGGACTTGAATAGTCCCAGCTGAAGTAATCGAGCCAAAGCCCTGAATTATGGTATAGCAGCCGATCACAACTTGCATAGATGTGAGCTTGACCTACTAGAGGGGGTTAGATAGAATGTCTTTATTAAAATGATCACATATAAAAGGAAGACAGCCGGTAATTTTGACAGACGAGTAAGGCCCAAAAAATTTGAAGTGAGCGATATAGTCCTAAGGAACGCATTTGCTGCTGGACATCAACCTTACAAATTAGATCCCATGTTGGAAGGTTCATTCAAGGTCATCAGAGAAGTAAAGACAGGAGCATACCTTTAAAAGATTAACATGGAAAAGTACTTGGTAGATCGTAGAAAGTACAACACTTTAAAAGATATCACCAATAGCTTTTGTTTTTAAATTGTTCTGAACAGTATTTTCCTTCTTTCTTGTGTAAGGGAGGACGGATGATGAGGATGCTAAGGTGATCGATTGATATCTGGTCCAACCTAGTGCTGCCCCTGATTCCTTCCGACCATGAACTTGCTTCATTAAAAACATCATTAAAATATGCCAATTGAGAGAAAGCAAAACCGATAACGGTCGAAGAGCCTTAAGGAGATTATGAGAACACCTTGACCATTTGAAGAAACTTGACAAATGGAATGAATCTATCATTGAAATTACAACTTAGCAAAAAACAAAGAGGATGATATAAAAGAACACTATCATAAAGACACGAATGAGTCATACCCATCACTCTTCTACCATAATAGTTCACTCGAGACTTTCAGGAGACTTGTCCTTACTCGCTTCAATCACTTCACAGTCTAAACAATAAGACATGACCTGGAAATCCTCGGTCAATTTCTCGATGGGTCATCGCATGTTACAAGAGAGAGTTTGACCAGAAGAAGGATCAGCAGAAGTAGATCCGATGACCTGGAGAGATAGAAGCTGAATAATCAGAGGATGAGGAGAGTTGCTCTGCATTTATATCTATTGGTCAACAGGTCAAGAAACCTCGATGTCAGAAGGTTCGGCAAAAGAGGTCCCTTTTTTTCTTTTTCTCTACCCCGAGCATTCTTTCATGCCATATCTCTAAAAAAAATCCTCGCTAAACTTGTCGACGCACATATTTCAAAAGAAAGAAGTAATGCTATTTGTTCACCGGTAGTCGCATATCTCATTACTCAATTGGATGAATTATTAATAATTAATGACTATAAATACATTACTTAATTAGAGTAAATAATTCATCCAATTAAATAGTGTCACGTATGATGACTACCGTATCTAAATTATTCAAAAGGAAAACACATATTCAGTAAGTAGGATACTAGAAGTTACTCAAGATTAAAGAAATTATAATTAGCCTACCATAAAGACGACCAATGCTCGTAGAGACTAGGCACTGTCAACTAATACATCATTCATAGCCTGACCGAGAGGTTCTACTGCCCATAAAATTATTAAGAAATCAATTTTAGGTTCAAAGAGGATTGGCGTTGTGTTAAAATCATAAATAGAGGGAATACTCCATTCAATAGGAAAGGCAAACATTCCCTCGACCTGCTTGATGAAAAAGTACCTATTTTTTCCACCAGCTATTTGAAGTGGGACAACTAGGTATTTTAAATTGTTCATGAGCCGGAAGCCCTCAATCATGATGAGAAAAGAACACGTAACAGTCATATTGATCACGTAGAATAATCTCAAAAAGGATGCAAAAAATTTCGATCGAGGGTTCAAGACCGTGTTGTAGACAAACGAGAAGATAGTCATTTAACATTCTAAGAGCATTCGGTACTAGCTGACCAGACGATAGAACGAAGGTACAGAAGAATTCTACTAGCAAAGTGTGAAGGATATACCTAATACTAGCCTTAAGGCTATCTTGACAAAGAACCAATTCCCTAGGTTGACCGACCATAAGATACTATGTTGGTCCATGAGCCCTATAAATATGTTTGCGACTAAGAAAGAAATTATCTAGTGTGCGTCTAAGAGTTTTGTCATTATAAGTGCTTGGAGTCATAGAATGTTTTGAAGAGAGTTATATGGTCTTTCATCTGGCGATACATGAAGAGGGAGATCGGTTAATTAATTCCTTGGGCGACGCCTAACCATTGTTATTTAAATAAGATTGACGGGTGTTGTTGGAAAATGCTTAAAGATTGGGATACAGATCAAAGGAAGAATTGAGGATAAAATTATAAAACAAAAGAAGGCGAAATATACTTAAGATTAAGACCTACCCGGGTTTTTAATCGGGGGGTCTGAAAGCTTGCCAAAGAAACGAAGTTGTTTACTTCTAGTACACTATATATCTGGTTGCCCAATTGATTTGAAGGACTCCAAGGAATCAAAGGAAAATTCAACCTATCAAGGCTACTAAAATTTATTCTTCCGAAGAACTATCCAAAATTATGACAATCATATGGTGGGTAATATTGAATGGAAAATTAACAATCAGAATGCAAGGAAAATTGGGGAGTTTGGCACATGGAAAAGAAAAATGAGTATATAATGGATTTCGGTTTTGACATAATATGGTAAAGAAGGATGGAGGGAGGCTAATAGTTAAAAACTTTTGAAAATTGAAAATGTGGTACGATGCAATCATTAGGCACATTTCCCAAGTCGCCAACTCCGAATTTTTGATAGCTACAAGTATGGGGATGGTGATTCATTAATGGTGGTTGGTAGTTACAGAAAACGTAGAAGAAAAAAATCAGTGTTCTAAAAGGCTTGTCTAGGCCTCGCCTAGGCGCTGCCTAAACTCAATACGTTTGTAAAACGCATCGCATTGAGGGTATGCGCGTTAAAATGCGGTCAACTCTTTTTGTTGACCGCCTAGGCACGAATAGACGAGAATATGTGATAATAAATATGAATAAGCGAGAATAAGCATGAATAATCACGCATAACACGCATTAGAGCAAGCAAGCTTTTTTTTAAATTTATTTTTAGATTGGGCCAAAATAAACATTTTTTAAATCTACAAGAGATACTATAAATGCTCAAGATAAAATAAGAGAACCCGACGAAAATGATTTTGTATCGGATGGCATGGAAGATGAGTTAGATAAAGAAAAAGAGCTTGACTTAGAATCCGATAAAAGTTAGACAAAATTTAAGCTATGTTGGTATGTAATAAAATTGTAGAAAATTATTGAGTAATTTGTGTTTATGTTTGTGGTAGTTAAATTTACTAACTTTTGAAAACTATTATGTTGAGCTTTTATTTTGTAATCTAATTGTAGACTACGATATTAAAATTAGTCCTGCAATTTTGATTTTGAACCACGTTGAATGTGATATGTTCAACTATGATATGTGCCTTAATATAAATCTAATTTTTTTTCATTGTGTGCATCTAATTTTGAAAACTCGTGTATTTTTTGTGTTTTTTGAAAACTATGCCTTAAATTTTGTAATCTAAATCAATATATTCTATGCTATGTTATTAAATTTTAAAATTTGAGCATTAAAAAAAAAAATTCGAAAACGCATTTTGACACCTAGGCTTCGCATAGGCGCGCTTAGGCCTATAATTCTTGATGCTTCACCTCACCGTGTCGTCACGCATTACGCATTTTAGAACTTTGAAAAAAGCACAAGACTTGCGATTAAGTAGGCATTGTCAAATCAATTACATAAATTGACAAGATTGTCGAGTTTCCAGTTACACTCAAGATATAATTCTTACAAGTTTGAGAGTGGGGGTCTACTAATGCTAGGTGTATTTTTCTTATTGGTCGATGTTAGTATTTACATAACATAGTCACATGCAAAAGTTTACTATTTGCAGGTGTAAGATTATGGTCAGGCAATATAACTCGATCGAGCGACTCAGGTTATTTTTGTCTATAAATAGAAGACTTCTTTCATAAAATTATTTTTATAACAAATACAAATCTAAACAAAATATTAAAATCCTCACCCTAAAAATTTATTTTTTATACACATTTATCACCATTCATATATAATATTAATTCATGTATTTCCATATACTAAATTTTGTAAATCATGATGTTTATCTAAAGAGAAACGTCCATAGTTGGTGTCATTGTCATTTTAATTAAATCATAAATTATTATATCCCAAAACACATTCGGAGAAGATATAAAATTCATAGACAAGTATTGAAAATTTAAATTACAAATAAAAAGTTGAAAATTTGACGTTACTTCACTTTTGTTTTTATTTTCTTCTTCGATTCTCTGTTTAGCACGCATCACTACCACAACACCGTCATCCATGATCCGAACATCGTTTTAACCTGCAAAGGGTAATGACGCAGGCAGAAATGTGTATGAATGCAACTAACTCAAATGCAACTTGTTGATTCCTATGAATATCGAATTAAATTCATTATGGTGGAGAAACTCTCTGTACAATAATGTTATTCAACAATTACTACAACTACATTAATGAATGAAAAATTACTCCTTACATACTCAAACCCTAGTTGAAATAAAATCCTAATTGATAAGTAAATGCATAAAGACAAATAGACATGACCAACTAAAGATTATCATTTTAAACTAACGAGATAACTTCAAATACTAAAGACTTGACTGGCTCGTCCAAACGATTCTGAAATTATTTTATAATAGAAATTCTGAGCACGTATGCGAAATCTATGCCTGTTTATTTGAAGAATAACGATTACGATCCATCCCATCCAAATAAGCTAGATCCTCTATGCTATCAGATAGAAAATCTATGAGTTTACACTCAGTTGAACTTCAATGGTGCATCCCAATCATATTCTAAATTTAAAACAACAATAAAATGTACCATAGATCATAACATATAGTGGATTACTGGTAAATCCAAATTCAAAAGAACTTAACCATAATACATGGAACCGGCATATGCCCCTACAATCTTTAACATTGCTTAAATTCGTAAGTATGTAACCATTAATCGAAATTGAAAATTAAATGGATTACCATAGCGCTTCAATTCCTACCTCTACTATGCTTTTTAGTAATGAACGTTGAATGCTGATAACTTGGCAGCTTCGACAAGTCAACCCTTCTCTTTTTAAAATAAAATTGGAGAAACAAAAGTGTGCATTTGTTTTGGTGTGTTGAGATGAGAGATGAGTTATGTATTTGTATTGGTGGGGTTTGTGTTTATGTGAAGAAATATGAGTGATTGGAGGAGATTAAAGAGAAAGATGGCATGATGGGGGTGGTCTCATGTGAGTGGGGGTGAGAGTAAGAGAATCATGGAATCTTCTTTTCAAAATGGTGCACAGTATGCGTACTTAGTTGCCATTTGTTTTAGGCTAAGGTGAGATCATGATAATGTGTTGACCGAGAGATACAGGGAGGAAAATGTGATTGCATTTATTAATTTTGAATTAATTATGTCTAAATAAATACTTAGTTGAAATAAAATAATTAAAGATTAAAACTACTAAAATTAAACAACCCCTTTTTTATAATTACTTAAAGAAATAAATTTTCATTTAAACTTGAGCTCAGATCTTTGGGCTTCATGTTTGGGTTCATACACTTGTGTGTTGGACTTGGCTCTTGGCTAGGTACGACACACTAAATAGTATAATTATTCTAAAGTGATTAATGTAAAAAGTTAATGAACACATTACCTCATCACGATGCTACGTACATGCGATGTGCAAAATACATGCCCATAATATCGTGGGTAGTTGCATGTGAAATCTTTGCTGTGTTTCAAGTCTGTTTGCAAATCATGGCATTCCTTCATTACAAGACATAGTTATTTATGAACATTTAAATATGGCACTTGCAGACAACAAAAGGGCCGCATTCTCACTAAAGCCCAACAAATTTATTAATTCATACAAAGCCTCTGCTTTACTTAGTAC
Organism: Forsythia suspensa; assembly: GCA_023638005.1. NCBI lineage: Eukaryota > Viridiplantae > Streptophyta > Magnoliopsida > Lamiales > Oleaceae > Forsythia > Forsythia suspensa. The sequence goes on from CM042674.1 coordinate 45,694,116, forward strand.
TATGAGACCCTACCATTGTGTATTTTGGCTTTATGCCTATTGTGTAGAGTTTTTCCTATGGAATCCAGCAACTATAGGAATCAAAGATATACTAATATCCCTCATTCGTCTGCCAAGCAAAGTTATGTTCTTTGGGGTTTAGTTTTGACTAGAAAACTGGAGATTATAAGGTTGTCAAATTGTTGAGGAAAGATTGTGAAAATCGTGTTGGGATTTTGCCTCAAATGCCAAAAATTAAAGGGCTTCAGTTGCAAATATTATTAAGGTAGTATTTTTTTCTTTCAATTGTGCGTGGCTTGCTGAAGGAAAAAGAAGATAATATTATATTTAATTATAAATTGGAAATTTGTCCATATCATTCTAACCGAAAATTGGAAGTAAAATTTAGGTTAGACAATTCAACACGTTTTTCTATAAATTGATGTATTTTGTTCTCTTTTATGTACTTGAGAAAAAAATTTAAGCCCATCATCCTAGTATTTCTTGTCTCTTTGTAGATTGTACAAAGAGTAGAAATTGTTGGGTGTGGTAAAATTTAAGATATTATTTTTCTTATAATACTTGGGAGATTTAGGTGAGTGCAATTCTTTATGATTATAATAATTGTTCATATAGTCGTTAGTTTGATAGTCCATAAATTTTGCTCTATCTTTTTATATTTTGTTCTCTTTATTTTTTTTTTCCGAATAAAGATCTTGTGAGTTGTGAGCAATAGAAGAATTGATCTCAATTCTCAATAATAGAATCAGAATGTTAGGTCGTTTGGAGTGTTGGAGTACAGAGAAGATATATCTATCAAATATGACGTGGAGAAGTTTGAAGAGAAAATCAATTTTGGCTTGTGGCAAGTACAAATCAATGCTGTTTTGATTTAGTCTAGACTGCACAAGGCTTTGAAAGGAAAACCAACTCATATTTCCGACAAAGATCCTAAAAAATTATGTAAGAGCAATGAGGACTAGAAATATTTAAATTTGAAAACTAGAAGTACAATATGTCTCTGTGTAGCAAAAACAATCTTGCAAGTATTCATGGAATATCTGCTGTAAAGGAACTCCTGGGAAAACTTGAAGAGCTGTATTAGATAAAGAGTCTTTCAAATTAGTTTTACTTGAAGTAACAATTACATTCTATGCAAATGAATGCCGGTAAAAATTTTTAGACAACCTAACTATTCTCAATTGGATCGTTTCTGAACTCGAGGATATTGTAGTAAAAATTGATGATGATAATTAAATGTTAAGACCCATCTGATCTCTTGCATCTCTTGTATCCTACTATGAACACATCAAACCAATTTGATGTATGGAAAAGAAGTGTAAATTTTGCAGAAGTTACAAGTAAATTGATTTCTGAATAAAGAAGGTTGAGTGGTGGAAGTAATATTTTATATAAAAACTCGTTACTTATTGGGCAGACTTTGAACTTATTAGGAACAATTTTAGTTTGTTTTGCTCTCTATCATATAAGACATTTTCACAAGTGATAGTTTTATGCAGCAATCTTCCTCCTACTAACTATGAAAAATAGATAGGTAAGTTTAAAACCCGAAAGTGAACTAAAAAATGTAGAATTCTGTTATTCTAAAAATTTACCAAAGTGACTTATCAACTATAATGACTTTAAGGTTGAGGTTAAGAAGATTTAATGGATTTCCTTATAGTTGAAACTTCTAGTTAAGTTGGTTAAATGAAAAGTTAGTGTCCTTTGATTTCTTATGCATAAAACGAACAAATAAACGGTCGCAAAAAGTTATGAAATTTTATCCAAATAACCATAACTTATCCATCTAAGAGCATCTACAACAGCTTATGTATATTTAAAGAGTATCTTTAACATTTTAAAGAGCATCATTAAATTTAAAGAGCAATTTTTTTTAAACATTTAATAGCCTCCTTATTTTCATACTCTTTATATTACTTTTTTCAAGAAGTATTTAATATATTTCCATCTCCTCTCTTTTTATCATATATTTCCCTCTCGATTTGTATATATTATTTAATTAAAACCAACATATCAAGTATTGAAATTGAAATTATTTCAATGCATTTAATAATAGAGAGTGAGTTTGGCTCTCCAAATGTGGAGAGTCAAACTCACTCTCTAAATTAAAATTGTAAATTGGAGAGTCCATTGGAGCAAAATTTTAGGTGTTGGCTCTTTAAATTAAAGAGTAATCTATGTTTAAAGAGCTTGTTGGAGATTCTCTAACACATAATGACTTTTCATAATTTAGGAAAAGATTAAGGTTAACTAAAGAGGATGCAAAGTACACGAAAAACAAATACGATACAGTTTTCAATACTCAAGTTTGAGTCCTATTTTTCCAAATCAAAAGACCTTGAAAAATTATAATAATTAAATGGACAAAACATAATATAACTTATTAACTCTTGTCCAAAATTCAGAACTTAATAAAATTCGTAAAGTCTCCAAATTATTCTCCAAAACATGAAATGCAGATTTTCGAGCTAAACTATCCATCGTTACCAAAATTTTCATATCTTGTTCTATAGACATACAAAAGAGGTGATTCTAAGTTTCAAAGGACCAACATTGATAGGTCATTGACCCCATCAAATTTCATCTGTAAACCCAAAGTATACCATTCTGGACATCCGTTTGAAATTGAACTTGCAAGCTGGAAATTCTGGACAGTTTCATTCCGATCATCATTCAATTATTTAAGCATTCTCTAATATTCCAATAATTTGAAACCTCATTACATAGAGTCCCAAACAAATTTATGACAAATAACAATTAACATTCTTAACAAAAATCATCTCATAACTGATAAGCGTCTAAAAATGCATCATAGACATATATCATTTACAAGGAATTATATATTTCAATTTTTTTAATTCTCTCACTTTAGTATAGAATATTAATTCTCTTGCCATAAAATCAATATACATAAATTCTTAGCCAAAAGTTCAATAAATAGAAGTATGCATGCCTAGACAAATTTGCAAGATATTATGCACAAGTTGTCATGATATTATATACAAATTGGCATGTACTTGGTTAAGAGTATTTATGTGTTGTATTTTGAATGGATAGAAGGAAAGACAACATGAAGAGCTTTGGTTAAAAATGGTGGCTATCGGATAAGATGAATATGCATCGGTAAAATGACGATATATGGAGCTTTATAACTCCGATTGGAGTGAATCAAGTTGGGATGAATAGATAAGATATGGACCTACAACTTTAATTTTTACCACAAATTCTATATCGTGATGTAGGGAGGCCTAAATTACCTTTCAAAGTGCAAGTTGATGTTTTAACTAGACAGACTTTTTACTAGTGAGCAGCACTCAATATTATGGAAACATCTGGAGCTACAAAGATCAAATTGACCTCATATTTGTACATTTGGAATGATATTTCAAGTGGGAACAACTCTTGTGTTGATCACATGTCCGAATTTGGTGCTCATCATAGAATACAAGTTGCATGAAGTTAATGGTGCTAGCTGGCTCTAAGCTGGAAAATTGTGCAAGTTGTCCACTTGATCACAAGTAAGTTGGACATTTTTGTTGCCTATAAATGGGAAGCTTAGCCAAGAATTTAGCGATCAAATATAATCCATTATTCTTCAATTTCTCTTTGTTATATTTTCATTATATTTCTCTAAACTACTAGCTAGAGCTAGGGATAAAACTTTGATGAATTTGTAGTATTGTTCTTTGATATTTCTTTTGCTCTTTCTTGTTTATCCTCTTAGTTGTAAAAATTATATGTTTTATAAATAGTTTTGTTTTGTTAAAGACTTTGATTTATTGTTGACAATATTGGCACAATGAATGCTTAGATAATATTTACAAACCAACAAGTGTTTTGGCAGGTTTTCTCAAACAACTATCAAGAATTATCTTACAAAGTATTTACAATACACGTTTTATCTTCCGTGAGATCACTCCCAAGTTTATTCTCATGAGTTATAGAAAAGATCAACAATAAATTCTGTTAATTTGTCAAAAGTGAATCCCCAACGCTCTACTATTCTTCTAAATTATGTTTTCACCAACTACTTTTGCTACCCATTAATTAGTATTATTTTTCCTTTCCTTCCAATTCCCTGTGGATCGACCTCGGACTTCCGAGTTTACTACTTGAGACAACCTGTACTTGGGTTTGCAACCATAAAGGTATATCAAGTTTTTGACGGTGTTGACGGGGATCAAACCTGGGTCACCCGCGTGACAAGCTGGAATACTCACCACTTCATATATTTCAGAATGTAAAATATTATAAAAACAAACTACCATTAATTCATCTTCTTGACCAAAGTCTTTTCTCATGGCTTAATCCTTCATCGTCCAGTCTTCATCCAACCCTACAATCAATCTATGATTAAGACAAGGGTGAGTTTGGAAAAACTCATTAGGAATGTCAACATAATATAATGTAAGTCTCAATTTATATATTGCAAATCATGTAATATAAACCATACAAACTTCTAATTTCGGTGAGCTTAAAGTGTTGTAACCCCAAATTCTTTCCTAGGTTTAATCCCGAATGACTTAAAACCATAAACATTCTTTCTTATTCATCCAAAATAGGATGAACTTCTTTTTTTTGTTCATTCCAACCGAATAAACTACTTTATTACCCGGATGGCCACAACTCAAATTCTTTAGCATAGAATATACACATAATTACAATACAAAAAAGGGATTAATTCAACTTTGCATATAGATATTCCTACCTTGTTTTCTTGATAAAAAGGATGAAAAATTGAGGGGCAAAGGATAAGGGATGAAGGGAAAAATTGAGACTTTTTGGGTTTATTCCATCATCGTGCATGCACTTACCTATTTGAAATTTGGTAAGTCTTCGATATGGTGCAATTAACCTAATTTAAAACATCTAATAAATCTTGCATTTTATAGAAAATAATTATAATTAATTAATCTGAAAAATCATATGATTTTTTCTCTAGTGGACTTGAGTCTTTTACTATTATTGATCTCATTTAAACTTTGGACGGACATGTGGCCACAAACGCTCGCTAAGATTTTTATTTAGTCTGAAATAATTTCTAAATTTTCGGGTGTTACAATCTCTACTCATTATAACAATTTTGTCCTTGATATTTATCTAATGATGGAAACACGGATGGGTAATTTGCTTTGATCTCTTCTTCTTTCTCCCAATTGGCCTCGTCCACTCCATGAGTTCAAACGACACTTCTCGATTTCTCAAAACATGAACTTTTCTGTCTGAAATACGGATTGGGGTCTTGTTATAGGTTAGATATTTCTGCATTTCCAATGACTGATCGTCTACCACACGTCTGGGGTCATAAACATATTTTCTTATCATAGACACATGAAAGACATTATGCACCGTTGAGAGTTATGGAGGCAAAGCAAGATGATAAGCAACATTACCGATTCTCTCAAGTATTTCAAAAGGTCCGATAAATCTAGGTCTTAATTTTCCTTTCTTATCGAAATGGAGAACGCTTTTCATTGGTGCTACTTTGAGAAAAACTTTTTTGCCAACTTCAAATTCCAAAACTTTTTTCCTTTTATTTGTATAACTTTTCTGTACAATAATGTTATTCAACAATAACTAAATTAATGAATGAAAAATGACTCCTTAAATACTCAAACCCTAGTTGAAATAAAACTCTAATTGATAAGTAAATGCAGAAAGACTTGACAGGCTCGTCCAGAAGATTCTGAAATTATTTTATAATAGAAATTCTGAGCATGTATGCGAAATATATGTCTGTTTATTTGAAGAATGACGATTACGATCCATCGCATCCAAATAAGCTAGATCCTCTACGCTATCAGATAGAAAATCTGAGTTTACACTCAGTTGAACTTCAATGGTGCATCCCAATCATATTCTAAATTTAAAACAACAATAAAATGTACCATAGATCATAACATATAGTGGATTACCGGTAAATCCAAATTCAAAAGAACTTAACCATAATACGTGGAACCAGCATAAGCCCCTACAATCTTTGATATTGCTTAAATTCAGAAGTATGTAACGATTAATCGAAATTGAAAATGAAATGGATTACCATAGCGCTTCAATTCCTACCTCTACTATGCTTTTTAGTAATGAACGTTGAATGCTGATAACTTGGCAGCTTCGACAAGTCAACCCTTCTTTTTTTAAAATAAAATTGGAGAAACGAAAGTGTGCATTTGTATTGGTGTGTTGAGAAGAGAGATGAGTTATGTATTTGTATTGGTGGGGTTTGTGTTTATGTGAAGAAATATGAGTGATTGGAGGAGATTAAAGAGAAAGATGGCATGATGGGGGCGGTCTCATGTGAGTGGGGGTGAGAGTAAGAGAATCATGGAATCTTCTTTTCAAAATGGTGCACAGTATGTGTACTTAGTTGCCATTTGTTTTAGGCTAAGGAGAGATCATGATAATGTGTTGACCGAGAGATACAGGGAGGAAAATGTGATTGCATTTATTAATTTTGAATTAATTATGTCTAAATAAATACTTAGTTGAAATAAAATAATTAAAGATTAAAACTACTAAAATTAAACAACCCCTTTGTTATAATTACTTAAAGAAATAAATTTTCATTTAAACTTGAGCTCAGATCTTTGGGCTTCACGTTTGGGTTCATACACTTGTGTGTTGGACTTGGCTCTTGGCTAGGTACGACACACTAAATAGTATAATTATTCTAAAGTGATTAATGTAAAAGTTACTGAACACATTACCTCATCACGACGCTACGTACATGCAATGTGCAAAATACGTGTCCTTAATATCGTGCGTAGTTGCATGTGAAATCTTTGTTGTGTTTCAAGTCTATCTGCAAATCATGGCATTCCGTCATTACAAGTCATAGTTATTTATGAACATTTAAATATGGCACTTGCAGACAACAAAAGGGCCGCATCCTCACTAAAGCCCAACAAATTTATTAATTCATACAAAGCCTCTGCTTAACTTAGTACTATGAGACCCTACCATTGTGTATTTTGGCTTTATGCCTATTGTGTAGTGTTTTTCCTATGGAATCCAGCAACTATAAGAATCAAAGATATACCAATATCCCTCATTCGTCTGCCAAGCAAAGTTATCTTCTTTGGGATTTAGTTTTGACTAGGAAACTGGAGATTATAAGGTTGTCAAATTGTTGAGGAAAGATTGTGAAAATCGTGTTGGGATTTTGCCTCAAATGCCAAAAATTAAAGGGCTTCAATTGCAAATATTATTAAGGTGTCTGTTTTTCTTTCAAATGTGCGTGGCTTGCTGAAGGAAAAAGGAGACAATATTTTATATTTAATTATAAATTGAAAAATTGTCCATGTCATTCTAACCGAAATATGGAAGTAAAATTTAGGTCCGACAATTCAACACGTTTTTCTATAAATTGATGTAATTTGTTCTCTTTTATGTACTGGAGGAAAAAATTTAAGCCTATCATCCTAGCATTTCTTATCTCTTTGTGGATTGTACAAAGAGTAGAAATTGGTGGGTGTGGCAAAATTTAAAATATTATTTTTCTTATGATACTTGAGAGATTTAGGCGAGTGCAATTTTGTATGATTATAATAATTGTTCATATAGTCGTTAGTTTGATGCTTCTAAATTTTGCTTCTATCTTTTATATTTTGTTCTCTTTATTTTTTTCTGAATAAAGATCTTGTGAGCAATAGAAGAATTGGTCTGAATTCTCAATAATAGAATCAGAGTGTCAGGTCGTTTGGAGTGTTGGAGTATAGAGAAGATATATCTATCAAATATGACGTGGAGAAGTTTGATGAGGAAATCAATTTTGGCTTGTGGCAAGTACAAATCAATGAAATTTTGATTCACTCAGGTTTTGAAAGGAAAACCAACTCATATTTTCGACAAAGATCCTAAAAAATTATGTATGAGCAATGAGTACCAGAAATATTTAAATTTGAAAACTAGAAGTACAATATGTCTCTATGTAGCAAAAAATTTCTTGCAAGTATTCATGGAATATCTGCTGTAAAGGAACTCCTGAGAAAAACTTGAAGAGCTGTATTAGATAAAGAGTCTTTTAAATCGGTTTTACTTGAAGCAACAATAACATTCTATGCAAATGAATGTTTGGTAAAATTTTTAGACAACCTAACTATTCTCCATTGGATCGTTTCGAACTAGAGGCTATTGGAGTTAAACTTGATGATGATAATAAAATGTTAAGACTCATTTGATCTCTTGCATCCTGCAACCAATTTTGATGTATGGAAAAGAAGTGTAAATTTTACGAAGTTACAAGTAAATTGATTTACGAAAAAAGAAGGTTGAGTGGTGGAAGTAATATTTTATATAAAAACTTGTTACTTATTGCTAAAAAGTAGAAGAATAATAACTTAATGAAAAGAAAAGTATCTTGTTGGAACTCAGAGCAGCGTTGTCACACGAGGAAAAAATGTCCAAAAGGTAAAGCAGGCTCGGCTAACTACTTCAAGTCAGATACGGATATTGTTTCTCTGTTAATGGAAAATGATGATGTCGCTTGAGTAAGATAATTACATCCTCATGACATGTGTTAGTTGACACAATAGAGTATGTGTTACTACTAGTGGGTCCATATGTTTGCACACGGGCATATTGGCTTGACCTTAATACAAAGTGTGTGGTGGAATTGATTTTGATAGTTGATAAACTTCCAAGTAAGTCAAGCAAGGGGGTTGCACCATAATTTTTAGCAAATTTATTTAACATGAGTCGATGAAATTCTTAAAATTTGTTAATTCTAATTGATTATGCCCATATGGTAGAGTATGTTAATTCTCTATTTTAAGAATTGGGATTGTCAAAATTTGTAGGTTTTTTCTCAAATGTCGTGATAAAGAGCTATTGAAGAGATGTCAAAAGTTGTTGCTCATTTTCGTGAAGGTGGAGATTGTTGGAATTTTTGCTCAAATGCCAAAAATGAAAGGGCCTCAATTGCAAATATTATTAAGGTTGCCAATTTTGTTGCAATTGTGCGTGCCTTGCTTAAGTAAAATGATGTCATATTATATTTTGTTATATATTGGGAGAGTTTCCATGTTGATTGGAAGTAAAATAGGTCAAACAATTCATTAAGTTTTCTTATAAATTAACGTGTTTAGTGCACTTTTGTGTGTGCATTCGAGAGGAAATTTTGTAAGCTTATCATCTTAGTATTTCTTGTCTTTTTGTGGGTTGTACAAAGTGTATAAATTGATGGATGTGGTAAAACTTATGGTACTCGAGGGATTTGGGTGAATGAAATTTGATGATAAATAATTTTCTCCTCCTCCGAGCACGGCTGCGACAGTGGTGAAGACCTACAAAAGGTGGCGGGGCTTTTTTCCTCCATGGCCACTCCGGTGTGATAATCAGTATATGATTAAAACATATGTATAGAATAATAATATGGAATGTATGAGAATTTTGTCTTCTTTTTTACCTGAGAGTTGGCATCTATTTATAGGGATGGCTTGCAGTTATTGATGATGGGTGTCCCTTCATCTCCTTCATTTGATAACGGGTGTCCTTTCTTCTCCCTCATTATTTGGAGTTAATGAGGGATGTTTCATCTTTCCAATTATTGAGAGATGTTTCGTCTTCCCGATAACTGGTAATAACCGTCATTCCATGGGTCGCCTGCCTAGCAAATCTGATGACCGTTGGGTTATTGCGATCTATCCGTCAGGCGTGTGCTCATGAGACCAACGAGGTGGGCAAGCCGGTGAGGCAGGCGAATCGTTGAGGCGGACGTGCCAAGACGTGCTACCATAGGTAAATAACATATAGCAGCTGTCATTATTTGTATCATCATAAGCCACTTTACTTTTCATAGACTGTCGTCAATGGGAAGTAGAAATAATCTACCACACATGCTTCTTTCTAAATTTTTCAGACAGAGATTCATCGCCTTGATTTTCGGATAGAGGCTCATTGGCCTTGTTTTTCAGATAAAGGCTCATTGCCTTGATTTTTAAACAGAGGCTCATCGCCTTGTTTTTAGATAGAGGCTCATCGCCTTGATTTTTAAACAAAGGCACATCGCCTTGTTTTTCAGATAGAGGCTCATCGCCTTGATTTCAAAACAAAGGCTCATCACCTTATTTTTCTGACAGAGGTTCACCACCTTGTATTTTAAACAGAGGCTCATCGCCTTGTTTTTTAGACAGAGGCTCATCGCCTTGATTTTTAAATAGTGGCTGTCATTATTTTTGGCCTTTTTTTTTAAATGCAGATTGGCTTTGTTTTTTTTCAGACAATGAGCGGTGGCTTTGTTTTTCAAACAGTAGCAGTTGGCTTTGTTTTTCAAACAGTGGCAGCGACTTTGTTTTTCGAGACGATGTATTGTCTTTGTTTTTCAAACAATCACAAATGACTTTGTTTTTCGACGATGGCGGTGTCATTATTCAAAGAGTAACAAGCGGCTTTGTTTTTCGAGACGATGGCGTACCGCATTATTTAGTAGCAAATGGTTTTTTTTTTTTTTCACGGTGGCGGTGGCTTTGTATTTTAGACAGTAGCAACTAGCTTTGTTTTTCAGACAGAGGTAATTGTCATTAATTCAACCGCAGTTGGCTTTGTTTTTCAGACAGTAGCAGCTGGCTTTATTTCACTAGCAGCTGGCTTTGTTTTTCAGACAGTGGCACCTGACTTTGTTTTTCAGATAGTAGCAGCTGGCTTATATCCGGCCTTTTAAGCCCCTTTACTTTTCATAGACTATCGTCAATGGAAAGTACATAATCTATCACACCTGCTCCTCTCTAAATATTTTTTTTTGGGTGAGCTCGCCTAACTTTTTTTTTTTTTTGAACTTGGATGAGCTTGTCTTGGATTGGGTGAGCTCACCTCACCCACCTTGGGTGAGCTCGCCTAATTTGTTTTTTTTTTTTTTGAACTTAGATGAGCTCGCCTTGGATTGGTGAGCTCACCTCGCCCGCCTTGGGTGAGCTCGCCTAATTTTTTTTACCTTGCGTTGGGCGAGCTCGCCTCGGATTGGGTGAGCTCGCTAATTTTTTTTTTTAAATCTTTTTAAACCTTAGCTTGACTAGCTCGCCTCGTTGGCTTGCCTTGGCTTGGGCGAGGTCACCTCGTCTCATCTTGGGTAAGATTGCCTCTATTATTTCGAGGTTCGGGCTCATCCCGAGTCTTCTTTTTGTTAGACACAGGTTCATTTCGATCTTTCACACTTTTGGTAATGAGATATGCTTCTTCAGCGTCCACATACTTATCCCCTCTCTTGAGTAACTCATGCATAGTATTCGACAAGTTTTTGGAGAGTGACATCTTGAAAGGACGACTTCGAGTTCTACTCATCATGGCAATGACTACAACAGACATCTACAGATCTTTGATTCCTAGCATTGCTCTATTGAACCGGGCAATAAAATCTTTCAAAAATTTGTCCTTGTCCCGTGTCAATTGCATTAGACCGATAGCGCTTTTCTTAACATTTTTATCTTTGGCAAAGTGTGCAGCCAAACTCTTAGAAAAATCATCAAATGTACGGATCGATTTTGGAGGAAGGATGGCTACCTGGTCCCTAGCCTCCCGCCTAAGTGTTGGCAGAAAAGCCCTGCACATAATCGCATGAGGGGTGGCTTGCAACCTCATCAAGTCAACAAAAATTCTGAGATGATCGACAGGATCAGAGGATCCATCGTACTTCTCCATCTTTTGCTATTTGAAGTCTCGTGGCAAGGGGACTGCCATTACATCTAGAGAAAAAGGAGCTTCATGCAACACCATAGATTGTTGCCTACTACTTTTGTTAGACATAGCCTCAGCTATTTTGCGACCCATCATTTCTTCTAATCGCTGTTCCAGGCTTAACACTGGTGTTTCAAACAGTGTAGGCGTGGGCATCCATGACGGTTGTCCCGAGTATGGATTTGGGCCAGATGTTAATGAATGGAAGTGGGGTGTAGAAGGTGGAGCTAAAGAAACTGGAGTCAGCGGTAGAGCTGTCGTTAGCGGTGTTTCTATTGCTGGAAAGATACACTACAAGAAAAAGGGTCTATCGCAACGGGCGAAAAAAGTTTCCATAGACCTTTTGCAATGTTCAAAGACGTTATGCGTGCTTTCGATGTTGCCGAAAACTAGCTCTCTACGGCAACGTGCAATGTTCGTTGTGGAATACGAAAGAGCGTTGTCATTTTACTTTTAGCAACGTCTTAAAGATATAACAACGTTTTTTGACCGTTGTGGTTTCCTTTTAACAACGTTCTCATGACCGCTGTGGTTTCCTTTAACAACGCTCACCCGACCGTTGTGGTTTCCTTAGTTTCTTTTTAACAACGTTCTCCTGACCGTTATCGTTTTGTTACAACAACATGCATCTGACCGTTGTGGTTTCCTTTTAACAACGTTGCAATGCTCGTTGTCGTTTCATTTTAACAACATTCTATAGCTCGTTGTTGTTATTTTTTTTAGCAACAGTGATGCGCACATTCTATAGCTCGTTGTTATTTTTTCTATAGCTAGTTTGAACAACAATCACATGTACTTCACAAAAATAGAAGAATTTATAAAACTCAATCTAATGGTTAAAACGTTAAAATGAAATTTATAAAAAATCAATGAAATATGAACAAGGTTGAAACAAGTTAAATATATTATAAAATAGAAGAATTTGTATTCATACATTTATAGCTAGCCTAGAAATTTCTTGTAATATGAAAGTTCGAACCAAAATCTAACAAAATACACATGCACTACAAGTATCTTGGCACCAAAAATATTTAATCTACCAAAATCTTGAAACCGGTAATCTTGCATGCACTTCACAAAAATATCAACAAAAACTATTCTACCACCCCTCGAAAGGAACCAAGCACTCCACATAAACCAAGGCTATCGGTTCCCAACCCCGCAATTCACAAAAAAAAATATCACAACAGCTTCTTCCATTGTTCCAGCTTTTCAGACAAAAAAAAAAAATATCCATGCTAATGAGATCGTGTAACTTATCTCTAAAATTACAATTAGCGGAGATGAAAGAGTTTAGCAAATAAAAAGACTAACCATTGTGATAAGGTTTCTTTCTAGTTAGTAATGAAAATATCTTCCAATACTTTGTTGAAGACCAATTACCAAAATAAAATAACAAATTTGAGATCTTTTTATTTTAATAGGAAAGATAATTCAGAAAGCAATAATGGTAAATTTGTTTGGCACATGGGATGACAATGCAAAATCTACTTATGGACTCGAACGAAGGATACACCACATGTGATCTTTGTCCTAAACAACTAAAAATAACACAAAATCAGTAAAAATTCGAATAAAATAACCAACATAAGGTTAATATTTAAGTACGAGACAAGTGTGAACCATTTAACTAGCATTTTCAACCTTTTAGGGAAAGGAACATTTTCAAAGCATATAAAATGAAAATTTGACAAATGTGGCTACAAATTGCAAAAAAAAAAAAAATATATCACGAGGAAAGAAGGACAAAGATCACATTAGCATGTCCAATGGCAAACAAGATAAGAGGATCAATAAACAGTATTGCATCAATAGACAACATTCAATTGGATACATGATTTACAAATGGATATATATCAAGAAAATATAGTTCCTTAGTTTCCTTCACTCAAGAAAATATAGTCAATTTGCTCTAAATATGATATTATTAAAACATCAAACTAACTTTCATATCTAGACAAGCGTAGTTATTTAAAAAAAATGAAAAAGATCGATGTCCCATTAGTAAAATCAAACCACCACCGATAGACATTTGCTTGACAACAATTGCGTGAACATGGGGTGTGAAGTGGGGTGCATTGTCCCCAGTTACAGGACCCTAAGGCTTGAATTTGGATGAATAAACTAATTAAACAGTAGCTACACATAGCATAAAGATCATAAAGAAAGAACAATCTATGCCTATTTATTTGGTTTGACCATTAGCCAGCCATGATGCAAACTTGAAACGCACTCTAGGTATACCTTGATTTACAACAATTAAAAAAAATGAAATTTACGAAATGAATTGACAATAATGTATTGTAACATGCGGCATACCGATCCGCCAACGGTTGGCTCGTGTGTGTGCGTAAAGTCGATCGTGTTTCCTAAATTCCTCCAAGAATATAGATCAAGAAAATGTAAATGTACCATATTCTCTAGATACTTCAAGCCCAAAAGTAAAGAGAACCCAGCTACCAAGGGCTATGTGAAATATTCTGAGTCTTTGAAAATAACAAAAATTCATAAAGTTAAAATCAAATTAAGAAATCTCTTAAATATGAAGAGGAATGAATCCTCCTTTCTTTCTTATAACATAGAGTTCATATTATTTTGTCGATTTAACTCGGTTCACATTCTTGATTTGAGTGGCCATAGGAGCACGAAGGAGGAGCATCGAAATTGATGCTCACTACGACCACATGTCAATTTTGCCGAAACCCCTATTACCGGAACAATTGGCGGCGATGATGATGAACCAACAACGTGTAAACGGAAACGAAAGGTTTCAACCAATGATGTATGCCCGGCCTCCACCGCAGCCGGTTGCATGCCACCTTACCCTCCTTACCCGTACCCTCGTCATCCTCGGCGAACAACCGCACCGATGCGCAATGTTCAAAGATGAAAATACCTCAAGTCGTTACGTGATGTGAGTTTGACAACAAAGAAGATTAACCCGATTTCGCCTAATTCTCTGTCGATTGCTAGCGATCGTAGTACTTATGCTTCATTTGTAGTTCATGATCCTTACTAGTCTTGATCCCATAATACACATGGATTTGGTTTTACTTTACATTTTCCCTTCTTGAATCTAAGTTTAGATTAGTGTTTGATCATATATAGGGAGGTTTGTTTTGTTGATGAAATGTTTATATGTTGAAAACGAGATATAAAATCAAAGAGAATGGTTTAATTTAATTTAACCATTTAATTTAATTCCTTCACTTCAACCATTTAATTTAATTCCTCTTACTTTCAATTCTTAAGCCTCTCCCCATCAACTTCTTTGAACTCTTCACCACCGCTGCGTTCCTCCTCATGTCCTTCTCCTTCCAACTCGTGATAATCAAATTGCCGGTTTAGAAAACTCTTCCCGACACTTGTTCATCCAAATCATCACTTTTTCATTATTCATAAAGAAACACACAAGTAAAGAATCTACATGTCTACTTCATCATCAAAGTTGTCGCATCCCCAAAGAAAGATGCTTCTTCACTCGACCATGTCTCTCAATTAAGCACTCGTGCACTCTTTCTTAGTTAAGGATTCTATAGGAATTTATGGGCATGGTGTGAAAGGATTACGCAACTAATGTAACATAAAGGAACACCCGGATTCTTCCATTGTCTCGGTTACATCCTCACAAATTGAGTACTGAAATTAATAGAACACACATACATAAAACGAAATATTAGGAAGAAAACACACGCCCATAATTACAAGCCGCCTCCTTTAGCATTCACCTATTACGCTTTACAACCCGAATAACAATAAGCAAACACAAGTCAAAATCATTATAAATCATGAGCATAAGTATGGTTTTGAGGATAAGGATATGTGTGTGCAAAAACATCATAACCTTCTCCCAAATATGTCACAGGTGGAATTGCTCGGTTTATTTTTTGAAAACAACTATTGATTATTTTATTTTATTTTTTTGCCAAACTTTACACTATAACAAAAGTATTAATTTATGACATCGATGTGAGTGTGTGTTTCTTTTATACCTACATTTTAGGAATGTTGCGTGAGGAGATGAAGAAGCGGGGATCGAAATTGGCCCGGTGGAGACTCTCAATTAAATCATCGAGCTCCTTATGCAAGTGCAGACTCTCTACCGAACATGAACCCATACCAAAACAACCAAAGAAGATATATCTTTATACATTACCACAAATGAAAACGAAATTTGTGTAAGAATTAGATGAAATTGTGCAAGAGAGGAGATTTGGAAGTGAAAATTGCCGAGAAAGAGACGGCAGAGAAGACGCTGCATAGCTGCCCATTTTGTCTATTAACCTCTTATACGCACTCCGAAGTTTTCTCAATTTTGAAGATTCACGTTCTGCCCGGAAGATTCACGAACAAGACAAATCTCAGCAACAATGTTTAGATTTCGTATGATTTCTTCCAAATTAAAAGGAAATCAAAACATAAGGGTTTTGAATTGGATTTTGGGTTACATTTGGGGAAGAGCAAAGTGAGGAGATGGATACACGCATACACGTATTTTGATGTTGGAGGCAAATATCTAATTGTTTCGCGGGTAGGAAATTTGTTAAGTGGGCTTGTATTTGGACTTTAGATTTTACAACGTGCAAAGAACGTTGCCAAATCTATTTTTAATAAAAGTTTTAGCAACGCGCTTCCGACCGTTGCTAAAATGTTGTGGTATATGTTTTAACAACGTTCGGTGAACGTTGCTAAAAACTTTGTTATATAACAACGGTCATTGCTCGTTGTTGAATAAGAAAATATATTATTATTTTGGCAACGATAATCGACCGCTGCAAAAGGTTATATTAACAACATTCAATTCATTCATTGCTATGAATGCCAATTGAATTAACCAATTGCGACATACATTTGATGATCGTTGCTCAGAGACCCGCTTTTAGCAACAAGCTTTTAATGAATGTTGTCGTTGAGATGTTGCAAAAGGCACTTTTGTTGTAGTGATAGGAGTTCGGGAAGGAGCCCCCGGCAGCGAGTAAGGGCCCTATGGGTGGAGGGCTAGGACCACAGGGCGGAGCTCCCGGTGATAAATATCCTCAGTGAGAAGGTTAGGACCTGTGGTAGCTAAGAAACCACAACGTTTCGATCTTGGAGTAGAGTCGTTAAGGCCGCCACCTGAGCTTGCAGTGCCGCAAGTTGAACGGTAGAGGCAAATTTTTTTTATGGATGATCAGTGACGGCGTTAGACTCGGTGTCTACATCCCGATGGGGGTGGAGCGATTACATTCTTAGTTCTTCTAGTTCGAGCCATGACTTATTGTGCGGTTCCCATTGACGGTACCAAATGATGATAAATAATTTTCTCCTCCTCCGAGCACGGCCACCACAGTGGTGGAGACCTACAAAAGGTGGCGGGGATTTTTTTCCTCGTGGCCACTCCGGTGTAATAATCAATATATAATTAAAACATATGTGTAGAATAACAATATGGAGTGTATGAGAATTGTGTCTTCTGTTTTTACCTGAGGGTTGGCCTCTATTTATAGGGATGGCCTGCAGTTATTGATGATGGGTGTCTCTTCATCTCTCTCATTTGATAACGGGTGTCCTTTCATCTTCTTCATTATTAGGAGTTAATGAGGGATGTTTCATCTTTCTCAACAAGTTGAGAGATGTTTTGTCTTCCCGATAACTGGTGGTAACTGTCATTCCATGGGTCGCTTGCACGGAAAATCTTATGACAGTTGGATTATTGCGATCTATCCGCCGAAGCGTGCTCATGAGACCAATATGGTGGGCAAGCCGGTGAGGCGGGAGAATCGTTGAGGCGGGCGTGCCAAGACGTGCCACCATAGGTAAATAACATATAGCTGTTGTCATTATTTATATCATCAAAATTAATTTTTTATATAGTGGAAAGTTATGAGAATTCATATTTTCTCTCTCTTCATTTTTCTCTTAACAAGGATCTTATTAACAATAGATAAATTGGTCTCAATTCCCAATAGAATGAGACAATGACTATCATGTTGATGAATGTACCTTGAGTACAAATTCTTGGAGAAAATTGACATTGTTGTGCCAGGTGTTCTTTATTTCTATATTCGTAATTTTGTTTGACTTGACATGCGAAACTAGCAATTTGGGATGATTTGTGTTGCATAAAATTGTTTTTTCACTTATGGAGGAAAATGTTAGAAGAGATTGTTGTTTCACCATGTGGATATATGGGGGTGATCTTTTAGTTACAAAATGAAACTAAAAAATGGTCTAAATTGTGGACAATAAATGGACATAGCATGACAGTTACTTGGACGAAGCAATTTTCTATTGGATTGTTAAAAGGATAGTTGAGGCCAACGGGGACTTGGAGGAATATTAGGGTTGTTTTTGTAAATATGGACGAAGGGTATACAATAACCCTTTACGATCATGAAGCAAGAAGTCTATAAATTCCTATTCTAGTTGATTCTGAGATAAAGATTGAATGTTTCACGGAGGAAACAATTGATTCATTTTACACTGAAAACTTAGTTTCTATGGGAGATGGAAGAAATGAATTTTAGCGTGCTCCCAACTCCCAAGTTAGTGTAACTTCAATCTTGTCTATATTATCAAATAGTTGTAGTGTTGGATAATATATTTAGCTACCTTTTCAATGCGTAAATATATTAGATAAATATTTTCATTTCAATATGCTAAGTGTCTAGTTTTCTTCATTGTAATCTTTTAGAAATTAATTGTGGATTTAATAAAGCCAGTTTTCTTCTGTTCTAGCCAAAATGTCATTCTTCATGTTTTGCAAGTCCGAAATTGACTTTCGCTCACTATTTTGGCATCTTATTACTCTTGTTCTAAAAATTTCAACGTCATGCTTATGAATTGTTATAGACATGCTTCTACCCAACACAAAGGTGGTAGAACTTACTTGAAAATCTAAGATCAAGAGGTTGAATCACTTGCCATGTTTACTTATTTACTACTCAATTAAAACGCTGTTCTTTAGTCGAAAAACTCAATCACAATGAAAAGAGTTTAATAACCACAATCCAATAACCGAATATGAGATATTTTTCAAGCCACCAACTTCATGTATTCTTCTCTCTCCCACATAGAGGTGTGGGAGTTGCATGGAGGTTATATGTGGTGGGTAGTTAAATTTCAAGTTAAACCTTAACTCTTCCTTCCAAAACTATTTCCATATAACTTGGGTCAGGTCAACCTACATGGATGACTTGTTTTATTTCAACGTGAATCGAATGGGTATTGGATTGTTGACAAGTTCTATTACTCCAATGTCCCATTTCAAAAGTAGGAATAAATTCTGAAAAAATTATCCATACCAACATATGGTAAGTACAATTCTTCCTTTTTTTTTGTTTTGTATCAAGTATGTTACCCAAGAAAGAAAAGTATTGTCACCTACCAACCTTCATTCGTCATAGGATTATGTTCATTGGCATATGGTACTGCTACACTTTTGATGCCTTGATCATCGTCTCGGAGACAATCTACTACCAAGGTGGCAAAAAATAGGAGTTGTTTGGCCATCGGAAGTGCCTATGATCTAGGTGTTGTACTGCTTGTTTTTAAGAACTCTCTAACGTAGCCATTGGGATTTTTGACAATGGGATCCTACCTAGTTCTCTTTTTGTCCTCTTCTTGGAGCATGCATTTCCAAGCTCTATTATCAGGGCCTTTGTGTGTTCTTTGTGGGTTCAATGTGTTTCTTACTTCGTAATTACTAATATTAGCTATCTGGAAAATAGTTGACTAAGAGGGTTGTAGCTCTACACCTACAAAAGCTAATATATTGTTGCTAGCATAATATTTACGAGTAGCATTGTTCAAACTCATGAGAGCACATAGATATTGAGTTGCACCTGTGAAAGTATACCGTTAACCAGCGTCCACACGTACACATAGATATTGGGCAGACTTTGAACTTATTAGGAAATAAATTAGTTTGTTTTGCTCTCTATCATATACGACATATTTTCACAAGTGATAGTTTTATGCAGCAATCTCCTCCAACTAACTATGAAAAAGAGATAGGCAAGTTTAAAACCCGAAAGTGGACTAAAAAATGTAGAACTCTAGATGTTATTCTAAAAATTACCAAAGTGACTTATCAACTATAATGACTTTAAGGTTGAGGTTAAGAAGCTTTAATGGATTTCCTTATAGTTGAAACTTCTAGTTAACTTGGGTAAATGAAAAGTTAGTGTCCTTTGATTTCTTATGCATAAAACGAACAAATAAACGGTCGCAAAAAGTTATGAAATTTTAACCAAATAACCATAACGTATCCATCTAAGAGCATCTACAACAGCTTATATATATTTAAAGAGCATCTTTAACATTTTAAAGAGCATTATTAAATTTAAAGAGCAAATTTTTTTTAAACATTTAATAGCCTCTTTATTTCCATACTCTTTATATTACTTTTTTCAAGAAGTATTTAATATATTTCACTCACCTCTCTTTTTATCATATATTTCCCTCCCGGTTTGTATATATTATTTAATTAAAACCAACATATCAAGTATTGAAATTGAAATTATTTCAATGCATTTAATAATAGAGAGTGAGTTTGGCTCTCCAAATGTGGAGAGTCAAACCCACTCTATAAATTAAAATTATAAATTGAAGAGTCCATTGGAGCAAAATTTTAAGCGTTGACTCTTTAAATTAAAGAGTAATCTATGTTTAAAGAGCTTGTTAAAGATTCTCTAAGACATAATGACTTTTCATAATTTATGAAAAGATTAAGGTCAACTAAAGAGGATGCAAAGTACACGAAAAACAGATAAAAGAGAGTTTTCAGTACTCAAGTTTGAGTCCTATTCTGGATCAAAAGACCTTGAAAAATTATAATATTTTCATGGACAAAACATAATATAACTTATTAACTCTTGTCCAAAATTTAGAACTTAATAAAATTCGTAAAGTCACCAAATTATACTCCAAAACATGAAAGGCAGATTTCCGAGCTCAACTATCCATCGTTACCAAAACTTTCATATCTTGTTCTACAGACATCCAAAAGAGGTTATTCTAAGTTTCAAAGGACTGACATTGATAGGTCATTGACCCCATCAAATTTCATCTGAAAAGCCAAAGTACACCATTCGGACGTCCGTTTGAAATTGGACTTACACGCTGGAAATTCTGGACACTTTCATTCCGAGCATCATTCAAGTATTTAAGCATTCGCTAATACTCCAATAATTTGAAACCTCATTACATAGAGTCCAAAACAAGTTTATAACAAATAACATTTAACATTCTTAACAAAAATCATCTCATAACTAATAAGCGTCTAAAAATTTGTCACAAACATATCATTTACAAGGCATTATATATTTCAATTTTATTAATTCTCTCACTTCAGTATAGAATATCCATTCTCGTGCCATAAAATCAATATACATAAATTATTAGTAAAAAGTTCAATAAATAGAAGTATGCACGCCTAGACAAATTGACAAGATATTATACACAAGTTGTCATGATATTATACACAAATTGGCATGTACTTGGTTAAGAGTATTTATGTGTTGTATTTTGAATGGATAGAATGGAAGACAACATGAAGAGCTTTGGTAAAAAATGGTGGCTATCGGATAAGATGAATATGCATCGGATAAATGACAATATATGGCGCTTTACAACTCCGATTGGAGTGAATCAACTTGGGATGAATAGATAAGATATGGACTTACTTTTTACCACAAATTCTATGTCGTGATGTAGGGCGGCCTAAATTACCTTTCAAAGTGCAAGTTGATGTCTTAACTGGACAGACTTTCTACTATTGAGCAGCACTCAATATTTTGGAAATATCTGGAGCTACAAAGATCGAATTGACCTCATATTTGTACATTTGAAAATATATTTCAAGTGGGAACAACTCTTGTGTTGATCACATGTCCGAATTTGACGCTCATCATAGAATACAAGTTACTTGAAGTTAATGGTGCTAGCTGGCTCTAAGCTAGAAAATTTTGCAAGTTGTCCACTTGATCACAAGCAAGTTAGACATTTTTGTTGCCTATAAACGGGAAGCTTAGCCAAGCATTTAGGTATCAAATATAATCCATTATTCTTCAATTTCTCTTTGTTATATTTTCATTATGTTTCTCTAAACTAATAGCTAGAGCTAGGGGTAAAACTTTGATGAGTTTGTAGTACTGTTCTTTGATATTTCTTTTGCTATTTCTTGTTCATCCTCTTAGTTGTAAAAATTATATGTTCCATAAATAGTTTTGTTTTGTTAGACTTTGATTTATTGTTGACAATATCGGCACAATGAATGCTTAGATAATCTTTACAAACCAACAAGTGTTTTGGCGGGTTTTCTCAAACAACTATCAAGAATTATCTTACAAAGTATTTACAATACACGCTTTATCTTCCGTGAGATCAATCTCTAATTGATTCTCATGAGTTATAGAAAAGATCAACAATAAATTCTGTTAATTTATCAAAAGTGAATCCCCAACGCTCTAGTATTATTCTAAATTATGTTTTCACCAACTACTTTTGGTGCACATCAATTAGTATTATTTTCCCTTTCCTTCCAATTCCTTGTGGATCGACCTCGGACTTCTGAGTTTACTACTTGAGACAACTTGTACTTGGGTTTGCAACTTTAAAGGTATATCATGTTTTTGGCGGTGTTGCTGTGGGATCGAACCCGGGTCACCCGGCGAGAATACTCACCACTTTATATATTTCGTAATTTAAAATATCATGAAAACAAACTACCATTAATTCATCTTCTTGACCAAAGTCTTTTCCCATGGCTCAATAACTTCATCATCAAGTCTTCATCCAACCCTACAATGAATCTATGAATGAGACAAGGGTGAGTTTGAGAAAAGTCATTAGGAATGTCAACATAATTTAATGAAAAGTCTCAATTTATATATTGCAAATCATGTAATAAACTATACAAACTTCTAATTTCGGTGAGCTCAAAGTGCTGTAACCCCAAATTCTTTCTTAGGTTTAATCTTGGGATTTAAAACCATAAACATTCTTTCTTATTCATCCAAAATATGATGAACTTATTTTCTTGTTCAACCCAACAAAATAAACTACTTTTTTACCCAGATGGCCACAACTCAAATTCTTTAGCATAGAATATACACATAATTACAGTACATAAAATGGATTAATTCAACTTTGCATATTGATATTCCTACCTTGTTTTCTTGATAAAAAGGATGAAAAATTGAGGAGCAAAGGAGAAAGGATTAAGGGAAAATTTGAAGATTTTTGGGTTCATTCCATCATCTTGCATGCACTTACCTATTTGAAATTTGGTAAGTCTTCGATATGGTGCAATTAACCTAATTTAAAAATCCAATAAATCTTGCCTTTTATAGAAAATAATTATAATTAATCTGAAAAATCATATGATTTTTTCTCTAGTGGACTTGGGTCGTTTACTATTATTGATCTCGTTTGGACTTTGTACGGACATGTGGCCACAAACGCTCGCTAACATTTTTATTTAGCCTAAAATAATTTCTAAATTTTCGGGGTGTTACATCCTCTACTCATTATAAAAAATTTCCTTGATATTTACCTTATGATGGAAACAGGGATGGATACTTTGCTTTGATCTATTATTCTTTCTCCCAAGTGGCCTCGTCCACTTCATGATTTCGTTATTGAACTTTGACAAACGACACTTCTCGATTTGTCAAAACATGAACTTTTCTCGTCTGAAAATATGGATTGGGGTCTCGTTATAGGTTAGATCTTTACGCATTTCTAAAGACCGGTAGTCTACCACATATCCGGGGTCATGAACATATTTTCTTAATATAGACATATGAAAGACATTATGCACCGTTTAGAGTTATGGAGGCAAAGCAAAATGATAAGCAATATTACCAATTCTCTCAAGTATTTCAAAAGGTCCGATAAATCTTGGTCTTAATTTTCCTTTCTTATTGAAATGGAGAACGCCTTTCATTGGTGCTACTTGAGAAAAACTGTTTTGCCAACTTCAAATTCCAAAACTTTCTTTCTTTTATGTGTATAACTTTTGTGTCGGTCCTTGGCGATTTTATTCGCTCTTATTGTATCGATAGCCTAAACTTTTCGCTTCAACAATTTTAGGGCCTAACACTCTATTTTCTATATTTCCTACCATAAATTGCATCGTAAGGGGCCATCCCTATCTTGGTTTGCAAGTTTGTTGTTGTAACCAAACTCCACCACCGGCAAGTGAGACTCTAGTGGTCATCTAAGTACAAAACAAATGCATGAAGCATGTCTTCTAATATTTGAATAGTTTACTCAGACTATCCATCCGTTTGAGGATGGTAAGCAATATTGAAGTTAAGCTTGGTGCCCAAGAGTGTCTGCAAAATCTTCCAAAAGTTTGATGTGAACCTCAGATCCTTATCCAACACTATTGATAAGGGGGTCCGTGCAACTGAAAAATTCTGTAAGGTATAGTTGCGCTAATTGATCCATATTGAAAGTCATTTTTACTGGTAAGAAGTGGGCCAACTTGGTCGATCGGTCTACTATTACTCAAATGGCATTGTGACCTCTTCTTGAGTTCAGAAAACCTACTACGAAGTCCATGTTTATGTGTTTCCACTTCCATTCGGTATTTCTAATGGATTCAACGACCCTGATTGCCTTTGATGTTCTACTTTGACTTGTTGACATACTAAACATTTCTCCAACTTCATCCCGCTGTACTGGAGATCTACATTTACTAGTTGTTCCTGTACTGTGATTATCGATGTCAGTTGCCCTTTTATCTTTTGCTTAAGGCATCGACCACGACGTTGGCTTTACTTGGGTTATAATTGATGGCATATTCGTAATCCTTTACTAACTCCAACCATCTTTGTTGTCTCATATTTAACTCCTTTTGGGTAAAGAAATACTTGAGACTCGTATTGTCCGTATAAAATTACACTTGCCACCATATAAATAGTGACACCATATCTTGAAGGCGTGAACTACTGCAGCCAATTCTAGGTCATGCGTTGGATAATATTGTTCATATGGTTTTAGTTGTCTCAATGCATAGGCAATCACTCTCCTATGCTGCATAACTTTAAACGACAAAACCTTCTGATCCTTGTATTCTTGCCGGATCGGAGTTGTGACTAAACGTTGCTTAAATTCTTGAAAACTTTGTTCACATTTGTTATCCCACTGAAGCTTTATTCATTTCCTGGTCAACTAAGTCATCGATCTAACAACTTTAGAGAAACCTTATGTAAATCTTCGGTAATAACCAGCTAACCCAAAGAAACGCACACTTCTCCATTGGTTGGTCGGTTCTAATTTGTTACCATTTATACTTTGGCTGGGTCGACTTCAATTCCTTGGGCTGTAACTACGTGCCCAAAAAAACCTACTCGGTCTAGCCAAAATTTGCACTTCTTTAATTTGGCGTACAAGTTCTCCTTTCTTAATATCTCCAACACTATTCGAGGTGTTCTTCTTGTTGTTCACGATTCTCGAGTATACCAAGATGTCAACGTGAAAATTATGACGAACTTGTCCAAGTATTTATGAAACACAATGTTCATTAGGTCCATGAACACTCTTTGGGACATTGGTTGAGCCAAAAGCATGACCACAAACTCGTAATGCCCATAACGAGTTCGAAACGCTGTTTTCGGTATGTCGCTAGCCTTAATCTTTAATTTATGGTAGCCGATCTCAAGTCAATCTTAGAAAACACTTTTGATCCTCTTAGTTGATCAAACAAATCTTCAATTCTTGGCAAATGGTACTTATTCTTTATCATCAGCCGATTTAATTCTCGATAGTTAATGCACATTCTCATCGCTCCATCATTATTCTTCGAAAAAAGACTGTGCACCCCATGGTGACATACATGGTTAGATAAAGCCTTTATCTAACAATTCTTAAAGTTGAGACTTTAATTCTTGTAATTCCTTCGAAGCCATTCTATAAGGTGTTTTAGACATCGGTGCTACTCCAAAAACTAAGTCAATCATGAACTCCAGTAGATCTTCAAGAAAAACGTCGACAAACTCTTGTATCATCTCTACATCTTCAATAGTTATCTCTAGTTGTGATTTACCTGAGGCATTGAATGATTTTCCTTTACTTAACCTTTTCGTTCCTGAAAAACAAAACTTCTCGTCTCTTGGTTTTTGAAGTACTACATTCTTTTTGTGGCATTGGATAAACGCATGGTTGCGTCCCAACAAATCCAAGCCTAGGATTACGTCAAAGTCTCTCATTTCTAATATATACAAATCTGTTTCTAGTATTTCTCTTCCAATTTCTATCTTAACTGATTTAGCTAGTTGATTCGTAAAAATTATTTACCTTAAGGGATGCTAACTTCTATTGTACTAGCCAATTTATCACATGCAAGTCTAGTCTTAGTGATAAAAGATGCAAAGATAAAAGAATGCGTTGCTCCAGAATTGAAAAGCACGTAAGCAAGAAATGCGACAACAAAAGGGTACTTGCTATCACGTTGGGATTCTCGTCTGCTTCTTGCTGGGTAAGGGCAAACACTCACCCCTTCCTATTCTTATTCTTGTTTCTATCTCCCTCTTTCTCTTTTCTTTATCTTCCTTTGGGCAATTCTGGACAATTCATGATCATGTGGCCCAGTTGACCACACCGATAGCATACATTTCTCCTAAACAAGCACTCTTCAAGGTGAGTCTTGTTATATTTTGAGAAAAGAGAGGCGTAGGCTGGAGCATTTGACAGGGTTTCGTCATCAGCAGCAGCCCTTCACTTATCTTGGTATTCCTTTATTTAATAGAGCCAAGAAGATGTTCTTGTATGATGACTTAGTCCAAAAAGTCCATAGTAGGATTTCTGGCTGGGTCTCGAGACTCCTACCATATGGGGATGGATTACTTTGATATGATCAATGATATCCTCTATTCCTCTCTATCTCTTTCATATTATGAAGCCTCCCAAGGTCATCTTGAAAAAAGTTAGAGGGCATATTTGGTAGGTTCCTTTGGGACTCCAGAGACCATGCACACATATTATATTGGAAGAGATAGAAGGACCTTTGTATTCCTACTTTGAGGAGGGTGGATCAAGCATTAAGAGACGCATGATCTTGAAGATACATTCTCCTAAAAGCTCGGTGGTTATTTAGATCTCAAGAATCATTATGAGCTCGGTTTTCTTGAGTAAGTATTGTTAGGTACCCATCTATTGTCACTACTATTCCTTACTATGCTTCAATTTTGTATGGAAGAGGTCAAGCACATAAGACCATAGGCGGAGACCCACATTGCTTGGCGCTTAAGGCGTGGACATATATTCTTTTGGCATGATTACTAGATGGGAGAGTCTACATTAAATGATCGGTACCACACTTGACACATTCTTCTATCCAGGTTAGAGACTTATTTGATGATACCGGATGGAACATTGATGACTTCTTCACTAGTATCATATATTATTTCCGAGCGGTAGGGAGCATGTCTATCACTGCTAAGGTGCATAATCAAATTATGTGGATGGATACTTTGGATGGTAGATTTTCTACCAAGTCTGCATGGCAGCTAGTTCGTACAGGGCATTATTCAGGTTGTATACAACATGATATGAAGTTCTATTCAGGCTGCATACAGTATGATCAAGCAAGACTCTCAACAATCTAAGACAAGAAGGAGTTGTTCAGAAAATTAAAAAAAATTCTGACAACCTAAAACAATGTCAAAAAGTGTTTTGTTTTGAAAGCCTCTCATTATGAGAGATTCTTCATTATATAGATGCAAGCTAAGTAGCTTAATAAAATAAACTCCTATCTATTACACGATATATACAATATATTATTCTATTCCTAGCTAAACTAAATATGGTAGAATATATGTTACTTCAATTATGACCATATATACAATATACTCTTCTATACATAGCTACACTAAATATGGTAGAATATATGTTTCCTTGATTAGAGGTGTCAATTTGGATGGGTCGGGCCGAGTCGGCCACCCATGAAGGAGCTCAATAATGGCCCACGGTGGGTTGCCGGCTGGGTCAACCCATCTT
Source organism: Forsythia suspensa (assembly GCA_023638005.1). Taxonomy (NCBI): domain Eukaryota; kingdom Viridiplantae; phylum Streptophyta; class Magnoliopsida; order Lamiales; family Oleaceae; genus Forsythia; species Forsythia suspensa. Next base: position 45,721,776 of record CM042674.1, read on the forward strand.
ACAAAATTTGAATACGAACTTGGCCGACACGTCGGCCTATCCGGGTCGAGCCCATGTGGGCCGCGTTTCGGCCCGATTCGGCCAATCTAAGTAAAAAGTTATTTTTTTAAAATTATATAAAAAATTACTAACTTATTTTACATAGAAAAATATTTACGTTTATAGCAAAAAATATGTGAAATTACTAAATAAAAAATAAACAACAATGATAAATTCACATTTATTATTTATAGTAAAAAATGTTTACATAGAATTTATATCTTATTTTACATTGAATTATTTCTAACTTTGTTAATTTAAATACAACGCAAACAAATAACTATTAAATGCATGTTCCCAATCTGAATCATCTATATGAAATTGATTATGCTTTGAATTAACGAATGCATTAATAACATTGGTATATCCAACACATGATTTTAACATAAAAATGTTGAGTTTCATCTATTTGGAACATCATCAACAAATTTTCTTCTTCTCAATCCAAAATTTTGCAAATTTTTCCAAATTCTTGTTGTCTAGGGTTAATAATTTCAAACCATCTTGCACAAATAAATTATATATATGACAAACACACCGCGTATGAAATAATTTAGAATCAAATAGGGGTTTAACTGTTCTCATTAAAAGCTCAATACGCAAGATTCGGGTTGCATGATCAAAAGTAATACTAAATAATTTCTTTAATACACCAAACTCATTAAATACTTATAGTAAAATTTCACACAAATTTACTCCATTTAGTGGATATTTGAGTAAACGAAAAACAATTATTCTATTGTGCAGTAACCAATTACTATCAATAAAATGTGTTGTAACACAGGCGTAAATATTGTGATTGCGTCCAGACCAACAATCAAATGTGAAACACATAATTTCATCAATATTTTTAAGTTTATTTTTAAATTTTTCAGCCTTTGTATGAAATAATTTCAGACAATCAGAACGAACCGTATTTCTACTTACACTCATGTAAGAGGATTGAACATACTTCTACATGAACTCTTCAAAATATAGATCTTCCACAAAAGTGAAGGGCATCTCACTTGCTGAAATAATTATGACATTACAACTCTCATTCGTTCTTGCTAATAAGTAAAATTAGTAAAAGTCACAGATCAACTAGTAAGCAAATACAAAAATTTGAGCTTGTCTCGGATCTAAATGTCCTGTTTTATTTAGATGTTTGTCTTTGTGTCTCCGTAGCGTGCCAGTGCCTTGACCACTTCTCCACACATAAGTATTTATGCAAATATTGCATACTATTGTACCATTGTTTTCATTTACTATAAAAAAATTGCCACACTTCTGATGTTTGTTTAATTTTTTCCTTGGATTTTTAGATGATCCAATATCTACAACATGATCATCTTCTAAATTTATTGGAGAACAACTATCATCTAAATTAAGATTTTTAAAAAGAAAAATAGTGGGAATCCATAACACAATAGTAGAAACTTAGAAAATAGAAATAATTAATTAAATTAGTGAAAATGAAGTAGTTGAAAATTTGCAGTTGATAAAAAAATATATTATAACATAATGTGAAAGAATGAAAGTCCAAGAGCTTGAATTTTTTTGAAAGTTATGTGTTAATATCTAAGACAAATCAGAGAGAGAGAGAGAGAGAGAGAGAGAGAGAGAGAGAGAGAGAGAGATGATATTGGATTGTTAAAAATTTGATGTGTTGTTTAATTTTATAGAAGGAAAAAATTAATAAGTTACAAACAATGAAACAAACCTACAATAAAATGAATTAGGGTAGGTTAAAATGAATTTATTATTCATATAGGTTGCGTTCCATTTACAATATTGCATCTGACTAAAGGGTTTAGATTTCCATTCCAGGAGCGGATTCATTGCCTTGCACATTGCCAGGCATCTAAAGAGTGTGGATCATTAAGTTATTTCTTTTGACTGGAAGAAAATGAGCACGGTTCAAGAGATGTTGTGTCATGACTCATGAATTCCATCTTATTGATCTAAGGGTGATGGATAAATGTCTAAAAGTTACCCAAGGAGTTGATCACGTGTTCATTCTCACTTCTGATATGGGAGGGATGGGGTTCATTCAGTATAACCACTCTGTCGTAATGTATTAATATACCATGATTGAGGCTGCAAGGATTAGGAGAGATAAGAGGCATATCTTTTTCAACGTGATGTCTTGATTTTCATTTTGTGATCTTGTGCCGCATTTGGAATTGGGAGTAGGATATTGGTAATAAACATCACATCTGCATTTATTGTGGGAAAAATTACGATGGGATAGTGTTGGTTGCTCATGCTTAAAATGGGAAGAATTTGCACTGCTTATATAGGTGTTTAGGGACTTGCTGTTTTCCATATATATTTGTTGATACATAGGTGTTTAGGGACTTGCTGTTTTCCATATATATTTGTTGATACATTCTCATTTATCAGTATTCTAAAAATAAGAAAATTTACTTGGACAACGAGAAATTAATGAATTTTCCTCATCCATTATTGGCGTATGATACATTGATGCTATTTTTAAATTGTAATAAAAAATGGTAACTATTATATATATTGCTTGATGCATTTCAATCACAACTCAAAATTGTTATGTTCTTAAATACTCATTTTTCTCTTTTAGTGTCTTCTAGTTATCAATGCTGAGGACGAATGTCATAAAATAGTACCTCAAGATCACGAAGCAAGAAGCATGATAATTCCTCTTCTAGCTGATTTTTGAGAGAGAGGGAAACATGTAACGCCCGGATTTTCTTAACCCGGAGGATCACTAAGATAATCTCTAAAATATATTGACGAATCCAAATAATATTTTTCATGCCCTTGAATGGTTTTAAAAATATAACTTTATGGAAGAGCAATCGAGTGATCTACACCAATATAGGAGAATAGTGCCACTATCCATTAACGGCTTTGAGATCTACCAACTCATTCGGGAGATTTCTATCCACATACTAAATCTATAGATTAGGACTTCTATCAATCCACGGGTTGTAGGTTCATCTACTCATTTGAGGGATATACATTTGCCTACTATGTAGAGAGGTTTACGCGCCTACCAACTCTTGGTTTTGAAGTGCACCAACTTATTTTATTAATTTACGTTCGGATACTTTAGTTGGGAGATATTTATCTATATCAATTAATATTTTTTATGCAACCCACTCATTTCGGAGGTGTACATCCCATAGTTTGTTGAGGGTTTTTAAGACAATACAAATACATGATTTTGAGTTTCAAATATTCATTTGAGATATTTAAGACTTTGTCATTTGAACGATTTTAGGTTGACCTACTCAGTTGAGCTATTTAGGCATCTTTACATAAAAGGGTTTTGAGGTTCACCAATTCATTTGTTCCATTTTCATCTACATACTCACTCGAGGTATTTTTACACCTCTATCAAGTCATCATTTTGAGGTACACACACTCATTTAAGAGACTTACACCCCCTACTTAGTCGAGGGATTTACGCCTCTACAAATACGTGGTTTTAAGTTTTACGTACACCTTTGTGAAATCCAAACCTTTATTATTTTATTGTTTTTAATTTTACCAGCTTTATTCCTCTACAAAATAGTGGTTTTGAGGTCCCCCTACTCATTTATTAGATTTAAAGAAAACACGAGCAATCGAGTAATTTACACAACTATCTATTCATATTTTTTATATCTACCAATCACTTGGGAGATTTCGCTCCACCTATTCAATCGAGAGATTTAAACTTGTATCAATCAATGGGTTGTAGGTTCATCTACTCATTTGAGCGATTTACATCCACCTACTTAGAGAGGTTTACGCATCTATCATCCATTTGTTTTGTTGTGCACCTACTCATTTGATTAATTTACATCCGCATACTAGTTGGGAGATAATAATCCATAACAATTCGTGGTGTTGAGGCCCACCCCACTCATTTAAGATATTTACATCCCTCTACTTTGTGGAGGGATTATTAAACCGATACGAATACATGATTTGGAGTTCACCTACTCCTTTCAGATGTCTAGGCCTTCGACTTTAAAATATTTTTAGGTTCACCAACTCAATTGAGATATTTAGGCCACTTTAAATTAAAGGTTTCGAGGTTCACCTAACCATTTGTTCAATTTACATCACCATACTTACTTAAGGGACTATCAAATCATCGTTTTGAAAAACACCCGCTCATTTGAGAGATTTACACCTCCCTACGTAGTCGAAGAATATACACCTCTACAAACACGTGGTATGCATTTTACCTACGCATTTGAGAAGTTTAAGCATTTGTCATTTTATCCGTTTTAATTTCATCCAATCCATGTGAGATATTTTCGCTTCTACAATATAGTGGTTTTGAGGTCCGCCTCCTCATATGTTATATTTGCTGAAAACATGAGCAATCGAGTGATTTACACCAATATAGGAGAATTATGCCACTATCCATTAACAGCTTTGAGATCTACCAACTCATTCGGGATATTTCTATCCACATACTAAATTGAGAGATTTGAACTTCTATCAATCCATGGATTGTAGGTTCATCTACTCATTTGAGAGATTTACATTTGCCTACTCTGTAAACAGGTTTACGCACCTCCCAACTTTTGGTTTCGAAGTGCACTTACTTATTTGATTAATTTATGTCTGCATACATTAGATGGGAGATATTAATATATACTAATTATATTTTTGATGAAATCCACTCATTTCGGAGGTGTGCATCCCATAGATCATCGAGTTATTTTGAAACCATTACAAATACATGAATTTCAAATACTCATTTGAGATATTTAATCTCTTGTCAATTTAATGATTTTAGGTTCCCCTACTCAGTTATGATATTTAGGCATCTTTACATTAAAGATTTGAGGTTTACCAATTCATTCGTTCTATTTTCATCTACAGACGTACTCGAGGGATTTACACCTCTATCAAATCATCGTTTTCAGGTACACACACTCATTTTAGAGACTTACTCCTCTACAAATACGTGGTTTGAGTTTCACCTACGCCTTTGAGAAATGCAAGCCTTTATCATTGTATTGTTTTTAGTTTTGCCAACTTTATGTCTATACAAAATGGTTGTTTTGAGGTCCGCCAACTCATTTGTTAGATTTAAAGAAAACACGAGCAATTGTGTAATTTACACAACTATATATTCCTAGTTTTTAACTCTACCAACTCACTTGGGAGATTTCTCTCTACCTATTCATTCGAGAGATTTAAACTTGTACCAATCCATGGGTTGTAGGTTGATCCACTCATTTGAGCGATTTACATCCACCTACTTAGAGAGGTTTACGCATCTATCAACTATTTGTTTTGAAGTGCACCTACTCACTTGATTAATTTACATCCCCATACTTTAGTTGGTTGATAAAAATCTATACCAACTCATTGAAGAGATTCACTTCCCCTTACTTTGTCGATGGATTTTTATGCCGATACCAATACATGATTTGGACTTCACCTACTCATTTCCGATGTCTAGGCCTTTGAGTTTTAAATATTTTTAGGTTCACCTACTCAATTGAGATATTTAGGCCACTTTAAATTAAAGGTTTCGAGGTTCACCTAATCATTTGTTCATTTTACATCACCATACTTACTCAAGGGTAGTTCAAATCATTGTTTTGAAAAACCCCCACTCATTTGAGAGATTTACACCTCCCTACGTAGTCGAAGAATACACACCTCTACAAACACGTGGTTTTACATTTCACTTACGCATTCGAGAAGTTTAAGAATTTGTCATTTTATCCTTTTCAAATTCACCAAATTCGAGTGAGATATTTACCCATTTACAAAATAGTGGTTTTGAAGTCCGCCCCCTCATACGTTATATTTGCTGAAAACATGAGCAATCGAGTGATCTACACCAATATAGGAGAATAGTGCCACTATCCATTAACGGCTTTGAGATCTACCAACTCATTCGGGAGATTTCTATCCACATACTAAATCTATAGATTAGGACTTCTATCAATCCACGGGTTGTAGGTTCATCTACTCATTTGAGGGATATACATTTGCCTACTATGTAGAGAGGTTTACGCGCCTACCAACTCTTGGTTTTGAAGTGCACCAACTTATTTTATTAATTTACGTTCGGATACTTTAGTTGGGAGATATTTATCTATATCAATTAATATTTTTTATGCAACCCACTCATTTCGGAGGTGTACATCCCATAGTTTGTTGAGGGTTTTTAAGACAATACAAATACATGATTTTGAGTTTCAAATATTCATTTGAGATATTTAAGACTTTGTCATTTGAACGATTTTAGGTTGACCTACTCAGTTGAGCTATTTAGGCATCTTTACATAAAAGGGTTTTGAGGTTCACCAATTCATTTGTTCCATTTTCATCTACATACTCACTCGAGGTATTTTTACACCTCTATCAAGTCATCATTTTGAGGTACACACACTCATTTAAGAGACTTACACCCCCTACTTAGTCGAGGGATTTACGCCTCTACAAATACGTGGTTTAAGTTTTACGTACACCTTTGTGAAATCCAAACCTTTATTATTTTATTGTTTTTAATTTTACCAGCTTTATTCCTCTACAAAATAGTGGTTTTGAGGTCCCCCTACTCATTTATTAGATTTAAAGAAAACACGAGCAATCGAGTAATTTACACAACTATCTATTCATATTTTTTATATCTACCAATCACTTGGGAGATTTCGCTCCACCTATTCAATCGAGAGATTTAAACTTGTATCAATCAATGGGTTGTAGGTTCATCTACTCATTTGAGCGATTTACATCCACCTACTTAGAGAGGTTTACGCATCTATCATCCATTTGTTTTGTTGTGCACCTACTCATTTGATTAATTTACATCCGCATACTAGTTGGGAGATAATAATCCATAACAATTCGTGGTGTTGAGGCCCACCCCACTCATTTAAGATATTTACATCCCTCTACTTTGTGGAGGGATTATTAAACCGATACGAATACATGATTTGGAGTTCACCTACTCCTTTCAGATGTCTAGGCCTTCGACTTTAAAATATTTTTAGGTTCACCAACTCAATTGAGATATTTAGGCCACTTTAAATTAAAGGTTTCGAGGTTCACCTAACCATTTGTTCAATTTACATCACCATACTTACTTAAGGGACTATCAAATCATCGTTTTGAAAAACACCCGCTCATTTGAGAGATTTACACCTCCCTACGTAGTCGAAGAATATACACCTCTACAAACACGTGGTATGCATTTTACCTACGCATTTGAGAAGTTTAAGCATTTGTCATTTTATCCGTTTTAATTTCATCCAATCCATGTGAGATATTTTCGCTTCTACAATATAGTGGTTTTGAGGTCCGCCTCCTCATATGTTATATTTGCTGAAAACATGAGCAATCGAGTGATTTACACCAATATAGGAGAATTATGCCACTATCCATTAACAGCTTTGAGATCTACCAACTCATTCGGGATATTTCTATCCACATACTAAATTGAGAGATTTGAACTTCTATCAATCCATGGATTGTAGGTTCATCTACTCATTTGAGAGATTTACATTTGCCTACTCTGTAAACAGGTTTACGCACCTCCCAACTTTTGGTTTCGAAGTGCACTTACTTATTTGATTAATTTATGTCTGCATACATTAGATGGGAGATATTAATATATACTAATTATATTTT